>WEDG01002313.1:0-198368 GCA_017591395.1 Schistocephalus solidus
CGTCCATATCCCCTGGTTAAGTGAATCCTGGTGTGCGTTATGGTGGCAGGTCGTGTTGCTGCACGCGGAAACGGGTACGCCGGCCTGTCAACCTGACTGGCTCGGACGGTCATCTGATTTTGGGGATGAGGGAGAGAGGTGCGACAGCTCAAGGCATTTTGTCCTCACTATAAGCAATCTGACGCGCTTGAAACTATCGGTGTGCTCTAAAGCCGAGGTTTGGATGGTTCCCAACTGACATGATAATCCGGACCACGTGGTCAGCCCAGTGCATGCTTGTGCGCAATGGACGACTGGCGACTGACGAGCAAGGCTGCGGTAGCTCTTTCTTAATGTGGCCGCGGTGGCACCCTGAAATCAGCTGGATCCGAAACGGCCCCTCCCTTAGGATGCTTATTTCCGTTTTGTGTTGGAGTTAACAGTGTGTGGGCCTGCGCTCTTCCCCATCTCCGGTCTTCTTTGGCTCTATCTTGACACCCGTCCAGGTGCGTGGGAGCGGTGAAGAGAGTAGCGCTAGGATTGCGGCGCACACTATTGTCACCGTAACTCGACCGCAAAGTTACTGTCCCTGCGCCACCCTGCTGTAGCATATGCATGGATCATCGCCTGACGAGTACGACCTGGCATGATGTAACGCTTTAAACCGGGTAGTATTTAAATACGTGGCTTTCAGCTTTTGTATAGGACATCGATTTCTTTTGCTCGACCCCAACTTGTGCGATCGCATCACAGTTAATCCCTCGGGAAAACAGGAGTATCGATCTCACATATAGGCCTTTAGTCGGTGCTTAGTGCCACATGCCCGCTTTATTTAATCTTAAGTAGGCGTGCTATATCGGTTTACGTTTCTGCCCGAGGCTTAAGAATAGTAAATATGCGGGAAAATAATGGGAAATAGGTCAAAATTATGCGGGCCATAGGTTGGGTTAAAGAGGAGGATTAGAATTACCAGGTTAAATGCCAGGATATGCTTGAATGCCGCAGGTCGTGTGTTACCAAACCAACCTTTTGCCCAATCGCGGGTTTCCTGTTTTCTGCCTCCTTTACATGCCCCCGATTGGCATATTTCTCTGCGCGTCTGTTCTAGCACTTCATAGGTGTAATTAAATGCACTTATGCCAGAAAAACTTGAAAACTTACATATTCTCGGTGAAGGCCTCTTTCCTATCTTCTTCGCGGTTCAAACTTCAGGCATTTGAGGTATGCATCACCGGCGTCTCCGCGATAGTTATTCTCCCCAACGGTATTGATAGCAGTATCCTGGTTGAAGAAGAGTATTCATGCCTCCGACGATGCTTTTGGAAGGAGAAGAACATGACAAGGATCTAGATATAATGCCGGATTCTCTATCGACAACAAAGTTATCTTGTACCGAAACTGGAATCCGAAGTCACGCGCTCTCTTGCATGGCCAAACAAAGAAATTCACAGATCGCCGCGACTCCAGCGGCTGAGCAGTGTCCCACCTTCCGGAACCTAGTCAGACCGCCCAAATTCCATTCCAGCTAGATCGCTACCGTCCTCATTAACCTGCATGCCGTCCACTGCCAAAACCGTACTGAGTCCCATGTGACGTAGTCTTGATATGCAGAAACTTGATAGAGATCGCACGATCTTTCCTACACGGATCTAAAACATATCAGCGTTTCTAGCTCGAAAACCTCTAGAAATACCGTTCCGGTGTCCGCAAACTTCATTTCAGTGAAATCGCAGGATTTTGAAACCAGAGGATACCCTTATCTTCAAGCATGCAATTTTAGTGAAAACGTGCTTTGCCATCACTCGTAAGAACGTCTCTTCGCCCGTCTTTCCACAAAACGCATTTTGACTTATAAGGCGCAGCGACCAGCAATGGTGTAAAAGTTCGTATTGATTGAGTATTCATTTCGCAGATGGCCGACAAGAAGGTCATTGAAAACCAGCAGATTTCAAATGCACGACACTACCCCGTTCTGAAACCTGTCCGCGCATATCTTAGTTGTCTCACCACATAGTGCAGCCACCTTTTTATGCAGGGTCCACCTAGCTTGAAGAAGATAAGCCGACCAGCCCTCCAACGCTACATCTGACTCCATAGACTTTAAAAGTTATAACCGATCAGGTCTCATGGTTGTTATCAAACTCGCACAAAATCGATAAAAAGTTGTCTGAGCTTCTATCTAATTCCCGTGCCGGAAAACTATGGTGAATCAATCATGCCAGTGGTAGTTTGGTCTATAATGCTTTATACAAGACTGACTGGATGTTTTTCACTCAAAAGCCAAACTCCGATTGTATCCTCCGTGTTTTCACTGTTGTCTCATCCTTTGCACTCTGCTAATGTGCCTTTTCTTAATATTCCGTAGCTCGAAGAGTTCCTTTCGTCCTTTGTGTGCCTGCGCGCGGCGGCAGCTGTCTCCAGCAAAAGTTCACTATTTGGTCTCGACCAAGAGTGAAATTGGCCGTAGATTTTTGCATTCAGCACCTTTGATCGGGACGCCGACTCCATTCTCAGTCTCATTTCATTCCCTTTATTTGCGCTTTTTGGAGACTGCGTGCGTAGCAGCCAATTCTTGGCGATCAAATTCCTCCCGAACCGACACCACTCGGTGGAGCTTCTGCACAACTTTTGGATATTTGGTCAGTCTGGATGTGTTGTCCTCTCTCTGGTCATCCGCTGGCCACTTATTGAACTAGGCTCATGTCGAAGTTCATTATGCTTTCTCAGGTGAAGTGTACTATCTGAGCGTTCCGATCTCGGCCGCATCAGGCGATTGGTACAATGCATCTTGAATCCAGCGAGAGCTGTTTACAAAGAGAGCCAGTGGCGCCTTTCCTTTTTGCATCACACACTATTACCGCTGCGCACTTTTAAGCCGAACTTCGAACTGAAACCCCGATTTTTGTTAAACTTTTCATCATGAGCGCTTTGAATTTGAAGGTTTTGTAACTGTAAATTGTTGAAGCCGATTTTAGGGCTTGATCGTTGTTTATGGCTGCGTGATATTTCAGCATCACTAAATTCAATCATAATGGGCAGGTTTTCGTGTCTGTATGCACAGTTGCCTTCTTGTTATTTTAGGCCTCATCTAAGTTCAACCCCTTCCATACTCAAATATTTGAATGGAGCGTTTGAAGTACTGATGACTTCGCGGTCTCGAGGCCTCTCAAGCGCCCAAAAATGGTTGCACTATTTAAGTGTATCGTGAATAACCTGGCTATGAGCGGGTGAATGTGGGTCAGTTTGTGGCATTTCTGCCTCGAATCTCCTTTCGTTTGCGCAGAATTTTAAATGCAAATTCATTTGAGACGGAGACTTGATTGCTGAACAAAATTCGTTTATTCTTAATGTCGTACACGATGGGCAAATGGAGCACAATTTTGAATGCTTCATCACTTTTATGACGTTCCGAGATCTTTAGAACAAATCATAGCCTGGCTGGACTAGCCCTCTACTCTTTAGTAAGGCGGGTTTTCGCTCTTGCTTTCTCAATTTTCACATGTCAAAACACACGAGTCTCGGTAGACGGCTCCCATACGTCCTGAGTATGGGCTTTCAAAGTCTTCGAACACCGTTCATAACGGAAGGTATTGTAATAACTGCATGTAAACACTCTGTAGACATACCGAAAGCGTTATGGGGCATTTGCTTGAAAGTATACTCTACTCATTGATGCCTCCGTTTGTAGTCCCTTCAGTGAAAAAAATAATTCCGTCTTCAGGCTACGTCCTATAGGCTCCAATGCTTACGTCGATGAAAGTCTTAAGTTCTATGAATTTGAATATTCGTGAGAGGGACAACGGGCGTATTCCCATGCTTCTGTCACCCAAACAACTGCTTTGATCATAAACCGTTTATAAGCTAAGACAAGTAGAAGTATGTTCAAGCATTTGGTAACAATATCCACATACTGTTCATTATTCTGCGTCGATGAAAATATTCGTCTCAGTTCAACAATTGGTATGATGTTGGGGTCCTTAATGAATGGTTAACGTTGGTTTTTTTCAATACTGGCCACGAACTTGTAGTATTGAGGACTTATGATTGGCTTATACAAATATTTCTATAAGAACTTTATCGCTGAAGACAGAATTCCCGTCGCCACTTTGACTAGTCATGACTACCTTGACTAGCATAGAGTGTCAATTGTTAAAATGACGTAGGTCATCTGCAGTATCCCCAAAATAGGCACGCCGCTTTTTCTTTGCTCTTCCTGGCAAATAGAAACATTCACCCCATCCTAAATAGTCCTGTTCGCTGCTTAACGGCTTTCAACTCGAAAATGACTTGAAAATAGTCAATTGCCCTTATGCGGTTTTTATGATCATTGCGAACGCTGTCTCCGTATCATGACAGGGCTCGGCCACTTCGTCAGCCGCCATGTTAATGCCCTCCAGTAGACTAATAGACATCTGAACGTTTTTCAGTCGGACAAATTGTGTTCTGTGCTCCGTGTATGTTCAGTAGGTCCGTTACCAGCAACCACCGGTGTGTTGGCCAGCTGTTGAGAATGGCATTTTATTATAGCTACACACTGTCAGTTGTTTCATTGGCGATGGTCTCGGTTCAGTCCTAGGCTTTGTTACTTTGACTACCTCACTTGCTTCAGACCAGGTTAACGGAGCCCTTTGCGCCGGGTTTACATATCCAGAATTCGAGAACTCGATGGCGACGTTGATACCACATATCTAATTAAACGTAATTTACTGTCACTGGACTCTGTCCTGTAAAGCTGACATAAAACTGGAGTGAAAACCGAAAACTTAACTTTTCTTGAAATAAAAACATCGGGATTAGCAGGCGGTAAAAGTAATACTTACACGCCAGATGCTTTGACATAGCCGTTCCCAACTCAGTTTTAAATGCCTTTCCTGCCCTGTTTGCGATGTTTACGCTTATGACGTGGAATCTGATGATATACAAATACAACTTTATACTCGTTGCACCGCTACCAACCAATTGTCAACGCGCCATCTCGCCGCGTCTCTATCTGAGGCTCATTCTCGCACCCGCGCCAACTGTCAGTACGGCTATTAGCAGTGCAGAGGCGATTACCCATGCCGTCTGACGATGGCTGTTTGGCTCATTAGCGCACAGCTCATAACGCACCTTAGGTAGTGCTATCCGAGATCCCGTAAACCCCGAACTGCTTTGACCAGAAGTCCAATCCCTAACCGAGCCGGAGCTACGGGCTCGTAGTCTTGCCCCGTTTAGATCAGTGAATAGCAAAGCCTTCGTCGCCCACAATGGCATGCTGATGAGTCAGAACCAACCATCCCATTCGCCCCTGTCTCTGCCCGTCAGCATTGCCATCGGCCCCCAACATCTTTGTATCACCGGAATTACCACTCCCCATATCATCAGCCGACTCTACGAATAGTTATATTGGCAGCTTGCCGTCGTGTCTCGACTTTACCAACGACTCCACGATCACGGGAGCCCTCACCTACCTCCTACCCTTCGGCTCGCATGTGGGTCGTGCTCGTCCCGCCGGCCACAATTCATCTTCCTCTCTTGCACTGCTCTTTTAAATTTGCATCAAGCTGACGCTTTCTTCATCTTTACGTCCTTGTGGTTCTACCGTCGCGCTGACGTGCTTAAGTAACTGAGTAAATGTACAAAATCAGGCATGTTCATCTCAATACAACTCATGGACCTGCTCACGATATATCCGCACAAACGTGTCTCAGTCGCAAAGAACAAACCATGCGACATCCCTCGAAATGCCATCCACTATTCTGGGCTGTGTGCCATGAATAGTACGATATCAATATTTCACCAGCATTACGAACGCATACCGACGACGTCACCATTACCAACACAGTCTGTTACGTCCTATTTTACATACTTTTATCCATTTAGGATCATCCGAAAACGTTCTATTAACTATATCCCGTCATATGAGGTGGAGGGAAACGGTTAAGTACGTTTTTGAATATTTTTTCCCCTCAAATTTCAGCCAGTTTGCTTTCATGATTTTATATCCTGTCTCGTATCCTGCTTTGGCATGAGTTTTGCTTGTCGGCAATGATATTTTGGTCAGAAGACGCCCCTCTCAACGCCCAACTCAACTACTGGTGAGTTTCAAGCGCATTACACACACCTTGCGTTCTTCACACAGGAAGGCTCAGTTTTCCGTGCCCGATCAGTGAGCTAAGATCTCAGCCTTTCCCTGGTCTAGCGGACACCCTGCGAGGCATTTCAGACTGTTAGGGCATCTCCGCAAAGCCTTAAAGGTCTCATCTCTTCTTGGCCAAAAAGGAAAAGGAGCACGGAAGGGGTGCGCCCACTGCCAAGCGAGCAATTCGCCAAGAGACGATCACTTGGCACTAAGCTGGACTCATCTCGGCGCGCGCGGACTGTAACGGATGAACTCAACGACCACAAACCAAAACGGTTAGATGCAGTCACAACTTCCTGCTCGCTTGGGGATTCGACGCCCGAAACATCACCCCAGCAAAAGGACTGCAGGTAGATTTTGTGTAATGCTGTAAAGGGGTGTTTTTGAGTTGATCTGGAGGCCTTCAGTGCACTGTGCTTCTTTTGTAGTCCTGTCTCGCGTTAATGCTCTTGCGGTTTCTCCAAGGACCATCATTCCATTTCCACGAATAAAGTCGAAGAAGAAACCACTTGGTTCTTGCCCGTCAAACTTAACACTGCATTCGAGCGAAGGATTTCTCTTCAGTCCTCCTCTCCTTCACTGCCTCCATCAACTTCTGCCGATCAACCAGGATGATTCTCTCCTTTCGCACTCCCGCCCGACTTACCGACAGATTGAAATGACACTCCACTGAAACTGTTTTACGTCATCGACCTCACCGTGAAATTCTCGCTTCACCATTAACTCTCAACATTTTTACATCGCAACTTTAAGCCGAAACAGGAACGTGAATAGTTACTGATTTTGTCTGCGATATGACCGCTAATCTCAGCAGCTTCGGCATTTCTTTGAATTCATGCGGTGAGTTAACCGTGGCCTCAACCAAGCGCATCAAGCTGCTGAGCGTGGTGGAATCATTTTTCAAGTCGCCCCTTAACATCGCGCGTTGCTGCGCCTTTACTCACCTCCTGTTAGCTGACAATTGGCTCTGCGCTCTGCATACTGGATGCCTTTCGTATGTTCTCACTAGCTCGACATGGAGCCAAACCCTCGCGCCGTGCTATTGTACGCAAAATCCCGCCACCACTGCAGATAGACAGCAAATGTTAGCGAGCGCCCGCTAAGCTGCGTCCGCTATAGAGTAGATCGCGATCATGACGAAAATTTGCCGGACATGCGTAGTTTCGCATGCTCGCTCGAACTTCATCATCAGAGAAAGCTACGGAGCTGCACAATCTGAAACAATCAGATCGCACGCGTCATGTCTCCAGACGCGATCGCATCCTACACGCTTTGCCATCATCATTTTTGTTTTGCATGATCCCGCCCATGTTTCGCGGCATATAACGATGTGGATCAACCAAAGATCAGCTAAGTTGACCCGACTCGACTGCAGCTCACCGTGCGCGTTTACTATGTGGCACTCGCCATCGTGCGCGTATCGCCAGCGACGAAACACATCACTCGGCCTCGTTTCCGTAGCGCTTGTTTCTGAAGAGTCCTGTTGATTTCATGGCAAGGAAAATCATAGGGTGCGCCCCTTAAACAGGATATTAGAAATAGAACCACCCCCTGTGGTTGTTCTTTGCGCCTACCTCGCGGTAGAGTAGGCTGAAGTTCATGCGGTTAGAGTTAGTGCGTGCCAGTCAAGACTCAGGTGCCAAGACCAAAGCCACGGCTAGGCTTGACAGTACGCAGCTCGGACACGGTAAATATTTTATCCTTCGTGTACTTCGTGTTCATTCCATCTTCACTACGAGGTGTGGCGTCTCCTATTCCAGTGTCCTTTGAGGGGCCCCATAAGCCAACCTTACCGATTCCACGCCCGGAGACTTTCTCCTCCGTCATCAAACAAGCGTCTGTTTCTCCCAAGTGCTTAGCTTCAGGGTTGGTGCGTCCTCGAAACGAAGCTATTCCCGATCAATCATACTGATGTGCTCTGCTTTTTCTGTCAGGTTCATGGCCACCGGTTCAGTAACTGCTTTGGTTTCAACGAACAATCGGATCTTAAAACCGAAGCCGCGCGGTTGTCACTACGTAACTGAAGAGTGCTATAGTTGGGTTTCCCTGAAATTAGTCAGATCAAGATAGGAACCTTGCACCTCCTTCAGTAAGTTACCCATTAGTTTTCGCGAAGCTTTACTTCTTCGGTCTATTTTTGCTGACTTTGGTTTGACTACTGAATTTTGGTGCATTTTAGTGCAGCATACTCTTTCGAGCATCACGCTGAATGAGGTAGGTGCTTCGATCGTTGCCCTTACCGCTGTCTCGCACTTTTAGAGCTGGGATGCATCTGTGAAGTAAGTTGACTTTTTTCTCCTCTATTTCACAATAATTCTATTAAGGGGATGACGTGGAAATGCTCCTTAATCGACTTGTGCCAGAGGTGAGTTCAATCAGGCGAAAAGGCAGGCACAAATTTCTGCTTTTAGGGTTTGAACTACAAACACCTGTGAAGGTCCTGACGACATGGTAGACTCCCGAGTTCGTTCAGTCCTCACTACTGTCCCAGCCAGCACACGGTAAGCATGCCATACTGGGCGGTTTCTATGTAGACCGTGCCAATCACGGATGGGCGCATGAACCTGGGAACCTGCGCGGCTCCTCTGGTCTCATTGAACATCGGAATCATGCGTACGTCCCAGAACCAAGTCAGGCTGTTTTTAATTCTTTCTTGCTCGTCGTTCGCTCGCTATTTCATCGTCTTCGTCTCTTATAGTTTTGGAGTGGAGGACGCATTTAGGCAAGATCGCACATATGCGACCCATCTCAGGGAATAAAGGAGACGCTGGCCAGTATTACGGAACCGGTGGTATTGGGCTTTTATGGGTGGGGCCAAATGAAGAAAATAAGAGCGCCAACCAAATCCCTAACCCCTATCTATTTTCGTTAGCGGTTGAATTAATCGCCGGGTTAGTAGGGCTGCACACTCAGTTTGTTGCACCGAAACGTGCCGCTTTGCGAGATCCAGTGGCTTTATGCACGTCAACCACTCTGCGTGGTGTCATTCCTAGCTAACCTGCCGCTTGTAACGGACCCTTAACGGGGGCAGCAATGAGGCCGGCTCTGCGCGATCTATCATTACCACAATAAAACCCGATGCGCTTTGAAGCCAAATGTTGCGTCCTTAATAATCCCGGCAAGTTGCCATTTGACCTGATGATCCAGCCTTCCTACGCAATAGCGAATATTGTAGAGAACACTACCCATAAAGAACACAGTGGATAGTGTCGTGTATACACGCGACGCATCTCTGTTTCCTGGTTTGGTCGCATTACGACCTTGCTCAATTTTGGTCGAATCTATTGTAACAATACCGAAACAAAGGTAGAATATCCACTTCTGAAATGCCACATTATCTGTCCTCACGGAAACCCTTTTGTAATGCATACTAGAGCAAAACGTAGTTCCTGGACTGTTAAATTTCATAATCACACCAGTGCTCAACTTAGCCTCACCTTCCTTATCTCCTTCCTAGTAAGCTCTTGCTTATTTAGTGCGATTAACAGTTTAGTTTTTTGCTTTAATTATCTGTATCAAACAGTGTTCGACCGCAATCCCTTGCAAAGTACGTACCCTGCAGTCGAGGATCATTTTCAAGGACTTGCGGTCAAGGTCTCTTTTTCCACTCATTCTGAACCCTAATAGTTCGACTGTTTCAAAATGACGACGTCCATTAGGTCTTCCACAGCGTGTTTACAGGAATTATTTGCAGGCCCGACTTCGATGCTAGTGAGGCATATAGCTTATAGCATCTTACCGCACTCTCTTCCTTCCATGAGACTTTGTTCCGATGGTAGAAGAATCGTTGAGGTGATCAGAGGTCAGTGCGCTTCAGCGGCCGATCACAAACGAACAGCCAGATTTCACAGACCGCAAACACGGCATGCGCACCTCACCTACGCCCCAGACCACCTTTGCGGCGCCGCCTTTATCCTAACAGGCGCATGTAGACAGCCGTCTGTTGCTGATGATCTTTCGCGAGCAGCTCTGCTCAGGGATCTCGCCACGGGCTTGAACGTTTTCTAACTTCATCGGTGTAGAACCAGCGGACAAACTTCGCGGCTCAGCGAAAGCTGCCTCTCTGAGGAATAACAGTTCGATCGCAGCCCTACTGTCAAACCTAGCCTCTAAAATCAGATGCGACATTACTGAATGCAAAAATGATATGCGCTGCACGTTGGCATCCCACTGCAGACAGCTTCGGGTCAAAACTCGCTTTCACACTATTCCTCCATCTGTTGAAGGTAAAGCTTTTGTCCCCCTATCTGCCTGTGTTAGCAGATTGCCCTCTTACTCATCCATCTAATGTCGTAATTTGTAACTGACGTATAAGCCGCTTTTTACATTGCTCATTTATTTTCAGCTCTCGCAAGATTATTGCCACATTGCAAGGGTGCAAGGAATAACGGATTTGCCACAAACCTACTTCTCTTTTCATAGAGTATTATATGTCTCTACATACCCGTATCATGTAGCACATGTTTGCCCGAACACCCAAACTGATTCTTTGACTCCGTCTGTTTTGTTTCTCCATAATCGGACCGACTGTAATAACAGGTGGATAAAGGAACTTTTTGCCACACTGTCGTTCCTTCGAGCGGACCTATTTCTGACGAACGCTGTCCTGAGCATAGGCCAACAGGCATATGGTACTTAATAAGTAAATAATTTGGCTACGCTGACAGCGCGCAGCATTAAATGCCAATCCCAACGTACAATATGTTGGAAGGTTTTCGGCCATACCACGCAAAACACTTGTATATTTAGGATTATGTTTGGGACCCTATTCAAAGCAGTGCTACTAGCTAAAAGCCCATCTACGTGTTTTCGCCGGTATTCTGCCGCTGTTTAACACAGCTGCTAGGGTCCGGCTCATCAGTGCGCTCAGCATTCCCCTGCGCGCTTTCTGTAAGACCAAATTGCTGCTTTTTACTTTCCTCAGACACGACGCGTTATCTAACTGTTGCCGCGCGAGTTCGGCGCACGTCTCATCATTACTTTCGTCTACGCCTATAGGCCTGCACTGACCAAGTTTTACTCCAAGTTAGCGATTAATCTCGTGGCGTCTATCAGGCAGCAAAGTCTTCATCACTCTGACTTCCAAAGGTCGCGTTGTGGGCTGTCTGATGCCCGCGTCATCGGCCCGATACCGGCGTCTCGCATAGCATAAGCCGTGCAGGCGCCCCGAGGAGTAGCTTTCAGCACGTCGTACAGCGTACGGAGTACCGCTGTTGATTATGCCTTGTCACCTGAAGGCATGTCTACGCTGCTAGAGTGCGACTACGACCTAAGTTAGTCAGAGCTGTCCAAGGGGCTGCGCGTAGCCCTCTGTAGGACTATATTTGGTAAGGCTGCCTTGTATGGCCCCCTAAGCGGGGCACGGGAAAGGAACCATCAACACTACATGTGGCTTTGCACCAAATCCCAAGGCAATTATGTTAGGGTTTAAGGTAACGGTTAGTTTAAGTTTTAGTTACTACAAATTGGATGAGGCTAACATTATCGCGAGACAGCAACCACGTGAGCCATGAACTGTTTGTGCTCATTGTTTTGAGCCCTAGGCTAATTACTAAACTTGTTAATATCTGGCTCCATATTTTGTGATGAAAGTTTTCTGTTAAGCATAATTGGCCTTTCGGGAAGACTGCAGGTGATCATTGTTCACAGTGCCGCAGTGCCTTGGAGCCAAACGGCTAGGACCCACAAATATCGACTTTGAAAATTAACGGCGTATATATGGAGTAATTAGCACTGACGACGCTGAGTATCACGTAGAGTAGAGTAGCAGTAAATAACTTTCATCCGATAGATACTGAATAACGCTTTCCCAAACCATACCCCTATATGATTCCCTTTTCTGATTTCGACTGTAGGAATTTCTAGCAGGCAATGAAACCATCTCTTTATAGTGATCATGTCTTCTCTCTTCCCTACTTCATCCCTCGACCTCGATCACCTACTTATCCATAGGGTTTTACGATAATTTCTGTCACTTTAAACTCCATCCAAATGGCTGTCTCCTGCAGCAGCGTATTATCAGTTTGCTCTATTTCTATTCTTTTCTTAGAGTATGGAGTGGGAGCGTTTATTTACAAAATAAAATATTGGCTGGAGAGCTTGTGACGCAATAAAATTATCCAAAATAAACTTTCGTCAATACTGAAATCGTGTTGTTTAAACTCCATCTCGGTGAACTACTGACGTAATTAATGCATATCAACTCGCTACTGGCAGAACTCCTATTTACAGTGCTCGATTACCAGCTGGATACATGGC
The DNA here is from genome assembly GCA_017591395.1 of Schistocephalus solidus. Lineage (NCBI taxonomy): Eukaryota > Metazoa > Platyhelminthes > Cestoda > Diphyllobothriidea > Diphyllobothriidae > Schistocephalus > Schistocephalus solidus. The sequence continues at coordinate 12,359 of WEDG01002313.1, forward strand.
TTTTGTTCAGTTTGCTTTTTACAAGATTAGGCAAACCAACTGCGATATGGTTTATCATACTGGGAGTACTAATAAAAGATAGGTAATGTACGGACCGCTAAGAAACTAATTTCTGTTCACCTGCAAGAGGAGGGAATAATCAGTGTTCCACTCTGCACCGCTCTCTGTAAGAGGAAGCCAGCGGCTAGGTGCGTACTTACGAAGTTTTCCGCCATTCTGGCAATTGATCGCAGATTTGAACTTTCTATTTACTTCTCTGCTAGCTGACAGGTGAAATGCCCGTGGAACCTGCTCTGTATAAATAATTTGAATTGAGTATGCAGCTAGCGACGATCTGTTGCCTGATGAGGCATTTGCGCAAGATCAGAAAGTATAAGGAGGACTGTTCTTAATTCAGGGAACCCTTGATTAGGCAGGAAAAAGCGGGTAAGTTTTCTGTGGAAATTTCCGTGCCCGCTACGCATCCATTTATCTCTTCTTCGTCTTATTGGTATTTTATCCCCATCAAGTCAGTGCATCATACTCCCTCGTGCCTGCGCACCTTACTATTACTGACTCTTCAACTTGGTTATACAAAAAGAAATTTGGGCTGCATTCTTCTTTGGTCGTCAGGACTGATTCAATATGACCGGAGGTGGTGGAACGCAGTGGCAACCAAATATAAATGGTCTCTACGTCTCACTAATTCACCTACGCTTAGGTTACTTGCGAGCGTTCCAGGATCCCGTGTTACGGCAAGGTGCAACAATGCCAATTTATCAGGAACCACATGGCTTGATCGAGGCATCCTGTCAATCGTCAGTCCTCCAGTCCAGGGCGAGAGGCTTTTGTGCTAGTTTCCAGTCAGGTTTGATTATGTGGAGGAGACGTAAGTTGCTGAGCCTAGATGGATCGATGTCACCCGTCCTCCATCTCTTATACCCAAATGACCCGCCAGAACTTGTTTGCCGGCTGGTGATAGTCGATGTCCCGCAGGGTGTCTCCCACCCCAAGGCTTTTTGTGATGCATAGTGGTTAGGCACCTCACGGACTAAGCGTTATTCTAAAAACGTGTTCTCGATTAGGCTGAATACAATAAGAGTTCCTGACCAGTTGGTAGAAATGCGTCTTCCATCAGAGTAGTAGGACAGCTGGAAACATGAAAATACGCTTTCTTGTTCTATTTAAATATCATGCAAGCAACAATATTTTACACTCAAATAAATTACCAGTGAGCGCACTCTTCCACTATATAGACATGTTTATTGGTTGCCAGTCAGCTGTGTCCCAATTCACTGGCAAGAAATTAGCAAATAATCAGCATTTCATGCATACTACATAAGGTAAAACGCTTTGTCCACCCTTCGAATCTGCTATGAAAAACAATGGAATTTGGACCGGTGCGGACTAAAACTCCCAGTTGGAGCGAAATTAAGCAGTTAAAACCTCCGGGGTGCATTCAGTTCATAGCAACGTAACGTTTTTCTTCTGAAAAGGCAAATCTCAAAAATGTACTTTCATGGTACCAGAAATTTATGCATTAAAGACATGGAGCTAATTGACCGGGACATACATTTTTGGGTTAGACCTGACGTTTCACCCATGAACACTTGAGTCGAAAAACACGTAGCTATTGTGAGATAACCATGTCATATTCGTTCTACTACAAAAGCAGTACTACAAGTACCTATGGCGAATGTATAATATCACACTGTCGACATAGGTTCCAGCTTAAAAAGAACAGCGCGTGTAGCTGCCAATATTCTGCTCCTCATGATGCAGATGAGAGGGTTCAGCAACCCAAAGTGTGTCCCCCATCGTTTTTTCTGCCTTTTCTGTTACATGAACTCCAAAGAATAACTGAGCTTATAATTTCAGCCAGTATGAAGTTCAGGACCTAGATTTAAGTATCTGGGACATGGCTCACAGCTGTATCATGCAGCAGCAAAAACATCGGCGAAATGCGTGTCGAGGCTTTTATTTAGTACATACATTAGAAGTACGCTCATAATAAATTGATTGCTCGAGATTTCTAATTCGTGGCTTTGAAGAATGGGTATTACACGGTAATTCGACAGCCATTTGTTGCTTCGACTTAAAAGCTGCTAAAACTCTGCAGGTCTGATCCTAAAAATGCCATGTCCCAGACACTTACATTCATTTTACGCTTGAGTCATATCTCGCAGTTTATATACCAGGAGCCACATAGAAAACGCTAGGGAAACCTAATGAACAGCTGGAATATCTCGGTAGCCGCATCATGCAGCAGTTCTACACCGTTTTAACACATATATGGACTTTTAGCTCACACTTCGCCTCCTCGCAAAAACGATGAAAGTCCTAGTAAAGAGTTCTGTACAGCAATGTTGGAATGAAAATAACATAGTGCAGATGTTTTCAGCATTGGGTTTCGGAGAGTGACGCTCCTGGTTCTGAAATCTGCTACATTTGTCTAGAGGTATGGAAGGCTTCGAGGTCGACGTCGTATAAATCGATTTCCGCAAAGCCTTCAACACTGTCCTACCTCAACACATGTCTAAACTCAGCGTCCTCACCATCAGGGGCGATCTTTAACATTGGATAAAGGAGTTTCTTGTTGGTAGAAAACAGTGAGTCAGTACCCGAGAGGACATTTCAGACTGGGTGAACGCGACTATTGGTGTGCCTCAAGGTTCAGTTCTGGGACAATTGCTCGTCGTCCAATACGTTAATGACAGCTTCCAGGAACTTGACTGTGGTAAAAAATAATATTTGCCGAAGCCGTTAAGCTTTTGCAAGTCATTACAAAAGCCCAAATGATCAAAAAGCCCTTCAAACTAATTTGCACCGACTTCAAACGTGGTCCGAAAAATAGGCTCCTCGATTTCAACGTGCAGAAGTGCGCCGTCCTCTCATCTATGCGCACCCAACTATCACCTCGAATGTCGCGCGGGGCGGATCGAGCCGGCGACTCCACTACTACAATACCGATGCACACCTCACTGTGCCAGAATGCTCTACTAATTAATTGTGCCTGGCAGTAATCTAGTGGATTCTATATTGATTGCTTAGGAAATCCTGCTTGGGCTGTCAGCTTACTGATCAGAATTGGCGGATTCCATACGTTAGAGTAGGCAAGGCGGGTACTTGACCAAATTCAGTGATTAAACTCACGGCTCCCGGTGGGGCCTCATAGCTCAGTTGGCTAGAGTGTTTGCTGTACTAAAGCCTTCACCTTGCTGACGTGGGTTTGAATCCCACCGAGGCTGCCGAGTTTTTCACAAAAGGGTTCAAAAAGAATTATTCAAAAGCTGCCAAAAATCCTCTATCACTCAAAATGACAGCAGAAGGCATATCAATCAAAAAGATGTTACGCTTCCTGCAGAATCTTCACATAAATATTTCGGGGTTTGGGGCACAGAGAAAGACAAAAACCAACACTGCAGATCTTGAAAGCCACAAAAAGACCACGAGAGTATTACATGCAGTCAAAAAGGAATTCGTACCCTTTGGCAAAGACCCTTTGGGAGAGTTTACGGCACCTTGTTTGGCTAATCTAGAATATGGCAACCAATCGTGGTGGCCATGGCCGCAAAATGACAAAACTTTCCTCGAAAAAGTACAACGCTGTGCAAAAAAGCTGAAAAAGATTTGAAATATTGATCGTACATAGAAAGGCTGCACTGTCTTTATCTATTTCCTAGGTGCTACAGGCAGAAAAGAGGTGATCTTATCCTGGTTTACAAGAAAATGCATGGTCTTGAGCATGGAATGAGCTTTGAGGACATGTTTCAGTGGCAACTTTTGCCCAATCTTCGTGGACACTCGATAAAGCTAGGCACAAAAACGTCCAGGCTGAACTTACGCTATGAATTATTCACGAAGAGTGTAGTATAGGGCTCGAATGATATCCTTCAATCAGTCATGGAGTGGACATCGCGTAAACTCTTAAAGAAACGCTCGGATGACTATATGTGTGCCCTGATTTACCTCGGCAGTCTGAACTCGACTTAAATACCCCGTGGACCACAGACATTTTACTTATTTCATTACTCTTATTACTATTATTATTATTTTCTCATTACTCAAAAGCATGTGAGTAGAATTTGAATAGTGATAATTTTGCTTTCGGCGTTTCCGCAGTATCAAACCAATTGGCATGTATACAATAGAGTTTTCAAAGATATTGCATATTCTTCCTATAAAATAAACTAAACAAACGGGAAATCTATATTGAAAGGCGGTATAATATCGATTAATCTGTTTTTCGGTATACCTTGGCGCTGTAGTGAAAGTAGAATAATTCAAACTATGTTCAGTAACAAGCACTGTCTAGTAGGTATGACTACACGACGTGCTAAGCCGTTCCCTATTACCAGTTACTGTCACTTAACCCTGCATTGAATCATGTACCATCTTTCCTGTCAAGATTTATATTTAAAAAATACCATATAACGTCATGGGCGAGTGCTAGTCTAAAATAGCCATTAATGTCGACCGTTGTGAACCTGTTCCTAACAGACTGGGCCGAACGAATGAGGCTTACTACAAGAGATTGCGAATGGCGAGTTCCAGTAGGCTTTCATGGTCTTGAAAAGAGAGTAAAAACCATTTTAGGGGAATACTCGTTTGGTCTTAACAGCCACATAGCTTCCACCAAAAGGCTTAATTCAAGAAGCAAAATAAGCCAGTGTTATTGAACTTCTATTCACAAAACAAAGCCAATAAGCACACTAAGCGGGTCCCAGAAAAAATGAATAAACCCGAGAGCGTGTCTGACGGGAACCGTGGTAAAAGTGGTTTTATGGGTGGGGAAGAATTACAACAAAAACAACAGTCAAAACGGTGAAGGTAATCTGAAAGTGAAAATTTATAAATAAACATGAAGTTTAAATGAGGTGAAAATAACCCGCCCAATATGAAAATAAAAAAGTCGCATCCAATGAAAACGCATGTGTATAAGTAACGGTCCCCATTGGTTGAAAATGAAAGCAAACTGATCAGATGAAATCGGAGCCAATAAGAAGAAGGCAGCAAATGCGCGCTTTAATTGAAGGCATTTAAATTGAAGTTGACGAATGAGATCGCTAATTAAGACTGCCAGAAGCAAGGCAAATGCACAAAAGGGAAGCAGAACGAGGGTAAGATTAGTAAAATGAATAAAATCACGTATGTTACATGTGCTGTAAAAAGTATAATAAGTAGAACTTTTTGTCTAGGTAATCGAATAAGTGGAATAAGGAAAACGAAAAATAAAGTATAATTAAAAGAATGCGAAGTATTAAATGACGGACAGATTCACAGATTTGCATATGCAATTTTTTATTGTTAAAAAAGGGGAAGTATAGTAAAGGAAAAAAGTTTACTTAATTTAAGGGTATAGATATTTGAAAGCGACACAAATGTAGTAGTAGATTATGTGTCACATGGCTGGAAAAATAGGAGAGTAATAGAACGAAATAAACAAAGAAAATGTGGCACCGAAAATACAGAATAATTAGTTTGAAGGCAAGGTGAATGTAAAATTTTATCCCCATTGTAGGATGTCACCGCAAGGAAAAAAGGAGAGGACATCAGCTGAATAAGGCAACGGAAGAGGAAATTATAATGAAAAATAGACTCCAGCCGAATCTGCATCGACTACCTACAGGAAAAGCGAGACTGCAACCTATGCATATGTTGTGCACATGCGTAAACAATATAACCCAGCAGGCCTCTGCAGAGCAGACAAACGACTTCTATTTAAATGTTCCCGCTGCAGACGAAAAAGAAGCGCCAAACAAAAGCGGGACTTTAAAGGTAGTAGGTTAAACCCTGGGAATATAACGAAAATTGCCCACCGGTACGTAGAAAGTGTGCGAGCTCAAGCGCTGTGCCGCACTGGTAGGGGTACATCGCAATACTGCAATGCAGTGGTACTACAATTTGTCGCAATGTAGTCAACCAGTGCATTCATGAGTGCTGCAGGCCAGGAGGCAAGGGTATAGCAGTGCGTGGACGAGCCAATTACTGAATTACTGCTTAATGTCTACGACTACTACTACTACTTCTACGCCTACTACTACTACTACTACTACTACTACTACTACTACTACTGCTTCTACTTCAACTAGTATCAATACTACGACTACTAATACTACTACTACCACTACTACTACTACTACTACAGCCAATCTACTTATAATGCTACTATACTATTACTAATACTACGGCTATCATACTACTACAACTGCGTCTCACACTACTGTACAGCGAACTTCGATCGCTACACCACTAGTGCTACTACAAACTACTACCACTAGTAATACTAATATACACATTACTACTACTACCAATATATATACTATTACTACGACTACTACTGCGATGACTACTACTACTACTACTACTACTACTACTACTACTTCTACTACTACTACTACAACTACACTACTACTACTACTACTACTCATACTACTACAACTGTGTCTACTACTACTACTACTTCTACTACTACTAGTGCGTTTACTGCAACTACTACTAGTGCGTTTACTGCAACTACTACTACTATTACCACTTGTACTACTACTGCAAGGCTTCCTTACATACTACTGCATCTATTACTACAACTATTACTACTACTAACTATACTACAACTACTACATTTACTCCTACTACTGTGTCTACCACTAATTTTACTTCCAATATTACTATTTCTCCTATAACTACCACTACTGATGCGTCTACTACTACTACTACTACTACTACTACTACTACTACTACTACTACTACTACTACTACTACTACTACTACTACTACTACTACGTCTTCTACTACTAATACTAATATTAATATGCCTACTACTGCGTCTACTACTATAACGACTTCTACTACTTCGACTACTAATAGTTTTCCTACTACTTCTTCTACTACTACAACTACCACTTCTACAACTACTCATACTTCCATTACTATTATTATTTCTACTACTACCACTACTACTACTGATACAACTACTCATACTATTAATATTACAACTACTGCGTCTACTACTACAACTAATACTACTACATTTGCGTCTACTAATACTACTTCTACTATTACCCCAACTTCAACACCGTCTACTGCTACTACTACTCCTACTACTACCACTACTAAAAATACTACTTATACTGCGTCTACTATTACTACTAATACTACAAGTACTACTAATTATGTTACCATTTCTTCAGGAAAGGAGACTGCTACCTATGCATACGTTGTGTGCATGCGGAAACAATATGACCCAGCAGGCCTCATCAGAGCAGACAATCGGCTTCTTATTTAAATGTTCGTGCTGCAGACGAAAAAAGGGCCTAAGAAAGGGTACTATTTTAAAGGTAGTAGGTTAACCCTGGGGAACATAACGAAAATTGTCTTCCGGTACGTAGAAGGCGTGCGAGCCAAGCGCTGGCCGCACTGGTAGGGGTGCATCGCAATACTGCAATGCAGGGGTACGCAATTTATAGCATTGTGTCAACCAGTGAACTCATGAGCGCCATAGGCTAGGTAGGCGCCAAGGTTATAGAAATACACTTGGACGAGACAATTACTACTACTGCTAATGCGTCTACGAATACAACTACTACTACTTCAACTAGTATTACTACTACTACTACTACGACTACAACTATTAATACTACCACACCTGCGTCTAATACTACTGCTACTACTACTACTACTACTACTACTACTACTACAACTCATATTACTACTAATACTTCTACTACTGTGTGTAATACTAATAATACTACAACTACTACTACTTATACAAACATTAATACAACTACTACAACAACTACTATTACTACAACTAATAGTGCGTCTACAACTACTACTATTACTACTTCTACTACTGTGTCTGCTGCAACTACTACTACTTCTACTACTACTACTTATATTTCTACTTCTACAACTACTGCATATACTTCTACTACTACTACTAATACTGTAACAACTATTACTATTATTAATACTAATACTACAACATCTACTACTATTACTACTAATACAACTACTACTACTGCGTCTACTACTTCTAATATAATACTACTACTATTACTTCTGCGTCTTCTACCACACCTACTACAACTATGAATACTACTAATTCTACTATAACTACCACTTATATTGCGTCTACTACTACTACTACTTAGTATACTCCTACTACTGCGTCTACTACTATTACAACTACTTCTACCTCTACTACTTATAATATTAATACACCTACTATTACTACTACTGCAACAACAACTACTACTAAAACTATCATTACTATTAATACTACTACTTCTACTACTGATACAACTACTAGTACTTATACTACTACTGCGTATACTTCTACAACTTATACTACTACTGCTGTGTCTACTACTACTACTACTACTACTACTACTACTACTACTACTACTACTACTACTACTACTACTATATCCACAAATACTCCTCCGTCTACTGCTACTTCTACTATTACTACTACTACAACTTCTGCGTCTTTTGCTACTACTAATTATCAAATAATACTACTACTAATGCTTCAATTACTACCACTACAACTGCAGCTAATTCTGCGTCTACCACTACTAATACTACCACTGATACGACTACTACAACTGCGACTAATTCTTCTACACTATTACAACTACAACTGCGTCTACTGCAACTACTACTACAACAACTACTACTACTTCTTGTACTACAACTACTACTACTACTACTATTACTTCTACTACTACTGCTAATGCAACCTTTACTACTAGTACTACAACTATTACTACAACTGCTACTCCGTCTACTACTACTACGACTACTGCTACTCCTACTTCAACAACTACAACTGCGTCTAATACTGCTACTAATACTACTACTACTACTACTACTACTACTACGACGACTACTACTACTACAACTACTATTACTACTACTGCTTCTGCTGCAACTTCTAATACTTATAGTACTACTACAACTACTGCGCCTACTACTACTACTACAACTATTACTACTACTACTACTACTACTACTACTACTACTACTACTACTACTTGTAATACAACATTTACTACAACTACTATTACTACTTCTTCTTCATCTACTACTACTACAACTACTATACTCCTACTAATACTACTACTACTACTACTACTACTACTACTACTACTAATATGACTTCTACTACTACTGCGTCTACTACCACTACTACTACAACTAAACTATTCGAATAATTTTATTATTATTACCACTACTAGTGCGTCTAATACTACTTCTACTAATAATTATAATTAGACTCTTACTACTGCGTCTACTACTATTACGAAATCTACTACCTGTACTACTTATAGTATTACTACTACTTTTACTACTAATACAACAACTAGTACTACTAAAACTACCATTACTATTACTACTACTACTACTGGTACTACTACTACTGTGACTACTACTACTACTACTTCTACTACTACTACTACACCTACTACTACTACTACTACTACTACTACTACTACTACTACTACTACTACTACTACTACTACTACAACTACTACTACTACTACTACGTCTACTCCTACAACTGATAATTCTACTACTGTGTCCACTACTACTAATACAACTATTACCACAACTAATTCTCCGTCAACTTCTACTAATACTATTACTACTTCTAGTACTACTACCACTTCTTCGTCTACTAAAACAACTATTTCTGCCACTACTTCTACATATGCTACCATTAATACCACTTTTACTGCAAATACGACTACGTCTAGCACTACTACTACTACCACTGCTACAAATTCTACAACTGCGTCTACTACTTCTATAACTTCTACTACTAATGCATCTACTGCAACTACTTATACTTCTACTAATACTACTAAAACTACTTCTACTACTAATACTTCTTCTACCACTATTAATACTACTACAACTGCGTCTACTACTACTTATACTAATACTACTACTATTACTACTACAAATATTACTGCAACTACTACTGCGTCTACTACTACTACGACTACTACACCTGCGTCTACTACTACTAAAACTACTACTACTACTACAACTGCGTCTTCTACTACTACTTCTAATACTACTACTACTACTGCGTTTACTGCAACTACTACTACTATTACCATTTGTATTACTACTGCGTCAACTAATACTACTGCGTCTACAACTACAACTATTACTAATACTACTTATACTACAACTACTACATTTACTCCTACTACTGTGTCTATCACTAATACTACTTCCACTATTACTACTTTTCCTATTACTACCACAACTGCTGCGTCTACTACTACTACTACCACTCTTATTACTACTACTACTACTACTACTACTACTACTTCTACTACTACTACTTCTACTACTACTACTACTGCGTCTACTACTATAACGACTTCTACTATTTCAACTACTAATAGTTTTCCTACTATTTCTATTACTACTAATAGTTCTACTACAACAACTACCCCTTTTACAACTACTCATACTTCCATTACTATTACTACTACTACTACTGATACAACTACTCATACTATTAATATTACTACTATTGCGTCTACTACTACAACTAATACTACTACATTGGTGTCTAATAATACTACTTCTACTATTACCACAACTACAAAACCGTCTACTGCTACTACTACTACTACTAGTACCACTACTAAAAATACTACTAATACTGCGTCTACTATTACTAATAATACTACAATTACTACTAATTATGTTACCATTACTATAGGAAAGGAGACTGCTACCTATGCATATGTTGTGTGCATGTGGAAACAATATGACCCAGCAGGCCTCAGCAGAGCAGACAAACGGCTTCTTATTTAAATGTTCGTGCTGCAGACGAAAGAAATGCCAAAGAAAAGGTACTATTTCGAAGGAAGTAAGTTAACGCTGGGAACATAACGAAAATTGTCTACCGGTACGTAGAAGGCGTGCGAGCCAAGCGCTGGCCGCACTGGTAGGGGTGCATCGCAATACTGCAATGCAGGGGTACGCAATTTATAGCATTGTGTCCACCAGTGAACTCATGATCGCCGTAGGCCAGGTAGGCGCCAAGGTTAAAGAAATGCAGTTCAACGAGAAAATTACTACTACTGCTAATGCGTCTACGAATACAACTACTACACTTTCAACTAGTATTACTACTACTACTACTACTACTACGACTACCACTATTAATACTACCACACCTGCGTCTAATACTAATGCTACTACTACAACTATTACGACTACCAAAACTCATATTACTACTAATACTTCTACTACTGCGTCTACTTCTAATAATAATACAACTAATACTCCTAATACAACCATTAATACAACTACTACTACAACTACTATTACTACAACTACTACTGCGTCTACTACGACTACCGCTACTACTACTACAACAACTGCAACTGCGTCTACTACTACTACTATTTCTAATTCTACTACTGTGTCTTCTGCAACTACTACTTCTACAAATACTACTACTTCTACTAATATTTCTACTACTACAACTACTGCGTCTAATTCCACTACTACTACTACTGTAACAACTATTACTATTATTAGTACTAATACTACAACTACTGCTATTACTACTTCTAATACTACTACTACTACTACTACTACTACTACTACTTCTAATACTACTACTACTACTACTACTACTACTTCTACTACTACTGCGTCTACTACTACTAATATAATACTACTAATATTACTTCTGCGTCTTCTACCACTACTACTACAACTATGAATACTACTAATTCTACTATAACTACTACTAATATTGCGTCTACTACTACTGCTATGTATATGCCTACTACTGCGGCTACTACTATTACTACTACTAATACTACCTCTACTACTAATAATATTACTTCTAATACTATTACTACTACTGCAAAAACAACTACTACTTAAACTGTCATTACTTTTAATACTATTACTACTACTACTACTGATACAACTACTAGTACTTATACTACTACAACGTCTTCTTCCATAACTTATACTACTACTGCTGTGTCTACTACTACTACTACTACTACTACTACTACTACTACTACTACTACTACTACTATATCCACAAATACTCCTCCGTCTACTGCTACTTCTACTATTACTACTACTACAACTTCTGAGTCTTTTGCTACTACTAATTATCAAATAATACTACTACTAATGCTTCAATTACTACCACTACAACTGCAGCTAATTCTGCGTCTACCACTACTAATACTACCACTGCTAGGACAACTCCAACTGCGACTTCTTCTTCTACTCTTTTACTACTACAACTGCTTCTACTGCAACTACTACTTCTACTACTACTACTACTACTACTACTACTACTACTACTAGTACTACTACTACTACTACTAGTACTAGTACTACTACTACTAATACTGCTTCTACTACTACTACTAGTACTACAACTACGACTACAACTATTACTACTACTACTACTACTACTACTACTACTACTAATACAACCTTTACTCCTAGTACTAAAACTATTACTACAACTGCTACTTCGTCTACTTCTACTCGACTACTGCGACTCCTACTTCAACAACTACAACTGCGTCTAATACTGCTACTAATACTACTACTACTACTACTACAACAACTATTACTATTACTACTACTGCTTCTGCTGCAACTTCTAATACTTATAGTACTACTACAACTACTGCGCCTACTTCTACTACTACTACTACTACTACTACTACTACTACTACTACTACTACTACTACTACTACTATTACTACGTCTACTCCTACAACTGATAATTTTACTACTTTGTCCTCTCCTACTAATACAACTATTACCACAACTACTACTCCGTCAACCTCTACTAATACTATTACTATTTCTAGTACTACTACCATTTATTCGTCTACTACAACAACTAATTCTGCCACTTATTCTACTAATGCTACCATTACTACCACTATTACTGCAAATACTACTACGTCTAGCACTACTAATACTACCACTGCTACAAATTCTACAACTGCGTGTACTACTTCTATAACTTCTACTGCTAATGCGTCTACTGCAACTACTAATATTACGACTACTACTTAAACTACTACTACGAATAATTCTACTACCACTATTAATACTACTACAACTGCGTCTACTACTACTAATACTAATACTACTATTATTCCTACTACAAATATTACTGCAACTACTACTGCGTCTACTACTACTACTACGACTACTACAACTGCGTCTACTACTACTAAAACTACAACTACTACTACGTCTACAAAACTGTTAACAGTGGGTCTGCAGGCAGTTTAGAAAACGCTTAGTTCACCACTGTGCTTGAGACTGAGAATTTTGGTGTTCAAGTCAGCATGTGGACAGTCACCGGTGTAATAATTTAAGTCAGCTTCTGCGAAAACATGGACTGCACAAACAAAACCAAGTTACTAGTTTTCATGAGTTTTCATACTGTTTCAGATCAGCAAGTGGAATGCTACAGAAAAGTGCTAGCTGACCTGCCCATGGATGTTAAAACTGCAATGGCTACACAAAGTGAAGTTCTTTCTTCGAAATAAACAGCGTACAGTCCAGTTTATTATTCAAAAAATATTTGTTATTCTAACAAAATGAACACTTTTGCAGATACGGACAGACCTTGGTATCTTGCGTTGACTAATATAATTATGAATACCTTGGGTTTTTCTTAATTTCTGAATTTGTCTTCAGAAAAGTGCAATAATAAAAATATTGTATTGTGTTCTGTGAATAATAATTTATTATGACTTTTCTTTTATTTGAGATTTTAAAAAGCTTTATTCGAAGTTCAACGAATTGAACGTGTGCACAATGAAAGCAACTAGAGAAGCAAGTTAATTCAGACAAATATACAAATAAACGATTGATAACTGGAGCTGAGAAGGACTAACGTGCATAACGTTTAAGAAAATAATAAAAATATCAACGTTTTACCTCGTTTATTTCAACTGCTTTTGGCATTTACCATATTCGAAGTGAAACTTCTAGCATAATGTTCGTCAGGAACGAAACTGTGATTGAAGTATTCTCTAGCTAATGACAGTGTGCAATTTTGATGTATGCATTTTGTATTTTAATCATTGAAGTTAGATATTGCTTTTTGCATACCTACATCAGACCTGCACCTTTGCAAGAGCTTAAAATAAAACACAACACAAAGAAAACAGTTTCAAATAATTATTTTCAGACGCCTTCAACGCGTTTATCCACCAATGGATGTCCATTTTTATTAGCCAATCTGTTAGCTTTGGCAGAGTTCACACCTACTCATTCAAGAAGTTAACGAATGGCCTTTAGTTTATCTTCTTATTTCATCGTGAAAGTTAATAGTACAAAGCAATCCTCAGAACGCTTAAAAGGTTAAATAGCTTCCACGATAGGAGTTTTGGAAAAAACGAACTCTATAGCTTTCAGTATTTACGTTGAATAAGTAAATTGTGTGATATTTTAAATATTCTATTTGAACAGGCAGGTAATTATGCATTCCCGGATGTATTTCCTCTAAGGCGCTTGTTCATATTAAACAACTTACAAATATTATACAAGCGGACGAAAGCAAAACATTTACTTCAGCACTTGCAAATTTGGTAAGTTCGAAATTCCTTTCGTATTGTTCCAAGGTTTGACAACTAGAACCGAATTGTAGAATCAATGCTGGAAATTTGGAATTACATTGCAAGGTAACCTTTTTCAGCATGGTGGCTATTTACACAATTATCAGAAGAATAAACGATGCGTCTGCCAGGCCAACTAATGCAATTCTTGTTTTCCTACTTTACACTCAACCTGTGATCGCATTACTCGGTCTTACTGGTAAGCTTTAAAAATGTATCTAGCAGAGACATCTTGAAATCTGAGTCAATTTAACTTAATAAAATCTCAATATAACAACCAACGTAAAGGACATGACCGACGAGAAATCCAAAAGCGGTTAAGAGCACGTGCTGGAAACCTAAAATCTAAAAACCATTTAACACCTTAGCTTTGAATATCTTTTTAAAGAACCGTTCGATGTATCTGATTTATTTATGAATTCATCTCAGTCTGTAATATCAGGTAAGCGAATCTATGGTGTATGAATTAGATTCATTTTAACTTAGATATTTTGACTTTGTGAATTTCCGCGTTGTGGGTAACAAAGATGATAAAAAGCCTTCTCGGTAAATATTCAAGTTTATCATACATCACTAAAATGTTTGTTCTTTAATTCCTGAAAAATAATGCTTTTAACACCAAATGTCATTTTATTTGTCTGTCGGAAATATTAATCTGAAATAATACAAAAGTAGAGCGATATGAAGTTCTAGTAAACAAATCTGAAATGATGGCTGAACTTGTGAATGTCTGGGCTTCGTGTACAATGGTATTTAAGGAAATTTAGCCAAAATATCATCGTAACGCCTTAATAAATTATGCGCATTTGTCTTAAAACCTGGAGCCAAAATATTGTCTGTCAGTCAAAATCCCATGTTTAAACTGAGTTTTTTTATTGAATTTAGTTTTAGCGGACATTTCTAGTTTGTATTTGAGATTGGACTCAAGTGAGGACCAAATCGTGGTAAGGAGGCGTTTATTCAGCAGTTTAAATAAAACACAATGAATAAATATAAAATTGTATATTTTGAACCTTGCTTACTTCCGTGACCTTCGAGGAACGTTCAAATAAAAATTTATTCAGCAAGATCAGAATGCAGGCAGTGAGTTTGCACAAGTATGTTTCACAACTTACATAATTTTTATGATTCCTCCAGGTAATCTTATCGTCATCGCCTTGTTTCATTCGGTGCCAAAGGAAACAGCATGCATTTTATACCTGCGCTGCCTTGCTGTTTTTGACTGCCTCTCTATACTATTATTTCAAAGCAACTTCTATCTACTGCCGGTATTAAAAATGTACCTTTTCACTACTGGTTGCTCAAGCCGTCCGATTGACGTCCTCTTTTCAATGCCAGGCGTGTGTCAGGTAAATAGGCCTTTTCGAATACATATTTCCCCAATATGTCTTTGGAAACAAATTTACTGTTACATTTCCTTCAAAACCTCCTAGTGAATAAAAAATGTGGAATGTCTTCTGTATAGTTTCAGTTATGAGTTGACTTACTAGTTAAATAAAACAGAAGGTTTGACTTTTGGGCTTCTTAGCACTGGTAGTTGCGCAAAACATATATTCATGAACACGAATAAAACACTTTTAATTTTTAAGCCTTTTAATAGACACTGTTCAGGAGTGAGTTCAGATATGAATGAAAAGAGTGTCATCGTGATTGCCAAACAAAATCAGATTGTCGGTTAAGTTTATAGACACCATCTGATTAAGCTTTAAAATGAAGTGCTCATCTTACGACATCGGTGACCTTGCGGAATTGCGAAGGATTTGAAAATCGAAGTCAGTATGCAAATTAAAACAGAAAAAACCTATATTTCTCGACGTCTCTGTACGTCAAAAGGAAATCTGACAACAGTCAACTATCCTTTGCAGTGTCAATTTTCAATGGTTTCCTTTAGCTCAAAACCAGCTCTTTAGCAATGTGTTAATATAAGTCCGAAGCATTTCTTATAAAGTAACAGCCATGCTTAATACGAAAAGACTTTACTTGTTACGTAAGAATTTGAGGCCAATGCCTCGAAGAATGACAAATAACATTGACTTTACCGTATAAGCGTTCTCTAGCCATTTAATTTGTTGACCTCTACATTGTAGACAATGTTCTTCCTGTCGTTTACATCACTCACACTCTCTACCTGGACGGTGGTCGCCTTTACGGTAGAGCGCCTTATATCAGTAGTTTGGCCACTATCGCATGTCAAGTATTTTACACTCCGTCGATCACAGAGGAACATCTGCGTTACCGTCTTCTTTTCCATCGTCATCAACTTGCCCTGGTTCTTCACATTTGAAGGGCAGCCTCCGCCAGGAACAACGAGTGAATACGTCTGTCGAACAACTGACATGTTGGCTTTCAATCGAATGGGCGAGGTTATATTCTTATCTGTACTACCTGCGCTGATCATCTGCTGCAGCAATATAATTATTTTTAAGAAATTAAAAGGCCGTGGTCAATTGGGCGAGTCGGGACCCACTCTTTCTCATCAACGACGAAACTCAAACTCATACAACGAAACAACTTTTCATTGTATCTTGTTGTTTTGTTGCTCTTACTCTACCCGCTGCTCTCATTAATATTTTGCTAACTTTTAAGCATTTCTTTGGCCAATGGAAATCAGGCTTTCTAAAGGATTACTACTACATGGCCTGTTATCTTTATACGATTCATTTTTGCAGTAACTTCTTTATATACTGTTTGTTTCGAAGGACATTTATGGATGACGCACTGAAACTTGTAAAGTGTCGTTACAGGGTGGGCTCAAGAGCCAGGTTAGAAAATGTGAACATCGGTTGATGCTCAGCTCAACAGATTAACTTTTTTTATAGAGGGGTTGATTCTTACAGTGTTGCTTACCTATGCATTTGACTAAGAAACTGTCCCTGTCCAATATACAAAATGTTTTTCTTAGGTAGAAAATCAAGAAAAAGATCTCAATTGTTACCTTCTGCCCTACCAAATACAGTTTAACTTCTTCCAATTATTTTTTTATTTTTTCATTAACTCTTCGTGAAGTTTCTTCTTAAAATAAAACACAAAGTTAGGCATGTACTTTTGAAACCGTGCTTGTTTACGTAACTTTACTGAATCGTGCGCCGCATACTTAAACCACGCCAAGTTTAAACTCCTTGTTATAAATTAACTGTAGAACAAGTAAAATAATAATTAAGAGCGCAAACATCTGGAGTGATAGGCTTTAGAGAAATTGACACTTAATAGCCTACATTGTATTTAAATACCTACGTACTGCTATTGACAATTATCATCTATCATATGTTGGGTTTAGGCCGAATTTCGCTATCATTGGCTTTGAGTGGTCTGTATAATTAGCTTGCATTTTATTTTATTCTTAAATGATCTTGGAGTGGTATGCGGTAATTGATAGACGTACAGTGCTTCTGTTACTTCATACATGCCACCAAAAATTACTCCACGAGACTGTCTTCTTCCCTCCATTCGTGTTTTAGTACACACTTCGAATGTGGTTACTTTATTTCTTTTTAAAGCTACAAATTCCATAAAATTCTACATTTTTGACCTTATAATCTATGGCTATATTTCCGCGGTTCTTCAAACGTGAAAGCGAATACATTATTCCAATATGCCTTAGATATGGAAGCCTAGTCAAGGTGTAGCTTAGCGTTACGCCAATCCATATCAGAGAATTTTACCAGCATCCTTTTAAGAACCACTGGATTATTCAAAATTCGCAACAGATAAACATTTTTGTTATATTTAATTATTTTACAGTCAACGATTAAAGTCCTCCGCATTCGTTCAGTTAATTTATTCAAGCCTTTTGGCTCATCGGAAAACGAGAAACGTCTTTAATTTTTTTAAACTGACCTAAACATTCAAAATATACTCAACTCGGTTAGTTGTATTCTTCCTCACAATCACTAGAAGTTGTCCTATAATGCATTGATAACGATATTTCGCAACTAGCACAAAGTCCGGAGTTTAACGATTCGCAAGATTGTCGGAGGCCGAAATTGATTTAGATGGCAATTTGAATTATAACAGCAATTTCCCGTGGGGGCTGCATTGAAGTTTGCAAATAAAGTGTTATCACCGAGGTCCCAGTTATTCCATCACATGCACTAACTTGCAATAACTATAAACTACTTGCTACCGTCTTAACCGACAGTCTGGAAAGGGACATAACCTAGTGAACAATTTGTTGATATAGAATTTAGTGCTGTTGACCATCAGAAATAGTTTTTGAAATACAAAGTAGAACCACAGGTTCGGCTTTCTATTTCAAAACGCAGGTGCCCCAAAAGCCCTGCGTTTGCCCAGCATGCGCAAGGTTTGACCATTTGTTTGACCAGTTTTGTCAAACAAAGTAATAATACAAATACATTTTTTTATCAACGCAACCACAGCGCCCACCGCAAAAAAATCTTGTAACTGAAGAAGAGTTGCCCAGATAGTTAAACCATTCAATTAAATTTATTGGCAATACACCAAATTTGTAAATCTAACATTTAAATTAATTTTACACTCAGGCAGATTGATTTATAAAAATATCAATTAACGCAACATTAACGATTTAGAGTTAAGGAAGAGTAGACTGCTTTTGCTTACCTGGGGAATTGTAATGTGGTCGAAGAAGCGTCCTACCCAAGTTAGATGACGGCGAGGCCCCAATGATTTAGCAGCAGTATGGAAAGTCAAATGCGGGCTGCGAGGCCTGCAGACTGGTTTAATTGATATTTATTAGTACAAATATTCTGATATTACCTTTAAATTATAGATAGTATTGTTTCGTGTCACCGTGCGCCACGTGTACTCACAAATGTCCAGCAAGGCAAACAAACACTTTACAAGTTATTTGGGCTCCCAAAATTAACACATTCTGGTTTATTACCGGAAGAACTGTTTAGCATCTTTTAACCCCAAAAAATGCATTCTGGTTTTAAAAAACTTAATTCATGCGTCCGTTCGTTTATCCGCTTCCAGGAAAGTGTTGTACACTAAAAGACATTTACTATTGGCTAGTGAGTACCGAAACTATTTCGTGTGTAAGGTGATTCAACGTCTCCTCACAAACCCTTTTGCAGAGAATTTAAAATGTAAAATCTTTGATATTATTGAATCAACGCAAAATATCACAAATATTTTTATGAATTGTCATTTATTCTTAAAGATAATTTACACACGTTACGCTTTTGAAAGATTGCACAAATCATTTATTCAACCTGAACTTTCTGTCATAACGAGAATGCTCAATTAGACAACTTTAAGCTACAAATTTTTAAATTTCACTTCCATGTTTGGCATCAAATATTGTAATATTGAAGGAAATTTGTTTCTTTTTAACTAAAATTCAAATTATGTACTTATGTGCCACATTAATTATTGCTTTGTTGCGTCTTGATAAAATAACTGTCAACATCTGTCCTTTGAACAAAAACAGGCTATTAACAATAAATTCAGAGAAATGTTTCAAAAGCGTCTGGTCATTCCAAAAACACAATGTGACAGTTCTGTCTATGGATAATTAAAATTTCTTTCTGGTCCCTTTTAACATTAATGTTTTGTCGCAAACATGCGGGCTTTTAAATTTAAGCCACCATTTTTTTATTGTTGTCCATTCATGTATACTCCATTGACATTCAGTAAGGCCACGATAAAATTTAGCCAGATGACATAAAGCAACAGCTATCCGGCAAAAAATGTGCTCAACATTTGATAGACGCAGGTCTCTTTTAAGCTTTTTTAAACTGGTATTGTCTATACTCAAAGTAGACAAAATTAAGTGCTAGCATAGGCTTGCAACAATCTTATAACGATTTTTGTATTTTATACAGAATTATTTGGTATAAAACTATGACTGCTCAGAACTGAGTCAAGGATATTTCTGAGGACAGTGACATCTGGTTGGTCTAACGGATTCAGGTCGTTGGCAAAATTAAAGACCAGGGCTGATAAAGCTCAAAAGGAGAAAGGGTTCATTGAAATACGCATTTGACTTTTAGAAGAACTTCACAGACTGGTGTCCAATTGACCATGAACACAAAAATGAACAGCCAAATTCACTTACTGGAACTCTATGTGAATTGGAGCGAAACCGAGCGACTGCTACCTACTATATTAAACATGCCACTAAACGCCAAACCAGCAACCATCCAGAATTTGGAGTATAACCCCCTGCATCGGAGTCTCTGAGGCGAGTCCTTGACCATTTTTAGCTGTTTAATGTAGTAATACTGAATCAGGGTTAGTCCAAAATTCTTCCCTCTTTGATGTAAACCATGAGCACAGTTCCAATTACCGCAATCAGCCTGGCTGTCTGCTTAATGCGTTGAAATACTAGATATTGCACCTATTTCCGTGAGCCCTAACTAAAATTGCAGACAACGACACAATTTGGCGCCTTGCAGACTAAACACAAATCCTCCGCTTGCAAAGTGCAATGAACAAATTGGAAATAAAGATGAATTTCAAGGAGTATGTAACATATGACCGAGGCTGCCAGAAGTTAAAAATGAACAGCACACTCGCTTTGTGAATTGGAGCGAAACCGAGCGACTGCTACCTACTGAAGGAAAAATTCGCGTTCAACACCACACTTTTCTCATAAGACGAAAATGAAGCAACAGGGTTGCTTTTTATTAAGTTCCACAATTTTCAGACCATCGGCAGTGGCTTGGACTTCGCGCTTTTGCAGTACACCGAACCAGCTACTTATTTACTGTATTGCTCAAAGTCCATAATACTGAAGTCCCGCTGTGACATAAAGTATCGTTTGTCGGTACAGCCCACTACAAAATTTCCAAGTGGCTTCGGAATAATTTTGAATCTTCAGATGACCACTCAATAGAGTTTCTAAATAAAGTAAAGGGAACCATAATCTCTACTGATTAGATAATGGTCTCATTCGATGCCGTTTACCTCTTCATTTCTATCTTGCTATATTTAGCACAAGAATACACAGGGGCACTTCCATTGGCCTACGATAGGAATGTTACCGCAGTTGCCATAATTGAACTCAAAGACCTTTGTTTGGAACCAACATTTCCATCCGACAAACAAATCTATAAACAACTGAAAGAGTCTCCAATTGGGTCACTCAGATCTATTTTTCCTCGCCGAAGTCAAACGCAAACTCGAGAATACAACTCTTATGTTGGTTGACCCTACATTGTGGCTATCGTATGTACATGAAACCTTTCTTGCCTTTACGAAGTACCGAATGAAAACGCACCACAGAACCATCATCTCCACAATTCCAGGGATTCGATTTAAATTCGAGCAAGAAGCTGAATATAAACTCCCCATTCTGGATTTTCTCATGCAACGAATCACTTAACCTACTATTAGGCACTGTACATACCAAATTTATATAACCTGCATTACTAAATGTTTGTAGAATGTGTGATACCTAGTTATTATCCAGTATTCATTTCCTCAAATAAAATAATAATTGACATTGTGGCTCAGACTTTATGTAAATGACTCAGACATTTTTCTGAATATCCTGCTTTTTAAGATATCTAAACTTATTAATTTTGTTATTCATTGGAAGTAATATACCACAAACCGCATCGGAAACGCTAGGGTCCCACTGAGGACCTAACCTCCTCACAGCCACATCCGGGAACAACAAATGTGTCAGTGAAACACGCATCTAGGCTTTTGGCCTAGACCTTTTTCCGGAGTAAGAAATAATTCCTATGATAGATTTGTCTATTTAGAATCAAATAATTGACATTGATAACACTCTGTAATCAAATTGGAACAGCTTAAAGTCATATTTGAATAGCAAGTACTTTCTTCTAGGCATGAGTTTACAACGTTCCACGGTAGCCTATAGGAGTCAAAAATTGTCACCTTAAATCTGGTTAAATTGACATACTGACGTTTCTGTGAAGATTTAAATAAATGTTAATAAGATCAAACATTTCGAAACTGTTTCTGTCGGTCTGGAACCAACGAATGACATTAAGATTGACTTTGAAATGTGTATTCCATTCGGCCAAAAACTGTTTTGGTTTAACTACTTGCGGGGAGGTTCAAACTACTATAGAAATGATTTAACGGGTGAAAGAATGCTAGGGGTGCTCGATGCGTAAGAAGATCAGTGGGATCTGGAAAAATGTTTGAGAGTTGAGTACATTTACCTTATCCGGGAGCGTCGGTATCCAGTTTACCATATATCATTACACTGGTACTCTCGACAGTGTCACTTACTGGCCTTGAAAGACAACATCATTTGCCAAGAATGCAGGTGATTCTGTATAACTAAGTTTACATAAACGGAACTCGTTTTCCTCCATTATAAGTCCAAAATGTAGCTTGCCTGTTCACAATTACCAAAATATTTTGCAGGAATGTGCGGGAACGTTTATTTCTGAAAAATGATATTTTGCACAAATTATCAAGGAATGCACCTTTAAAATGTATGGTACATACATTGCATAAAATTTGTAATTTAGATTTACATCAGATCATGTTCTCTGAACAGTCAAATGCTATGGTGCCACATTTTAATTAAGAAATATATACCGGCATCCGGGATCAAACCGACATAGTTAATTCTCGACTCGCCTGAACAAGTGACTTTAGTACAATTATAACAAGTATGGTTTCCCACCCGAACAACGTCAAACCTTACTTTCTTGCAAGCCCAAATAGACAGAAAAGGTATACAAGAAGTGCCAAATGTCAGACTGGATCGGCGATATCAGTGAAATTTGCGGAAATGAACGCTTATTCTAGAGTGATCGTGGAGGACAAGAGGTTCACGTCTCATTCTACATTCAAAAGATGGATATTTTTCAAACATGCTTTTGCCCCATTAACACATAAGTGGCATAGGAAGATTTATCATGGACAGTTTCTTGGTCAGTGAATTTTAATGAGGATTTCTGCCCAGTTCGCCTTTCACGTTGGCAAGGAATTGAGTTCAGGAAAAATTATCACCCTAAAATCAAGAAAAATCTGCTAATAGAGCCTATTCACACGATGCTTTTCGACAGTTTCTGGCTCTGAATTGTTTTTATTTTGGAAATGTCATTATAAAAATAATTCTCAGAATTGACAGTTCAAAATGTTTGATAATAAATTCATCACTCGTGAGCCACAAGAGCCTCGATTAATGCCCTTAAACGGACGAACACAGTTGATAGGACTATGAAAACAGCCATGCTGCTAATAGATGACGTCCATGTGATGTTTATTTAGGACCATAGTGGCCATCTCAAGCTGAACCGTAAAGCGGGTGGATGCGAAATTAATAAACTGTCTTTTCCTTTTGGCGTAATCGAATCGTTAGATAGGTTTTTAATGAAAAGCGAAAATAATTTATGATTCTATTAACCCTGCATAAAACTATGGCTGAATAAAGACATTCAAGAGCTTAAAAGGGTTGAAATAGTTCGAATTTGATACCAATGAATAAAATGTGCAGCCGAAAAATCATTATAAGCAAAAGTGTCATTTAGCAATATGGCGATTAATTTTCAATTACTTGTGTTAACCTACGCCAGAAGTTCTTTTGTGATTAGTCATTTTGTTCATCACTTTAGATTAGTAAGGTAAATAAAGCCGCGTTGTCTCTGTCAACACCCTTCCCATGGCCTCACACCGAAAGCATATCTGTTATGATACTTCTCCTGTTCTAATTTTAAAGGGAAAACTAAATTGAAGGGCAGCTCAATCCAAAATATTTCCTGATAAACAGATCGACAAAGAAAAAAGACGCAACTTATTGTTTTAAAACCTACGGCATGAAAAGCCAAATAAATCCCTAGAGAAAGAGATTACGATGGCTTCCACCAGAAATGTTTAAACGAAGTTAGAGATGCTGCTTACGGCTTGTGCATAAGTGGCTGTGTAAGTGGCCGAATCCCAGCCATTTCATGCAACCGCATTGGTTACAATGTTTTGATCTGACATAGTGGACACTGTTGTTTAAATGCAACTCATCTGCGCTACTGCACTCTCACATGTAGTTCGCCACCTTCAGAAGAAATGCTCCATTCGCAGAAATAGCAGCAACCCATAGCTGTATTCCGACCAATAAAGTTTAATTTGGGATATTGGACAACAGAAAGAGTATCGTACATTACAGTTCATTAACTGGTTTCCATACACTTACTTTTATATTTTATTTAGTTGATCAATTGCATATGTATTCATCAAAGACCAATGACACGAATTATTTGCAAACAGAAACGAAGAACCGAGTACAAGGAAATATCAGTGAAGAAGGTGATACGATCACTTTAACAGGAGCTTTATTAGCTCGACGTTTCGTGTTTTCATTCGAAGACATCATCAGAGATAAAGGGTATTGGGTTGCCCAGGTTTTGAACTTGTAAGAGGATGAAGTAGCTAGTCCACTACATGCCCGTCACAATTGGCAGCTACCGAATGCATCGCTGGTTGTCAGCGCTCTGTGATAACATTTTTGGGATAATACTCTATATTTTGATATCTTCGGCCAACATGGCTACACCACAATGCATTCAATTGATATAGGAAAGCAAACATGTGACGAAAATACTGAACTTTAACAGCAGCCGCTTGATCAGCCATGTAGGCAGTTGCGTAAGGGCGCTATATCAGAGTGTTAATATGATATGTGGTGAACCGGAAGACAATTTTGTCGTTCTTCAATACCTTCTACATACGTTCAGGGAGTAAAGCTAGCCGCGCAACTTCATGAAGCATTACATATGTGAACGAAAAGACAGATGAAATCAGGGCATTTTTCAAACTTTGGTGAGCGCTTCCATACGAAAGAAGGCCTAAAAGCTATCAGATTTCTTCTCAAACCATTGCGGTTGGAGCCACGTAAACACCAGAGGTACCTAATAATAATCAGGTAATAAGGCCAAATGACCCACGACCACGGCAGGAAAATTCTGGATTCGATAATTGAATCTGAAGTAGGCAGTGGCCATCAACTTTATCGGAAATACTGGAACACAACTCTGGAAGAGAATGTCAAAACAGGTGGCAGCAGTACGGAGGAAAGAGGTCAACTCTGGAATGATATCTCATTCAAAGATAATCAAATTTATCTTCAAATCTAAGCAGTCGAGAACCGCGAACAGCTTGAGCCAGTATATTAACAAATGCAATTACGTATTCGCTCCATATTTGGCACTGAGTCTTATTGTGACAAAGTAATTAATCATACGCGGAGCGCATAGACAACCACTGTTTCCGACGAAAGTGTCGCTGAGCCAGATAACCGAGCAATCATTGCGCAGAAATCCTGCACGCCGGATGAAGTTTCAGTGATTAAAGACTCCGATGCCGGCCATTGAGCAATGGTCGCACCAAACGTCAACTATCCTCGATGAATGGAGAGCCGTTAATTGTCTCAGGTATGCAATATCAAAGAGACTGCGCCTTTTACATACTGAAACTCTTATGCATGATTGACCCGTGTCGGAGGCCATCTTTGATGATGGGATTGAGCATGTATCCGAACCGTCAGGCGATTAAAGTTCGTTTGAAAGTATTCACCATACTAGTAGCACCAGTACAAGCTAAAAGCACAGACACGTGTTTCTCCGATATTTTGCTGCTGCATGGCAGAGCTGGGAGGCATTTGGCACATCAGTGGCTTCACCAGCATTCCCTTTGTGTTTTCCGGTAAAAAGTTCAGTTAACAAATTGCACACTTGTAATCTCCTCAGGAATTTATTGTTTCTGCGATTGCGTTTCCTTTTCAATCGTGTGTTTATTCATCTAGGCATAGGCAGACACCGATCCATTGGCTTGCCAATAAACTTGCTCTTTATATGTCGTCAGGGTAATAACATTAAACAATATACTGGACAGGACATGGAGATAAGTCGCGAAGAGGACTCGATCACTGCAACAAAAACTTGATTAGCCTGACGTTTCGGATTCTCACTCAAATACATCATCAGAAGCAGGGTCAGATGAGCGTATTAGGCTGCCTAGTTTTTTGATTATTTATATGAGGTAGTCACTAGGCCACTACGTGCTTATCAAAATTGGCAGCTACTGAGGGCATCGTAGGTGATTGTGTATGATGGGATAATTGTCTGACCAGCCAAATGTCCCAGTATGCAGTTGCCATGCCGTTGTTGTGCGCCATCGTGCCTGCCAAAAATTTTGGTCCCCACACTGGTTGCCCGTGGTCACACGTAGTGTGATGTTGGCCTGCAGTCGAATGGCTGAGGGTCGGATTTCATCATCCATGTGAGCACTTAGGTCATTTGGCACCAGACGCAGTGTGGTTATCCTAACGTTCTTAACGTAGCTACCTACTTTTCCGAGGCAAAGTTACAGGAACGCATATGGGGTGGGCAAGTCAATGCGCATGTGGATTGACTGAGGGCTGGAAAACCATGACTCGAGCAGCTTGTGGTACACGCGGTTGTCACCTTGCGTGAGCACCTTGGCTTCCTCCAACTTGGGTGTGTGGCCAGGTTCCGTCAATTGTGACGGACATGTAATGGCCTAGCAACTACATCCTATGAATTCTGCAAAATCCACAAATTCAAAATCCCTTTTTTTATTACCCTGTTTCTGAGGTTGGACTCGAGTAAGAATCCGAAACATCTGGCTAATAAATCTTTCGTTCCATTGATATTTTCTCTCTTTTAGCATCAGGAGTCATGGTTGAACGTGATCAGGATTAAATGGATAGTTTGCCCTTGTTATTTTTGCGGGCAAACTTGATGAATGTCACCATTGAATACCAAGGAAAATAGGTTTTGAAAAATATAATAATTTCTCTACGTTATTTATTGTGGCAAAGGTGAGCATGGGGGTTAAGCGTATTGCAGTTGTATTCTCTTTTCAAGCTTAATTTATATGCATTCACAGTGCATATTTGCTTTGAAGTTTCTGATTCTAAGTTTAATGCCTGCGATTATTTTAATTTACGCTACGACTGACAGCTTCCGGTTTTTCACTAAAAAGTGATTTTACTTAAGCCGGATATGAGAGGCGCATGTTAAGACAAAGCACAGTGTCAAACATTCGTTTAATAATTTACGGTACGTTAAAAGCATAAGGAGGATGACAAAAAAATATCGACTGTCTTCAGTTTGGCTTAATAAAGAAAAGTTTTGTCAGGTGTCGTAGCGATGCATATATGGAAGCCTAATTAGCTGGAGAGGAATTTTAGGCCTCATTAGAAAGCACCCACCAACAGCACGCTTAACCTACGCAAGTAATTGAATCCACGCGGTCTTTTAGGAAAGGGCTGCATCATCTGAGCTACGGGATACGTTCTTGCTGACTGCAAACATAACACTTCAATGTTGTGTTAGTTTTTTGTCACAGGACGCTTATCGCAAGATATTGAAAAAATGTCCTTGGAGACATTTTTCGTCATCCACACAATAATCATCGATAAATGTCCTAATCGTAAAGTGCAGAAATCTTCATTAAAAGTTTATTTCCCTCCAACCGCCATACAACGCATGGCGTATATGGCCTTGGCCTTTTATGAGATTATTTTAAAGTCAACGATCAAAGGACACCTGAAATGTCTTGTGCGTTATAAGAAATGTTTTACTTGTAGCGTTTCTTGCATTTAAAGCCAGAAACTGAAGGCTTTTTCCCAAAGTTGTAATTTAATGATAAAATAAGGGGACCAATCCATTCTCCTCTCTCTGTGAGGTTATGGTTAGTGAACATACGTTGAGGGCACTTGTGTCTAAGTTAATTTTATCAAGCAAAGTAAATTGCTGTGGCGTGTGACTTCGATAAATGGAAGCTGAGTGCATCGAGACCCTTTTATATTATTCATATTGTATGAAATTAAATTTGGCCATGAAAAAAGAACAAAGTAGGTTTAAAAATAAATAGGTAAAAAGTGAATTTGAATTCTTCGTTGCATTTCATGCAAGTAACTTAATTTAAATAGATCCAAAGGTCCTATTAGAAGCCACTTAGACTTTATAGATCTTGCCGTAGATTTCAGCTGATCCCTGAGTACCACTAGCCTTGAATGATAAATACACCTAAGCGAGGATTAAGTGCCCACTCGTTAGAGCAACTTAGGGCAAAAAAGTCCCACTTTGCTTAGAAAAAATACCAATAGGTGAATCTGCACTGGGGGAATTCTCACGGCTCCTCTGTGTAAATTTTATAATAAAAATTAACGAATGGGAAATATGAGCCACTATAACACATGGCCAAAAGTTTGTAGACCAGTCTTGGTTCCAAAGTACAATCCCATTAGAAGAAAAAGTAGTAGTCCTCTAAGAGAATGAAGCCCATTTTTGCAGTAGCATGGCATTGAAGGTATTGCAAGAAACCGCATGTTGCGGATTCGAAAGATACCTAAGCTGCAAGTAGGACAAATATTCATAAAATCCTTATTGCGTTTATAATCTTCATGATATACAATTTGGATTAGCGTATTCACTTTCGTTTGTCGTCGTTTATTATCAGCCTGCTTATTCACATAAATTTTATGCAATATCAACGAACACAACTAGCATTTCATACAAATGATTAAAACATTTTTACCTGTACAGTTTGCAGATTCACCGTTTGTTATATTAAAAAAGATCGTTTGTTTTTTCCTATTACGTCGTTTCTCAAACAGCAACCGATTGTCACGCGTTCATTTGCATGAAATTGAAGAACGAGGATAAAGCCAGTCAGGCGGGCAACAAGGCGGTTTTGGCTGGCACCGTCGGTTTGGCAGGGACTTCTTGTGGTTTGGCGTTTGTTGGAATTTGGAGGCAACATCAATGCTCATCGAGGACTTCAGTAGACAGTAGCGAAGACAATGTTGTCTGCACAAGTCTATTTTCGATAAATGCTTCTCAGGCTAATATATTTATGTAATAAAAGTGTCAATTTGAACATACAGGTAACTAGAAAAAAGAGGTATTTTCGGTTTTGTATGCCAATAGGAATTAAGGAGAGGAGAGGTTACTTTGAAATAATCAGTTGTGATGTGCTCAAAAGGCAATGGTTAACTTTCATGGGCATAAGGTCGGGAAGATCACTGTGGGGCGAGAGAGGTGCATAGAAGTAAATGTTAACCTTGAGGATATTATTCCGGCATTTGGAATCACAACACCAACTTACAATTGAATATACTAAGAGCTGTTGACGCGAATATAACTCAAGCATAATTTTCGTTTTTAGTTAAGTAATTATGGAAACTATTAATTCACAATAGTAATCGCAAGAAACTATCTATAGCATGTAAAACATGTTTTATCATTTTTATTCGCAAAGTACGCATGTTAAATTGTAAGTTTTAGGAAAATCATGATTTGTTTGTAAACAATTTGTCTTAATACTTGTTATTAAACATATTGCTTTTTTTCCATTGAACTTTGAACCTATATGACATTAATTAATCCTAAAGCCAAAGCACATAACGTACATGCCGTTACATAAGTTAGTGCTATATGTCTGATGAACGTGGTACACTTTACAAGAAGATTCGAGGAATAGGCGCGTGGCTATCGACCGTGAAATCGAGAAATAGGCTAATTGATCTGCCAGCTGCAAATCAGGCCCCGCGCGAACAAATCAATGGCGCTGATGAAGTTCATACTAGACAGAGGTGAGCTAAATATGCAGTGAGCTGTACAGTATTTTATTCCTCAATGATGTGCTCGTGTGAGAATTCAAAAAGTCGGATGAATAAAGATCTGGACCCAGAGAACGCATTCCCGTCTTCTTCTAAATATATATATATATATATTATGAAAGTGTGGTATTCACCGATCTCGTTAAGGAACACTTATGTTCCGTTGTGCCTTGGAGCTCACTTTAGAGCCCTCGCGGGCAGTCGCAGAGCGACTTGACATATATATTGATAAGATGGAACCGAAAACACAAGGGAGACTGGAATGGCCATTTCTGGCTTTTTAGCCGTCATCAGGCAGTCATACCCAATCCCAGGTGTGGATCACCCGAGATTCGAACCCGCGACCTTTGGTCATTGAGTGTAACACTCTACCATTGAGCCACGGGCCCGTTGTTTTGTCGGATGCGATCGGGAATATGGACTATTAAAGTGTGGTATTCACTGATCTCTTTAAGGAACACTTATGTTCCGTTGTGCCTTGGAGCTCACTTTAGAGCCCTCGCGGGCAGTCGCATAGCGACTTGACATTTATATTGATAAGATGGAACCGACAAAGACAAGGGAGACCGGAATGGCAATTTCTGGGTTATTAGCCGTCATCAGCCAGTCATACCCAATCCCAGGTGTGGATCACCCGAGATTCGAACCCGCGAGCTTTGGTCATTGAGTGTAACACTCTACCATTGAGCCACGGGCCCGTTGTTTTGTCGGTTGCGATCGGGAATATGGACTATGAAAGTGTGGTATGCACCGATCTCGTTAAGGAACACTAATGTTCCGTTGTGCCTTGGAGCTCACTTTAGAGCTCTCGCGGGCAGTCGCCTAGCGACTTGACATATATATTGATAAGATGGAACCGACAAAGACAAGGGAGTCCGGAATCTCCATTTCTGGCTTATAAGCCGTCATCAGCCAGTCATACCCAATCCCAGGTTTGGATCACCCGAGATTCTAACCCGCGACCTTTGGTCATTGAGTGAACACTCTATCATTGAGCCATGGGCCCGTTGTTTTGTCGGTTGCGATCGGGAATATGGACTATGAAAGTGTGGTATTCACCGATCTTGTTAAGAAACACTTATGTTTATTGAGATACTACATACCTATAATGTATGTTTTTTTTACTAGTTAACCATCCCGTCCCGGCTTTCCATATTTACAAAGTCAGTAGCTAACACTTCGTTGGACGCATAACGAACACTGCTTCGAGAGAACACGGTAGATGCTGTTGGACGCATTCATGTGCAGTTCCTTACTTAAATTCAGCTTTACTTTTGTTACAATACGTTGAAGGAACATCCGGTTTCGGCTCTCACTGCTAAAATAACTGTAAAAAAACAAACTTTGCTGATATGCCTCACATTGTGTAGTATGAAAAGTTTTCGACACACTTTTTTGTAATAGCTATAGAGGTCTACAGGATATAAACTGTTTCCTGTATTGTATTTGATTTGCACTGTTGATTATCGTTGTATTCCGTGTGCTGATTATATTTTCTGCCAGTATACCAAATTTGAAACTGATCAACTTATTAATAAGGGAGGCCTGGCTCATATCTCCTTACGACAGTTAGAGAACTCATGAGGCTTACATCAAGGAAGAGGTTAAAGATGTATTTCCGATCAGGCCACATCTGCATCTTAAATCTGCCGGATTATCACCTTTAAGACAAATTTACTTTTTACAAAACTGTTAACAGTGGGTCTACAGGCAGTTTAGAAAACGCTTAGCTCACCACTGTGCTTGAGACTGAGAATTTTGGTGTTCAAGTCAGCATGTGGACAGTCACCGGTGTAATAATTTAAGTCAGCTTCTGCGAAACAATGGACTGCACACACAAAACCTAGCCACTGGTTTTCATGAGTTTTCATACTGTTTCAGATCAGCAAGTGGACTGCTACAGAAAAGTGCTAGCTGACCTGCCCATGGATGTTAAAACTGCAATGGCTACACAAAGTGAAGTTCTGTCTCCGAAATAAACAGCGTACAGTCCAGTTTATTATTCAAAAAATATTTGTTATTCTAACAAAATGAACACTTTTGCAGATACGGACAGACCTTGGTATCTTGCGTTGACTAATATAATTATGAATACCTGGGGTTTTTCTTAATTTCTGAATTTGTCTTCAGAAAAGTGCAATAATAAAAATATTGTATTGTGTTCTGTGAATAATAATTTATAATGACTTTTCTTTAATTTGAGATTTTAAAAAGCTTTATTCGAAGTTCAACGAATTGAACCTGTGCACAATGAAAGCAACTAGAGAAGCAAGTTAATTCAGACAAATATACAAATAAACGATTGATAACTGGAGCTGAGAAGGACTAACGTGCATAACGTTTAAGAAAATAATAAAAATATCAACGTTTTACCTCGTTTATTTTAACTGCTTTTGGCATTTACCATATTCGAAGTGAAACTTCTAACATAATGTTCGTCAGGAACGAAACTGGGATTGAAGTATTCTCTAGCTAATGACAGTGTGCAACTTTTGATGTATGCATTTTGTATTTTAATCATTGAAGTTAGATATTGCTTTTTGCATACCTACATCAGACCTGCACCTTTGCAAGAGCTTAAAATAAAACACAACACAAAAAAAACAGGTTCAAATAATTATTTTCAGACGCCTTCAACGCGTTTATCCCCCAATGGATTTCCATTTTTATTAGCCAATCTGTTAACTTTGGCAGAGTTCGCACCTACTCAGTCAAGAAGTTAACGAATGGCCTTTAGTTTATCTACTTATTTCATCGTGAAAGTTAATAGTACAAAGCAATCCTCAGAACGCTTAAAAGGTTAAATAGCTTCCACGATAGGAGTTTTGGAAAAAACGAACTCTATCGCTTCCAGTATTTACGTTGAATAAGTAAATTGTGTGATATTTTAAATATTCTATTTGAACAGGCAGGTAATTATGCATTCCCGGATGTATTCCCTCTAAGGGTCTTGTTCATATTAAACTACTAACAAATATTATACAAGCGGACGAAAGCAAACCATTTACTTCAGCACTTGCAAATTTGGTAAGTTCGAAATTCCTTTCGTATTGTTCCAAGGTTTGACAACTAGAACCGAATTGTATAATCAATGCTGGAAATTTGGAATTACATTGCAAGGTAACCTTTTTAGCATGGTGGCTATTTACACAACTATCAGAAGAATAAACGATGCGTCTGCCAGGCCAACTAATGCAATGCTTGTTTTCCTACTTTACACTCAACCTGTGATCGCATTACTCGGTCTTACTGGTAAGCTTTAAAAGTGTATCTAGCAAAGACATCTTGAAATCTGAGTCAATTTAACTTAATAAAATCTCAATATAACAACCAACGTAAAGGACATGACCGACGAGAAATCCAAAAGCGGTTAAGAGCACGTGCTGGAAACCTGAAATCTAATAAACATTTTTAAAAACTTAACTTTGAATATCTTTTTAAAGCACCGTTCGATGTATCTGATTTATTTATGAATTCATCTCAGTCTTAAATATCAGGTAAGCGAATCTATGGTGTATGAATTGGATTCATTTAACTTAGATATTTTGAGTTTGTGAATTTCCGCGTTGTGGGTAACAAAGATGATAAAAAGCCTTCTCGGTAAATATTCAAGTTTATCATACATCAAAAAAATGTTTGTTCTTTAATTCCTGAAAAATAATGCTTTTAACACCAAATGTCATTTTATTTGTCTGTCAGAAATATAAATCTGAAATAATACAAAAGTAGAGCGATATGAAGTTCTAGTAAACAAATCTGAAATGATGGCTGAACTTGTGAATGTCTGGGCTTCGTGTACAATGGTATTTAAGGAAATTTAGCCAAAATATCATCGTAACGCCTTAATAAATTATGCGCATTTGACTTAAAACCTGGAGCCAAAATATTGTCTGTCAGTCAAAATCCCATGTTTAAACTGAGTTTTTTTTATTGAATTTAGTTTTAGCGGACATTTCTAGTTTGTATTTGAGATTGGACGCAAGTGAGGACCAAATCGTGGTAAGGAGGCGTTTATTCAGTAGTTTAAATAAAACACAATAAATAAGTATAAAATTGTATATTTTGAACCTTGCTTACTTCCGTGACCTTCGAGGAACGTTCAAATAAAAATTTATTCAGCAAGATCAGAATGCAGGCAGTGAGTTTGCACAAGTATGTTTCACAACTTACATAATTTTTATGATTCCTCCAGGTAATCTTATCGTCATCGCCTTGTTTCATTCGGTGCCAAAGGAAACAGCATGCATTTTATACCTGCGCTGCCTTGCCGTTTTTGACTGCCTCTCTATACTATTATTTCAAAGCAACTTCTATCTACTGCCGGTATTAAAAATGTACCTTTTTCACTACTGGTTGCTCAAGCCGTCCGATTGACGTCCTCTTTCAATGCCAGGCGTGTGTCAGGTAAATAGGCCTTTTTCGAATACATATTTCCCCAATATGTCTTTGGAAACAAATTTACTGTTACATTTCCTTCAAAACCTCCTAGTGAATAAAAATGTAATGCCTCTTTACCTACCCCTAATCGGCAATTTGATGGAATGCTCCGAATTAGCTGAGTCAATGATAGGGCCTACCAGCACACCAATAAGAATCAACTTCCTGTTTTACAACTTAGTCCCATACTTGATGATAATAAAAGGGTCTTCTTTTTGAAAGTAACAAATACTACCAAAGGGTTGAGTGAACAATGAGGATTAGAAACTAAGAGAGTTGATACTAAACAAGGAACCTCACACCTATATGCCAACAGTGCTTGAGTGACAGCAAACAAAAATGTGCAGGCGTTGGTGGCGGGAGGTGCAAGGGGACCGGAGGCAAGAATAAGCAATCTGAGTTAAAGGAAAGCGATAGTGATTGGCTCACAGCCACGAAGTGTTTTGTCCTAGCGTACATGCAAAGCCACTTGACCAATCAGCGCCCGCCGTTTGGACGTGCTTCATTGTGCACCATCCGCGCTAACGAAATATTGTGCTGGAGAAGAATTTCCGCTGGCGACAAGGCCGCAGGCCCTAGGGGGGCGGACGATAAGGGCAGCATGAAAGACGGCGGTAGCTTCTCATTAGCCTGCCTGGGTAGAGAAATGAGCTACAGTCTCTTGTTTGGTTTCGATCATGTCCATGTAATAGCTGGATTCGGTGTCCTTCTGTTTCGACAGCGGATGCCTTAGCTCCGCCACTGGCTGGCGTAGTCGTTTTGGACGTCCACGGGCACCCCGTTTTACAAGGCCTGGTGGTGCAGTAGTTGAAGCCTTGTTGCTGGCGGAGGCTTCGCCTGTTCTTCTGCGTGTCCCAGAGAACTTTCCCATCCCGCGGGCGATCCCTGTTTTTTTGTACGGGTTCACGGCGTGGTGGTGAGACTTGTCAAAGTGGCGACCCAGATCCCACTTCCACTTGTAGGTAAGACCGCAGATGACACATTGGTGCGGCCGCTCCTTCGAGTGTACCATGATGTGTTTCTGTAGTTCTGTAGGCCACTTGGCGAAGTATTCACAGTGCGGACAGGGGTAGCCGGTTCGGCCTAGCGAACCCTTTCTGTGAGTGACCTGCAGTTCCTAGAAGGCAGTAAAACTTGCATATTAATTCGAATGTACGTACACGTTTAGAATTTTCTCGGATAGCGTGGACTGAGCACCGTTTTGACGTATACTTCGGAAGTCTGAGGAACAAAGGAAAATTGCATTTTATTTACCCCTGGGATATATATGCCCATCCGTATGTTACATAAGCCTTCTCCCTTTATGGTTACCTATGGCACTTTAATCCTCTAGGGTACATATACGCTTGTCCAAACCTTATTAATATACGATGTCCACGGACAGCTAAGAGATCACGAAATGTTGTGATTAAATGCTGCTTATTTTGCCGCCTTTGTCTTGTTCTGAAAAGCAGTAATCAATGTTGGCTGTCCACTACCGCGCCTCTCTGAGCGACATGTATGCAAAAGAGAGTTTAGAGGTGGACAAGTGGACGCCGGAATCAGATTCCGATGGCACCAGTTGCACATGAGAGCCCTGAACTGATTGCACCAGTATCTAAGGGTAGCGGAAGGTTATTTAAAACAGCAAGCAAGCCAGAAACTCTAGGCGCGTGTTTTGCTTTAGGCTGAATGATGGAAAAGTGTGCAGTTCACAAAGGTTTCAGGTCAGAACAATTATCCTTTTTATAACGATGTCGAACAATATGATTCTGCCGAAGTCTAAGCGGGTGAAACCGATAATAAAGTGATCCCAGGGCTGTTCAATTCTTGGAGCCTTTATACCAGATGGGCACTATCGAATTCGTAAATTCAAAGCGCAGAAAGAGCAGCACATGAAATTTTACAAGAACCATTTGCACCTTCTGTTACCCGCTGTAATCCCTCACACGCAAAACGCCTATTACGACTGGTCCCGTATTATACGAGCCTGGGGTTTCTGACTTTCTTGCTGTTGTACATAAACTACCGTTGTCGTTTCGAAACTGTAACTCATCTGCCACCCACGTTCAACTGATAAAATAGGACATTACTTACGACCCCGGCAACGGTTAGTCCCCGTCTCTGCGTCAAATGAACAATAAGCAGTGTGCAGAATTAGAGCTCGCAATTCAGCTAAAGACGGTAACCAACGTATGCCATATGAAATGATCACCTTGATCAAACTGGTTGCAGAGGATAAGTTTAAGCTATGTTACATGGGCGCTAAGTTCATTGGTTTTTCCAGTCTATCTACATGCGTGAACCAAGTATTGGCAATCAGTAGTGCCCCTAAAAGAGCCACGAGATAGAGGCGCTGGACCAACACGGGGGACAAATTAGGGTGCAGGCTCATGCCACACCCCGCTCTCCCACTCCGTGGGATATTATTCAACTGCACCAGAACCCACCTCTGGTCTTCTTGGCTATGTCTTAACACCGGGCACAGGCGGGTAAGGTGGAGAGAGTGCGGTAGATGCTGTGAAAGTCTACCATCACTCAAAACTAATTTGCGCGCAAGTTACCATCCGAACACCACTCTTCTGTGGAGCATACGGTGGACACCGTCGGATTACGACGGTCGAACTGTCGTGTGGGTCGGCAACCGATAATCCATAAGTTTCAAAAACAATTTGAGACTGGAACACAAACTCTGTGTTCACTTAAAATGTGAGTAAATACAGTCTTCAAGTTATTGACTGCTCATCGCAATGCAACCGCATGTGAGGATTATAAAATGCAACATAGAAGAAGTTAAACCCAGTGTTCTGCTGGTTAAAGTTTGACTGCTGGATGACAGAAAATACCTCAAAAACGCTGGAATCAGTCTCACTCGTCCTTGACAGTTGATTTGCATGCCTTCTCAGGCAGACCACATTCACCTTGCGGTGGGTGTCTAGCAAACGAGATGTACGAACTCCTATTCCTTGACAAATGCAGTCACTTAGGTGAGATCTAAGCCTCGCGCATGCAATGGGGACCAGGTCGTGTGTGGCACGTGTAGACAAGTCCTTTAGTTTCTTCCATCCGCTGCGTCTGAGCCCACCTCTCGCTGCCTTTACATCGGAGCAAAGTGAGTGAGTGATGAGAAGAAATTAGAGAGAGATTTTTGGTAGATTTTGCACGTGTGTTTCACTATGAGAAAATTTACGGGTCCAAGGGGCCGTGGCTGATTTCGTCGTTTGCAACAATCGATTTGACATAATTGGCTTTTAGTACGTGAACGTTTGGAGGACTTACCCTTTTGGCTTTGGGTCTCGATTAAGAGCCTCATAGGCAGTCACACATAAAAGGAGAAGGAGACTATCGACAACGCCAAAAGAGACTGAAATGATCATTTCTGGCTCGTCAGCCCTCATCAGCCAGCTATAAAAAATCCCAGGTTTTCGAAACCCATGAGGCTCAAACTGGCGATCTGTTGATCAGAATTCCAACGTCCTAAGCACTGAGCCACGGGCTCGTTGCCCGGTCTGTTGTGATCGAATACATTAACTATGGCGGAGGACGCTCACCGATCACGTTACAGGACCTGCTCGTCCCGTTGTTCTTATGGGTTCAACCTTTAGCTCATAGGCAGTCACACAGTGATTAGTAATATACGCATGAATTTACATATACCTCTTTGGTGGTAATCACAATTTCGGTAGATATGTTAGTGGCATTCCCCGATGTCTCTCTCTCTCTCTCTCTCTCTCTCTCTCTCTCTCCATATATCTATCTCGCTCGCAACCCTCTCCTTCCGTCGATGCCGAACTCAGAACTGACTAGAAGGTATTCAATCGTGCTAATGTTTGTGCGCATGTTTGATGCACGGGTTGGTTATAAGTAGTCGGTTGTGCCGAGTGAAGTTCAACATTAACCCACCGATGTCACAATGCGAGCATACTTCGCAAACATAGCTCGACGAAGAAGACCGTTGTCGAATATGACGGGAGCACTGGCATGTGCTTTGCTGTGTGGATTGGTGTAGTATGGAACCGACAAAGACAAGGGAGACCGGAATGGCCATTTCTGGCTTATTAGCCGTCATCAGCCAGTCATACCCAATCCCAAGTGTGGCACACCTGGGATTCGAGCCCGTGACTCAATGGTAGAGCGTTCGACTCAAATACCAAAGGTCGCGGGTTCGAATCCTAGGTGTGCCACACTTGGGATTGGGTATGAATGGCTGATGACGGCTAATAAGCCAGAAATGGCCATTCCTGTCTCCCTTTTCTTTGTCGGTTCCATTTCATCATATGCCACACGTCGCTATGCGACCGCCTGCGAGAGCTCTAGCCTGAGCTCCAGGGCACAACGGAACATACATGTTCCTTAAGCAGATCGGTGAGCCCCACCACTGTATATGTCATCTATATTCGCCTGCACTGCTGTGTGCAGTAGTCTCGAGGGCAAAGCGGCATAAATGTTCCTACGATCGGTGGCACACACTATCATCATATTCGATCGTGACCAACAACGAGCCCGTGGCTCAATGGGTAGAGCGTTCACTCCGAACTACCAAAGGGTCGTGTTCGAATCCCAGGTGTTCCACACTTGGGATTGGAGTATGACTGGCTGATGACGGCTAATAAGCCAGAAATGGCCATTCCGGTCTCCCTTGTCTTTGTCGGTTCCAAATTAACAATATATATATATATATATCCTACGGTTGTGAATAGTAACTTCTGGCATATGTTCCCTTGTTAACCAGCTAGGCGCGCACCACCAACAGCTAAAACTTGAAAACTAAACATTAATCGGTTGTTTTCTCAGCAAAAACCAGGAAAGACGACGAGACCTTTATAAATACACAAGCTTGGCTCGTGTTTGCGATCTAAGGGAAGACATCAAGGAGGCCTTAATATTAACTTATAGTCGTGAATTGAAACTAACCTGAACACAAACGCTTTCCAGACTGCACGACTTCCAGGACCTGTTCTGGGCGAATTCACGCTGTAGGGTGGCGTGATGTTCGTGCAAAAAGTGCGCATTCAGCTCGCGCAGCGAGGGAAAGAGGGCCTTGCATTCAAAACAACGTGAAACCGGGGACTTCCCAGTTTGGGTTGTTGTCATTGCCGTCATCATCGTCGTGCCCTGCGCTCCCTTGGGTCCCCTTTTGGGTGGCAGAGGCGACAGCTGAGGTGGTGGCGGTGGCAGTGTTGTGATATCCAGTCGCGCGCTCGTGGAGAGACTCATACGAAACTTGGAGACTAATCTGGACGGTGGCAGGAAGATGTGTCTCTCGGAGGGGCCCCTCTCCTGGGGTCCGCTGGTCCCCGCTTGCAGCAGGGAGAGGGCATTGGTGAAACTGGCCAATAGGGCAGACCTCTGGCTTTCAAGGATTGACCAATCGAGTGGCGAATGGCTCAGGAGGCTTGGAGGATGAAAATTCTGGGTTGTCTGCTGCTGTTGTCGAGTTCTGCTCAGGTCCAAGGGGGTCTCGCATTCATCCCTAGGCCACAAGCCAGGTGTGATGTGGGGTGGGGGGAGCGAGAGGGGGGGTGCGCTGTTGAGGCGACGAACAGAAGTGTTCAAGCCCTGACAAAAACGAGAGAGGAGACTGGCATAATTGGCAGGAGACAGCTTGCTGGGCAGAAGGCTGGCTGGTGATGGGGTGAGATTTAGGGGGTAATCCAGGTTGCGCCAGAAATCGAAGGTTTTACCATTGTCCATCAGAGCGCTGTAAGTCCCCACAGGCGCCTAAAATTGCGGAACACTAATCCTTAATAGGAAAGAGAAAATTAATGTGGAAAAGTGATCACGTCAATTGATACCTTTTTTATGCTTTCTGGAACAAAATCGTACAGTTTTACAGTTTCCCTGCATTTTTGAAGAAGTGGTTGATTAATGGGTTGTTTGAATGGGTAATGTCGAGTGCTGAGTGTCACTTGACATCAGTTCCTGTGGCCTGAAAAGTCGTAGCATGACTTTCAAAGGCGCACACTGCTCACTTGCCACTCGGTCTGGAAAGTTACGTTTCTGCAGTGAGAATTTGTCCACTTGACAGGATGGAGATGTGATTGGTGGAACAAGAAGTTTATCCGTCGGAATTTCAGATTCCCTCCAAACCATTCATCAGCAAGTAAGTTTGACCGGGCAAGCTTGAAGCTGCTTGTCAGCGCCGCCGGTTACCCACATATTGCCTTCGGCCAGTATAGCACGCCTTTCAAGCACTGCCTATGCCGACGCCAACCGATATTTATCTCTTCAAGATTGGTAAAGGATTTTGACAGATTTTAATAATTCATTTGATCCGCTTGTGAAAAACGTGGTGGCCTAGTTGGGATTTGAACCCACGCCAGCGAGGTGGAAGGCTTTGGTAAAGCCAACGCTCTAGCCAACTGAGCTACGAGGGCCCACCGGGAGCCCTGAGTTTGATCACACTTGGATCATGTTACCAGCCCAGTCTACTACAACGTATAGAATTCACTAATTCTGATACAGTAAGCTGACTGTCTAAACAGGATTTCCTAAGTAATAAACCTAGAATCCACCAGCTGACTCTCAGACACAATTAATTAGAAGAGGATTTTGGCAGATTTGAATAATTTGTTTGACCCATTTATGAAAAACCTGGCGTTCACAATTATTAAACTTACGGCTCCCGGTGGGGCCTCGTACCTCAGTTGGCTAGAGCAATGGCTGCACTAAAGTCTTCCCTTTGCTGACGTGGGCTTGAATCCCACCAAGGTCACCGAGTTTTTCACAAGTGGGTCACACGAATTCTTCACGATTGGTCGCAAGCGGACGCAGACCAGTCGCATGCACTTCGGTTGTCACTTGCTTCCTCGTCTTGGCTAAACTTATCCATCTTA
Organism: Schistocephalus solidus; assembly: GCA_017591395.1. Lineage (NCBI taxonomy): Eukaryota > Metazoa > Platyhelminthes > Cestoda > Diphyllobothriidea > Diphyllobothriidae > Schistocephalus > Schistocephalus solidus. The sequence goes on from WEDG01002313.1 coordinate 53,794, forward strand.
TTGTCTTTCCTGCCTGCAATTCAGCTGATACGTAGCAACACTTGAATAAAATTAGTAGTTTCCGCATTCATCGCTGTTCGATGCTAGACGGTTTATGCGCAAAGTAATCAGTAATTCCCGGGTAGTGGGGGTCGACGGTGGGGGGAGGGAATATAGGTAAACGCTGCTTCCAGTAGCAGTAAAGTAAATTTCGCCAGCACGGGTGATGAGAGCTTAGCCAATCGGGTTTCGGGTGCCCAAGCCACAATCGCACCGAATAATTACATCTGCGATAAGCTGCTAATTTTATTAGGTTTGTGGTCGCTTAGCCACTATCTGCACGTCCGCTATTCTCCTCCGTTGCTCCCTCCGTTGATCGGTTTGAGACCGAATCCAAAAAACGACTTCCAGCATTTGATCCTCGTGTATGTTATCTGCTTCCTGAAGCTCGCAGGAAGGTCAATTAAAAGTGGAAGTTTTGTCAGGTCCGGGCTGCGCAAGTAGCAAACGAAGGCCGTTGTACGGTTAGGTTAATGGTGATAACACTGAGCAGAAAGAAATATGTCTACAAAAAGTTAATAAAGCACATTTAAGTATTCACCAAAAATACTTTTGTACGGCATGGTAATAGGTAAGCTCGTATTATAGACGGCCTTGAGCTAAATTTAAAAGGGAGTAAATGATAAAGTTAACGTTCGCACACGGGAATAGGTATTGCATTAGAATTTAATGCTAGGTGACCTGCCGCGAGGAGACTTGCCTATTCGGCAAGGTTGACTTGTATGGCCGCCTAAACAGGACGTTAGAACAGGAATAGCCCACAACACATGCAGCTTTTTTGCCACATTTAAGAGAAACTAGGTGGAGTTAAGGTAAGGGTTACGGTTTAGTTCAGATTTAGGGCAAGGTCAGGCTAACATTAATTATTATGGTTTAAGTTCGTGGTAACTGTAGGTTTTAGGTTAATGTTAGAACTAGGGTTCAGTTCACCAACTCATAGTAACCAAGTTTATATGCATTAGGTCCTATGATTTCAAATGCCCGAAGGAAGTAGCCACAGGGATGCGACGGATGTGAGCGTATTCGGCAAGCATATGGTATGTAGTCGGGGTCAGCAAAAAATTACCCGTGGAATGTGGCCTATGCGACCTTAATTTAATTTAAACAGGTGTTGTTTGGATAAGTTCTTCCTAAAGTTCGGGTTGGAGGCCTGTCCCCCAAGACCCCACCCGTAAGAAACTTTCTAGGGTTTATCCGTTGGTGACCCCGACTACATAGCATATCCTTGCCGCATATTCTTATGGTAAGCATGATCTCAGGAGATCGTGTCTGGAACTCGTAGGAAGCGCAACTCATGCTAAATCGTCCTGGTGGAAACATATAAGTTCTGAATTACTCTAGTGGATTGAATTTTCTCTCGGATACGGTAGAAGCCTCTATAAATCTGCCACAATTGGACTCGAGGCCTGATTCTTTCGGGGGCACACGACTTTGGGCCCTGCGCTTAAAGGTCGCATCCTGTTGTATTGCAACTTTAAAAATTTAAAAATTGGACATAAATCGCGAGATGCGTTCCGAATTGTAGCCGCCAGTTTTGGCACATGGAGCTATTTCAAAGTTTCTTATAGCCTTTCCAAGGGACTACGTAAGGCCAACAGGAGCCATTCATTTTTATTAAATAGGGATCACTGTTGGCAAAAATTAAGTTGTACAGCGATCGGCCGTCTGCAGGATCCATCAGATGACTATGTTGTCCTATTTACTTTCCCTTATGTCTCCTCATCCTCAATTTTCACTGTTGGATGCCTACTTTCATCCGACTGGCCTCTGTTGTTCTTACATCATTCCGAAAGCACTATAACGTAACAATTACAAAATTTCAAAGAGGTTAGCTGAGGAAAAGTACATAACTTCAATCCCATAAATGTAAAAACAATCAAGAGGGAAAATAGGCCCGTCTTCCTTTTCAGAAAGTAGCTCGTTGGGGCAAAATTCAGAGCTAAAGGGACGTAATCTTGTCTAGGTAAGGTAATCCAGGATAGGGCAAGTTGTGTACATAAATAAGACTATCGGGCCTCTTCATGGAGTTCGTGCAAAGGTGAGCAAACGCCCCTTTGTCTGAAAGCTTGCGAACATCGAACTTCCGAAGTGGATTGAAAACATACTTACCACCCATTCCACTGTCCTTTAACACGTTTTTTGTACGCGGAGCCCATACTAGCTACAAAGGTGGCCATTACAGCATTCAGACACTGTACTGTATGCAGATTCATATTGCCTATTCTTCTACGAGCCGATGTGAGGCTGCTGGTGGGGCTTGAGAATGAGCCTCAAGGCAGAGTGGAACAATCGCATTCCGTTAGCGATCGGTGAGCGTTATTAAATGAGTACTGTTATGCAGTTACATAGGTCTGCTTGTGCAAAAATTAGAACGCGGGCGGACGCTGGAACTGAAGTTCTGTATGTGCGAGCATGCAGACTCGTGCACGAGTCTGAACCCTCAGTGAGGAGAAAACAACGAAAATAGAGGCGCCGCAATCATCGGCCAACGCCGCATGGCCATGGTTTTAAGCCTATAGCTATCAGGGGGAATCCAGCGTCTGGTTCCATTTAAGGATTCTACTAGCTTACGGCCTATAATATACTTACCTCTGAGAGTCTACTGGTGGGGGGGCTCCAGAGTGAGCCCCAAGGCACAAAGATGAAAGAGACTGGAATGGCCATTTCCGGTTTATTAGCTGTCATCAGCCAGCCATACCCAACTCCAGGTGGTGCACCATCTGAGGCTTGAACTCTCGATCTGCTGGTTGCAACATCTGGGGCTGGGAAAAGCTTGGCTGATGACAGCAAATAAGTCAGAAATGACCATTCCAGTCTCCTTTATCTTTGTCGGTTAACTATCAGCTGTGCGCAGAGAATTCCAGTGTTTTCGACCAGGAACTTTCCTAGTCCTTCGCCTAACACTAGTAACCATCACAGTATGCTTGGGTGACAGGGATGTTTCAGCAACTCATGAACCTCGAACAGCGCAGCTACTGAGGCGTGTTGACTCTCAAATAGCCCTGATGAACGTGACGAAACACACAGCATCCAGCTTTTTCTTTCACACTTTCTGCATACTCCTCCGACACGCACATGCCCAGAAGCTGAAAGGAGGCAGCCAATTAGCATGGCCAGTCTCTCCTTCGACTCAAAGTCTCAAAGGAGATCTCTGTACCTGACGCGACTTCAAACACACTTTGACTGAGCGTGAGGATGACCAAGTAGTAATTTTGCTCTCCTGCTAGACCAGCAATCTCACCTCACTTCTCCCCCCCTCTTCATCTTATCCAATCGTTATAGTTTCAGGAAAAACGGGCAGTCCGCGAAGTAGCAGCTTCTTGGGACGAGAGGCCAGTGAGGCTTGCACGTACCTAATGCTTCAGGTGGTTGATGCACGAATATGCGGACGCCGCTAAGCCCAGCCCCAGCACAGAGGACGAAATTGGGACGGTAGTTGCCTTCGAATGTCGTATTTCCTCTCAAATGAACTTCTACCAGTATAATTTAATTCACGCGCAAGTCACCGTCCCTGGGCCCCCTTGCTATGGGGCGCCCGCAGGACCAAGTCGAAACCGACGGTCGAACTGTCATGATGCCCGAACGTACGAGGTCGGTTTTAGCCTCTCTTTCCTCGCCCACGCATCAGCGCGGGAATGGAAGGGCCAATAAGCTGTCAGCCCTATCCGTGAAACGCCTCTTACCTGTATTAGAGGTGGCCATGCGCCAACGTACTGCCGGGTGTATAAACTCATACCGATACACATTTTAGCGGCGCTATGATCTGATTTTCTGTCTGAGAGTTGAAATCACTATTTACAAACTAGGAGCCCAAAACTCAATTTTTAAATTTGCAAAAAGTTCACATTTATCCCGTGTAAGAGAAATCAAAAGGCCAAATCTATAAGAACGCGCAGTTTTCCCCATATTATTATCTCAGGTTATTTGCGTCAACGTGTGTGGTCTAGTTTTATTTGCGCTCCCTTTGGGAAATCAAGCTCGATATTTTAGGTTATGGCAGTAGTCGTATTTGCTTGCATACAGAAAGCAAGAAAATTCGAGCACTGATCCAAACCTGAGCTCTGATTAAAACTCAATCAATCGATTTATTGCTATGGCGTCAGCATACACAATCCCGCGTATTCACCTTCAGGCCTATGGCACTGGTTGTTGATTGGCTGATGCCCCCATGACTTTTGCTGTTGTCTTCCCTGGCAATTAAATTCTGTGGGAGTTAGGAAGTTAGGAGATTTTTTGAAGAATTGTTCCGGCGCATGACCAGTCTCTTTCTTCCCCACTCAAGAGAAGCTTTGCTGAGGATAAGCATTAAAAAACTGGGACAGTATGAAAATGCAAGTCAGGTCGAGTCTTAGTGTAGGTGCGGCTCGAAGTTAGGTGTCCCAATTCCAGACCAAACAAGCAAAAAGGGTGAGGCCTACTAACGATCAGCGGCACTCGCAAAACACCCATTTGCGTCCCCTGTGGTATGAATTCCTTGATTTGAGACCCCTAATGACATATGTAGATCCTAGAGGTTAATGCGTAGTCAAAATTTTCGTGCAAGGTTATGGGACAAAACGATACGTTGCCCCAAACTTGAATCCAGGTCAGTGTGATGACGAGAGCCCAATTCGGTTGGTCGCAATTTGAGCACACAACCAAATGCGGAACGTTCCCCGTGTGAACGAAGATTGTGTATAACACCTGTGAAAATACTTGACAAAGTACTTATACTCTAGCATTCATTTAAAGTTTGTTTAAGGGATATTTCTAATACCAAAATTATATGAATCCTGAAATCTGTTTCCTTGGATAACTTGCCCTATTCCGTCTGATCACAGACCCGTACTCCAGTGAGATAACCATTTTAAGGGTCGATGAACATTTCTGAAAAGGCTGTCGTTTTGAGGGAAGTTCGTTTACATGTCAGGGCATTAAAGTCATTGGAGTGTGAAAATCCCCAGATAAAGGCGCATTTTCATGACGCAGCACATAAATGCTCAAGTTTCCTGAGCGTTGCATTTGATGCTGGGTTTCCTACGGTTTCTTGGGTCAAAAAAGTGTGTAGCAACTAAAAGCCTTGTTGAGTGAATCGCAAACGGATAGTAAAATTTGGTTGAAATTATGCAAATTCAATTTTTTGACGTTATTGAAACAAAAGCAGATATAACCTGTTAAAAATGCAAATAGCCTGTAAAAAATGGGAAAAATCAGTTGCCACTGCATGTAAACAGAAAATTAGATCATCAGAAATTAACCAACAGAGGATTCAGCTGGCAAAAAATAAACATCGGCATTGCGTTTCAAGAATATAGTTTCGCTAATAATTTTAGTAAGCCCCGTTCCATATACAACCAAGTTAGAATACTGTATTAGCTCTACGGGTATCGGACTGCAGAAAAAGGTTGATCATGTGAAGGAATAGAAAAATAATTTATCATAAAATAATAATAATAATAATTGGGGCGTCTAAATGGATTAGCGAAATTGAGCACTCCATTCCCCATATTAACTGACTACGTTTTTTTTGTAAATAAGCTGCCATTATCATTGTATCTATTGGACACGAAGTGGGTTTTCAGGATTTCTTCTATCCTTTCTCAAACAAACTCTCGAACTAAGATGAAGATTATATTAATTTCGGAGTAGTTTAACGTGTCTTCTGAAGCGTTCGTTCTCGCTCAAAGCGAAAGGGTAGTTAAAAAATGTCGTCAACTATGAATTAGCAACCTGACTGTTAATAAACTTCAAAAGTGAAAAATATCTTTAATTTTATTGGGCGCAGTTATGGTTAAGCTCCCAAGATGTCTGCTGGTAGCCTGTTAGTTGTTCGAGTAAATTCGGTTTCTGAAGCTTGTGATGTCAGTGCTCCATAATTTGTCTACGGTCGGGCTCTTAATTAATCGGAGGATCAGCACTTTATTATAAAAAATAGAATGCAGTTTTCTCGCGGTGTGTCCAAAATCGGTAAAATGTCATTAAATTGAATTAAAACCAGTGTTAATTGTGCTTTTTTGCTCTTTCTAGGCAACATATCTTTAAATTACCCTTTCGACTCCAACAATGCATCACATTTTATAAGCTATGCATAGAGGTAATTAGTTTCGCTTCATCTGGTGGAGCTCTAAGATAGTTTCTTTCAAGCACTCAGTGAGAGCCTGTTTAGGTTAAAATGACTGCGTGAAGGAACGTCCAGAGGTTCCGGGGGCATAATTGGGATTGTTCAATGAAGACCTTTAAAAAGGAGAAAGGCCATATCGTTCATTTCTGACTTTTTTGCCCTAAGCAGTTGATCGTATTTCAAACTCGAGTTAGGCAGATTTTAGTTGGGAGATGCTGTTTCATCCAAGAGGCTACGGTGGGACCCTGGGTAGACATAATGAGCTGTTCATTTCTCTCCACGTCGGCCGTCAGAGTACGATCAGGGAGTGCAGAAAAAAGATTTAAAAAAACAGCATGTTGCATCTCTGACAGAAGGCCTAACTTACAGTGACCCTGCTAGGATGCTGACTGTAATGATCTTAGTCCAAAGGTTTACAATGTAGAATTTTCGCGAAGCCTCACCAAATTATTCGAAGCCTCCATGCGTTTGCCCGTAGAGCCAGTGCTGGTACTCTCCGTGTCCATTCCTGCCTTGTTCTTTCAACTGTTTTCACCCTGACAATGCGCTCTGATCGAGAGCCGAGGGAAAACTTGGGTGAGTTATGCGCCTGCCTTCAGCAACGGTCGAGCTGATAAGGAAGGTGCGCGCAATACCGGCCGCTGTGACGAAAGTGCGCCTGAGCAATGGACAAGTGAGCTGCCCTCCTTCCCCTCCCAGCATTGCGGGTGAATTCTTGTTCCCCCCCCCCTCCTCCTCCTCCCCCCTTCCCCCTTCCTTCACCCGCCCCGTGCTAAGGCGCGGAAGTGGTCATGACTACGCCCACACACAACGTGAATCCCATTCGTTGATAGCTGACAGACGGCCGTGCGGTTAGCGGACATTTCGGCCCGGGCAAGACCACTACCCTCAACGATTAAGCCCATCGAGAAGGAAGGGAGAGAGAGAAGACGAAAAGAAAAGGGCCCTTGTGAAAGAGCAAAAATGAAAGTGAAGAAGAAGAAGAAGAAGAAGAAGAAAGGGCAGTCAAAACGACCGAGTATGGGTCGAGCAGACCTGCTAGGAAGACTATACCTTGGACCCGTAGACTGCTACTTAACTAAACAGGGATGATTTGGCGAAGGAAGTTGGAGATTCAATTTCTGCGTAGGTAACTTCATCAATCCAAACTTTGCCCAATTCCCCAACTATTTAACTTGCCAAAGAAAACGATAACTTGTACATTAGTCATGAATAGCGGACTTTTGTAACAGTAGCAAACAGTATGAATATCCTTGACAGTCGCCAAACCTAATGCCGTGTGGCAAACGTTTTACCATGTAGACTTTGTACGTGAGCAAAGGGTTGGGAAGGCGACTGATCTTCATGCATTGAGGGGTTGAGCAAGGAGGTCGCGGATCGTAATGATAGGCGTTGGCTGCAAACATTGCCGGGAGATCTCGGAAGTCAGTGTAGACGACAACTACCAATGAACCGAAAATTTATCGTAGTCATTCAGTAGTTAAAAAGATTCGCGGGGTGGTACGTTGTGTATCTCATTGCCTCTCGGAAGAGTTCTTTCGTCAAAACTCCTAATCAATTCCACTCTACCAGTGGAAGTCTTCACAGAGATCACAGTCCCAAAGGCGTTGACGAGTTCCTTCATGCATGGAGTATGTAAATTGGATTGCTCCTGAGTAGAACATTATATTTCATTGAGACGTGGAAGATCTAGAAGGGGAGAAAATTTACTGGTTTGAGATTTCATTGAAAACGTTGCAGGGATACCATACTAGTCAGACCACATAATGGAGCTCAGTGTTTACCCTACTGAATCTGCAGTCAGCGTCACGGAGTTACATATTTCGCTTGTTCTGGCGATTGAGAACTTAGCTCGTCAACAATAAGCAACTGGAATACATCCGATAGGAGACCGTTTTATCCGCAGTAGCAATCAGTTTTTTCCAAAGCGTTTCGTCGGTGACGAAAGGAGTTTCGGTTTCCTATCGACTTGATCATATAACCAAGGTATTTTTTTCGTGTTACGGGAGTCAAAATTCGGTAACCTTCATTCGAAATACGCATCGTCTGTCCAAGGATCTTCTGACTCGTTTTAGTTGGTTCCCGAGACTAAACGAACGTTGGGTCTTTTAAATTTGGCAAACTGTTCTAATGTATACTGTTCAGTTTGGCATTTTTATTCAGTTCTAACGTCATCTCTTACGACTTGGAGGCGTGTGACCACTCCTTAAGGGAAAACACGTTTCTAACAAAAGGTCTGTTTACCTTGTCTATTGGATCTGAGTATAATTTACTAATATGCCTTCTTCTTCTTCTTCTTATTATTATTATTATTATTATTATTATTATTCTCCTTCTTTCTCTGCATTTCATTCTTTCTTTTCTCGGCGCGCAAGCCGCACCTTCCGGAGGAGCCGGTACTATCCAGACTGTGTAAGAGGTGGTAATCATGGTATTGCATGTACATTGTAGCGGGCTTAGTGAGAAAGTCTTCAGGAAAGCCGCAGACGTTTTTGAGGTAAAGAGCCTTCTGAGGGCTCTGAAGCTGGTAAGCATCTGGCGGAGTCCAGATCGGTTGCTTAGGGAATCCTACTCGGACAGTCAGCTTATTGTATGAGAGAGAGGAATACACTTTATTTTGAAGTATCATTCAAAATTTAGTTAGTTATTTGTAGTGGGCCGACTGGCCACTACATCTTCAAGGCTGATTCACACCTGAGCTCACAGGATGCCCTGTTACGACTCGGCACGCTCATACTTGGGTACGCCTCTATCGCGGCTGTTGAACGCGCCCTCTTCAGGCCGCCAACTTCCGCCAACTTCTCCGATAGAATACACTCTCCTCCCACCTGGCGTCCCACACTTTCTCTTCTCATACGGAAGACGGCCAGGAGGTCCTAAAGGCTAGGGTCTTCCCTAATAAGAACTTTAGCCGCTACGATAGATTCCATACGTTGCAGTAGACTGGGCGGCCATCTTGACCCAAGTGTGATTTAAATCATGGCTCCCAGCGGGGCCTCGTAGCTCAGGTGGTTAGGGAGTTGATTATACTAAAGCCTTCCCATCGACATCGTCGGTTGGAATCCCGTCGAGTTTTCTAATTAATTATTCGAATTTGCCAACCGCTCCCCCCCCGTTAATGAGGAAATGGCTACGGCGATTGAAAAGTCTACGTGAACATTAACTCCGAACGTCGCTTTTGGCTCTGGTAAAAATAATTTCCAGACGGTGGTAGGAGTGGTGATCCCAGAATCGCATTTGAATTTTAGCGCATTGGGTGAGTAGGAGTGCCTATGTGCCTCTCCTGCGTACTTGCACCCGCGTATTAATGGCTGTCTGGTTCTCGGTCAGGCACAGAGTTCCAATCCAAATAGTTAAATTCGGGGCGGACATGCGGCTGTCAGCTTCCTAAAACCCACTATCCAAACATTATGTACTGAATCCAATACTCTATCTCTCTCTACTGGGGCTCAACTAGTCATGTTCTTGACCAGGCCTGAAAGTCGTAGTGGTTAGGGTCTCCCTTGTGTTTGAGCTGCCACTGTAAGTCTTCTGTCTTCTTTCTGTGCATTACGCCCAAATATTGACCTGGCGCACTATTACTCGTAACTGATATTCAATGTATACTACAGAGTGATCCATTTTCTTCTAATACGAGTGCACGATCCGCATATTTCACTTGTCCCGGGAGTCTGTACACCATAATATTTAGGTATTACAGATAACGTGATGTCCCCGTTTTATATATATATATATAGCTGTTCCTATATATAGCTATATAGCTGTTCCTATATAGCTGTTCCACGTTGGACAGGTTTTATATTTTTCGCAAGCGATGGCATCCACTATGAACACTGCGATTCCCGCTCCATTTCGTTCCTTTCGATCATTTGAAATATACCGAAGTGCACAGTGGGAAGAACGTTTAGCGATCAGGCTAAGAGACATGTTCATCCCGTCGGACCATGGAGCTTGATTAACAGACCTCGCAGGCAGTCGCATAGCGTCAGGTAGCGAAACCGAAAGGAGTACCGAAAATGACGGGGCGAGTCGGGGTTGTGACGGGCCGTTACCACGCTCACCGCTTTGCCACGCTGTGTTCTTGCTCGCCGCAGGCTCTTGGTCGATTCGCTGGTGGACCCGCTCGTGTTTCTGCACCAACCAATCAACGTACCCCATTCATTGATTGGCCATAGGCAATAGAGAATAAAGGTCAAAATAATCCCAACGGCGAACACGGACTGCGATTTGCCTGAAGAGGCAGCTTGCGGCACCTGCTTGTAGAGCCTCTTGTAAGTTCTTCCTCACAGTAAAAGCTGGCCCAACCTAATATGTCCTCCCCGATTTCTAATTTGGGGAAGCTTCGTGCTGTCAACAACACCACTTCCGCAGGCTAAACATTACTCGTGTATTGTCCGTTGCCAGCTCTTTGACCGAGCGTTGGACTGAAGGCTTGACAACCAAATAGCCGGGGCTCGAATTTCAGGTCATCCGGACCTGGCGTTGGATATCGGTGTCTGAAAATTACCGGTATGAGTTGAACCGTCGTAGTCTCGTCGATGTCCACCGTGTGCCCCGCAGCATGCTGTTGTGGGTTGGACTCCCACCGCGTTTTCCAATGAGTTATTCGAATCTGCCGCTACGATAGATTCCATACGTTGCGTGAATACGAGCTCAAAATTCCGCTTTTGGCTCTGGTGAAAATAATGTCCAGACTGCGGAAGGGGTTGTGATCCCGGAATCGCATGTGCATTGTAGCGTGTGCTGTGAGAAAGTATTCAAGAAGAAGCTGTTGAGGTTTTCTGGGAAATAGTATTTGGATGGCTCTCTGGCATTGCGCCGGAATATGGGTCTGGTACGCTGTTGTCTCCAACGGATATTACATTTATACTGCGAAGGATTTCTTTTATTTCTAAGGCAAGTAAATGGTCCACATATTGCGTTTGTTCGTATGTCAGGATCCCATTGCCCGCACCAGGTAAATGATCAGCTCGGACAGTGACTGGAGCCTGGGATGGGTACGGTTTCGCCGGCCCTACCAGTCAATGCATCCACTCCCGCATCAGACAAGTGACCGGCTCGGATGGTGGTCTGCCTGTGCCAGTGGGGGAGAGAGTGAGGTCGGCGGCTCAGCACATCTTCTTCACTGTGATCAAGCTGATGCGCTTGAAGCTATTACGGTGCGCTAAAGGCTGTGACTTGGAAGGTTGCCAACGGAAACGCACATTCAGCCCAAAGTGTGGTTGCATGGAGTGGCCAACTGGCAGACTGTGAGTAAGGCTGAAATGGCTCCTGTTTAATGTGGCCTCTATGGTACCCACTACGTGGACCAGGTGCGGCGGCGCACCTGGTGGCGGCTCTGGCCGCGCCAGCCAGCTGCGCCCTCTCCCACCTTTGATCTTCTTGACTTGCTCATGATATGGGACCCAGGCTGAGGAGGGGGAGAGCACGCGGTAGATTAAGTGCAAATCTACTTTCACTATCATCTATTTCACGCGCCAGTCACCATCCCTGTTCCAACTTGTACTGGTGTACATGGGGGACCACGCCAAAGAGGACCTTCGAACTGTCGTATGTCCCAACCTGCGAAACTGGATTTGCTCACCAGCACTGACTTATCTTGTTGCTGACGTTTCGAATAACGTGGTCTGCGCCCAATTTTAAAGCACTTAGGGACGAAAATCAATCCTTATGTTAAAAGACTAACCGCGTTATTCGGCCTTGGACTGAACGATTTTTTCTCTTCTTTCGTTGTCTTAACTTTTTGAGCTTCACAGCTCGAATTTGTTAAGTTCACAAACATCTGTCAAAAGATTGAGACGGCGAACGAAGAGAAAAAATCAACCAGTCCAAGGCCGAATAGCTCGGCCAGTAATTTAAAGTTCCGATCGATTTTCAGAATTAAACGTTTTGAAAATGGAGAGTCGACCATGCTTTTTGCAACAGGAAAAATAGGTTCCGATGAGCAGCTTATACTGAGTAGATTATCACTCCCGAAACTCGCACCTTTGCGAACCCGAGCTGATAACCTGCCCTTTGCCCTTCAGCTCCGCAAAAATGTCAGAATTATGGACTCTTCTCAAGTCACTAATTGTGTCTCATTTCGATTATCAGTTCATAGAATCGTCTTTTATCCATAAATTCTACCAACTCAGTCATAAATTCTTCTTCTTCTTCTTCTTCTTCTTCTTCTTCATTTTCTCGGCGCGCAAGCCGCACCTCCCGGAGGGGCCGGTACGATCCAGACAGTGGAGGAGGTGGTAATCATGGTATCGCATGTACATTGTAGCGGGCTTAGTGAGAAAGTCTTCAGGAAAAGCTGCAGACGTTTTTGAGGTAAAGAGCCTTCTGAGGGCTCTGAAGCTGGTAAGCATCTGGCGGAGTCCAGATCGGTTGCTTAGGGAATCCTACTCGGACAGTCAGCTTATTGTATCAGAGTTAGTGGATTTGTAGTGGGCCGACTGGCCACTACATATTCAAGGCTGATTCACACCTGAGCTCACAGGATGCCCTGTTACGACTCGGCACGCTCATACTTGGGTACGCCTCTATCGCGGCTGTTGAACGCGCCCTCTTCAGGCCGCCAACTTCCGCCAACTTCTCCGATAGAATACACTCTCCTCCCACCAGGCGTCCCACGCTTTCTCTTCTCGTACGGAAGACGGCCAGGAGGTCCTAAAGGCTAGGGTCTTCCCTAATAAGAACTTTAGCCGCTACGATAGATTCCATACGTTGCAGTAGACTGGGCGGCCAACTTGACGCAAGGGTGATTTAAATCACGGCTCCCGGCGGGGCCTCGTAGCTCAGGTGGTTAGAGCGTTGGTTGTACTAAAGCCTTCCCATCGACGTCGTGGGTTGGAATCCCGTCGAGTTCTCCAATGAATTATTCGAATCTGCAACGGAATTGGAGAACTTGAAAGAACAGGGAGAGAAGGGACTGCTAATAAAGAACGAAGTGATTGTTCGAGTACAAAAACCACTTCTGTGGAGGACGCCCATCATTCTGACAAAAGTCTCATGGTCGGGCAACTAATCCAATGCAAAAATCTACACAAAGTCAGGTTCTATTGCGGAAATATGCAAAGCCTCTTGAATATGGACACATCATGTGCGTATGTCAGTCCAGCTGCCGCAAATGACGAAGGCAGTGACATAGCCGGCTTGCAACACACAAATAAACTAAAATGTATATATACCAATGTCCAAAGCCTACTCCCTAAATTAGATTATTTTAATATATACCTGTGCCAAACTTCAGCAGATATCATCTCCATAACTGAAACGTGGCCGACCGCGAAGGTGGAAAATCGTGAAGTTTCTCTCCCCGGTTTTCAGTTATTCAGAAAGAATAGAGCAGAACGTCAAGGTGGGGGTGTGCTGACTTACGTCAGATATGGCCTGCTCGTGTCAGAAAAAACGGAAAAGTTCGCGTGCGAAACTGAAGTCATCTGACTCACCATAAGAACGCCAGGGTCCTAAGCACTTGAGATCCTAACGGTCTACCGACCACCGAGAAACGATCCGCAGTCAGACAGTAGTCTGATAGATGATTTAGAAGCGTTTGCTAGTCGATCCGGAGTCATGATTATGATCGACTTTAACGCTCCTAATATCGATTGAAATTTGAGCTCGGCACCAGGCTTGGAATTAAACTTCTATCACCGCCTTCTAGAAGCAACACACAAATGCTTCCTAACTTAACACGTCATGTCTCAAACTAGAATACGTGAGGGGCAACAAGCTAATTGTTTGGACCTTGTATTGACCGTCGAATCGCTGACGAAGTAACTTGATTAACCGTGCAGCAGAAAACCCGAAGCTCTTCTACAACTACATTAGGCAGTGCACTCGAAATAAAGACCCCATCCTTTTGTTAAAAACGGGTGAAGACGTCGAACTTGACAGGGACGAGGAAAAGGCTGAGCATCTAGCTGAGTTCTTTCAGTCGGTTTTTACGAGAGAAGCCAATCTAACCGCTGATAGCTATAGTGCGGAAGAGGTCCCGACAATTGACTCAGTGGTCATAACAGAACCTATTGTTCTGTAGGAACTACTGAAGCTGGACGAAACCAAATCGCCAGGCCCTGATGTAATACCGGCAAAGTTGCTAAAGGAGTGGGCCGTAGAGTTGGCAGAACCTTTGTGTCTACTCTTCCGAACCTCCCTCGCTGCACGCAGATTGCCACCCAATTGGAAGACTGCATGGATTTCCCCGAAACATAACAAGTGGCAGTCGGGCTTCCGCAAATAACTACCGGCCGGTAAGTCTCACCTCCATATGTTGCTCTGTAGTGTGACGGGGAGATAACCCTTTGTCCAACGTCCATTGTGTGTCGGCCTTTTTTAAAGTTGCAATGTAATTGACACCAATAGGGAGTTAAAAGTCATCACCTAAAAACAGAAACGTTTTAGGTTGGAGACATTGGGGACATTGGGGACGTTTTACGTGGGGACAGCATGTCTTGGATTTCCGCAGTACCACGTCAAGTTGATTGAAAAGCAAATAGGGCAAAGTTGTTGAATCAAAAATGCAAAATCGACGAATGCTCCGATCATCGGTGCCCAAACTTGCGTAGTGTCCAATTGGGGTAGTGTGTATGCCTCTGCAGGTAGACTAACCACAAGTAAATCATCACATTTAGGGTTTTCGGCTTCCGCGTCCCCGGTTTCGGTGGTTCGCATGGAAAGGATCGACTTTTAAGGTATTTTTCCTTTAAATGTTCCACATTTTCCAAAAAATACACTTTTTGTTTATCAGATACCCTAATTGCGTTTATACGCGTCTAACCTATTTGAGTGCATTAAAACAAACAAAGCATTGCGTATGAGAAAATAAAGTCTACTTTCCAAAGAGAAGACATTTTCGACTTCCATTGGATGGGCTAATTTATAGTGCTTGATCGCGAAGCCAGCTGCCCACGGAAGGATATCCCGGTTTGGGGGCATGCACACTGCTCTACCCTGGAAAGGATTCTGCAGTAAGGGCGCTTCCATCACATTTTCCCCGAGGATCACGACCATTTGGCGATGGTGGCCGATTGCGCAGCACCTGCCCAACTGCCCTCACTGGAAGCATACAGTGCGTGACCTATCTCACCCAAAGAGCCAAAATTTTTGAA
Source organism: Schistocephalus solidus (assembly GCA_017591395.1). Taxonomy (NCBI): domain Eukaryota; kingdom Metazoa; phylum Platyhelminthes; class Cestoda; order Diphyllobothriidea; family Diphyllobothriidae; genus Schistocephalus; species Schistocephalus solidus. Next base: position 69,031 of record WEDG01002313.1, read on the forward strand.
ATATTGATAATCACTCACAACCTGGCACCCACGCATGTACCAAAGCTTCGAAATGTTAATGAAAAACTCTGTGCGTATTTAAAAAGTAATGAAATAAGAAAATTAATATTAATAAGTTAAGAAATACCCAGTTGTCGAAAAAGGTGGCATATTAAGAAAACGCGATACAGCCTTGGAACTGTGGCTAACAAATTTAAATATAATTTTCAGTTGGAATCGTAGAAATGCCATTTTGTGCATAGTAAGGAAGCTTATCTCTTGACGAATATCTTTACTGCTATTATTGATACTGGATTATAGTTAGCCTCAGATCATCCTTGAAATACGGATGAATACTTCATGATTTCCAATGTTTACAGGTACTCGGATAGATTCTGTTTACTGTTGTTAGTAAAACCTTCAAAATAAGATATTTCTGGAAAGTATTTACCGAATTAGTTAGCTTTTGAATATTCCTTCCAATTCAGATGGCTATTTGCCCCATATTTTTGTAGATTCACCAAAATATGAAAGCTCATTACCGATGAAAATGAACGTGCATAGCGAAACTTGGCGATTAATATGCCTAAGATCAATTAAACGTTTTTTATAATAAGTTTCCTATATAAAAATGCTTTTATTAGATACTAAGCTGAAGAATATATGCGAACTTTACCTTTTTTCCAAAGTTAAGTCAAGGTGAAAATGTGGAAGTTTGACCGGTTTTGACTTTCCTGAAAAGTAGTGATACATTTCCTTCTGAAAATGAAATAACTCGCTTTTCGCATTTAGATTATAGCATTTTTTAATGACTTTGTTTACTTTTATGCCTCATGTACAACAGAGTGGCCGCATATATGCAACGATTTTGCGAAAACTATTAATCTTCTGCCCATTGTGTTTCTAAATAGTGCCCCCTAAAAAGGCGACAGGATAAATACGCTGGACCAAGACGGGAGCCAAATCAGGGCACGGCAGGCGTTACTTTGGATGCGCTCCTGTAACATGCCGAGCATGGGGGGGGGTTTGGTGGCACGTGTAGGTGCAAACTCATGCCGCACCGGCCACTTCGTCAGGTGTGGTGGCACGGTCAGGAGCGTCTCCGGCCGCGCCGGCCAACTACGCCCGATCCCATCTCCGGTCTTCTTGACTCTACCTTGACGCCGGGCACAGAGGGGTAAGGTAAGAGAGAGAGAGTGAGTGCGGTAGATGCAGGGCAAGTCTACTATAACTTAAAAATAATTAACGCGCAAATCACCGTCCCAGGCCATACTTCTGTGGGGCATACGGTCGACATCGTCGGACTATGACGGTCAAACATTTGTGTTTCTTTGTTCCGGATTAACGGAAATTATATAATACAACTAATAATCTTATCGAATGCTTCCGATTCAACATAGGTTTTTCTGGGCGTCCATATCCACAGTATTTTGTAGGCAGTTTTTGCGGTTAGTTTGGTAAGAAAAACACTGCTAAAAAATTTTTGTAGCGAAACTGTCAAACATTTGCGAAAAATAATTTGTCAAGCCGAATTCGTTGCTGCTTTCTACATAACAAGAGGATTCCTTACACTCGCCTTCACTTGTTGTTCATTTAATTAGGATTAGATGTTCCAGTTCCACAAGGGATTTATTTGAAACCTTTCTTGCAAAGCACGAGGCAAAAACTATGGACTTTGTTTTGCGATATTAATTAGCATAGCACATTTCTTTGATATCCAGCAACCTCCGCGTTTCACCAAAATCCCATCGGTTGCCCTTCAGTAAATAAGATTGAGTATGTAGTTGTATTTAGTAAAAGGCTTACCGAGCGTCAAATCCCCTCAAAAACCGTAATAACAAGACCAAATGTACGTTAAACTAGTCAGTCAATTTTTTTCCCGCATTACATCATTTAGGCCACCTACTGTATAATCAAAGATCTAAACGGACTTCGTCTTGGCTGAATTTTAATAATTTTTTTCAACCCAACCTAATTGATTTTTTAAATGCATGTCAAAAAGTGCTCACATGCGGACTAAATTATTCGCTGCATACTGTGTATCTTCAACAGCTTTGTCCGAGAAAATGCACCATAGTTTTGTTATTTGAGTGTGTAGCGATTCCGGCAACAGCCCTTCCCCGACTCTGCAGTGTGTAACCAAAATTTTGTTTTTGCGGTAAGAAATAAGGAGTCATTGCATTTCTGTTTAAATTAGAATGGTATTTGTATTTTGACGTAACCGAATTAAATCATTTCCTTTCATATCACAATGCTTGCTTGAAGCTAGGCCCCATTCATTAAATCTAGCAAACTTGATTATCGCTTTTATGTGGGCTATTAACCCTTCAACTTTCTATTTCAGAAAATTAGAGTAACCTCACTCCGTCGTGGCATGAGAGGTATGTGAACTCGAAAACGTGCCGACTATAATTAATTCACATGCGTTCTCCCCCTGAAATAGGTCTCAACTTCGAAACATGGCCTTCTTTGCACTGCCCTTCGTTTATTTTATTTATTTATTTATTTTCATTGACCTGAACACTAACAAACATACCTTTAAATTTCAGAGTACGTGAAAATTTCGTAGAAACTTACATCCAAAATGAAGGAATAATGTGGCACAGTTGCCTACGAGCTTGCATGTCGTTACCAAATACCTGGATCAGCCTCTGAGTAGTTTTCAACTTAGCCTAAGTAGATACTTGATAGAAACTTTTGGGAGCATATAACTGGTGTTCTTAAATATATAAATAGAAAAAAATCATATTCGCGACGCATGTCAGTTTAATGCCTAGGAAGGAACTTTGGAGGAAGATAGTGCAGGAGGGTTGACCTAATTACATCGTGCATTGCATCGTGCCTTAATATACCAGTGGAGAGGAGGGACGACAGAAAATGCAGTTTGTATCGAGCTTACTCGGCCTTCAATCAGCCAATCACGACGCTGACTACCAGTTGGGACCGAAAATACAAACGTGCGCTAGGATATGGCGCAAATGATCAATGGACGGGGTCCAGCAGATTGGCCATAAGCTGGTAGTCAGGCCTATGAATGGCTGAATGAAGGCGAAATAAGTCCGAAACAGAATGTATCAATCAACCCGCATTTTCTGTCGTCCCTTCTCTCTGTAATTATAACTTGACCGACTTCTGCCTGGTAATTGGTTACCTGTTCATGACCTTTGCCACCCATGCGGAGCTTGCTTGCTTCGAGAAGCCACTAGATCGATGTGCGTCCATTCCTGATTAAATTACTATATCTGTAACAGGGAGAATACTTTTATTCACTACAACTAGCTAGTGAACTCTTCAGTTCTCGAATGTTCGGTTGCAGATATCTCATGAGTAAAGTATACATCCCGGGGTGACATAGGCCTAGGAATTAGGCCTGAGGAAAAGGGGCAAGATGAATTGCTAAACGTTCATTTGACTGACGCTGATGGAGTCAAAAATCGTGAATGGATTTTCCCTGGCAAAAAAGACATATTAACTGAATGATTCTCTGGAGGGCGTTATGTCGCGAAGCGAGAGAGAGAGAGAGAGATGGTCAAATAATTTTCGAAAATTTTGGTGCTTTCGTAATTTCCTCTTAATTCCAATGGAAGCCGATTGATAAATGTATATATATATATATATATATATATATATATATATATATATATACTAACTTATTTCCAGTAACTGTTAAATTTCCATGAGGATATTTTATAAACTGCCATTTGCACGGAGGGTTATGCAACATCATCGGGTAAGAGGTAAGGTGACGAATAGATGTGTGGCTCCACCCAGAGGAGGAAGAGGAATAGGAGAAGAATTCCTGTCATATGGGAATGACGATAATAGTGTTTTTATGGGTGGGCTAAGGGAAGTAATGGACAGCATGCTTAAATAAGAAGAAATGTTTTTTTGAAGTGCACCAGCGTTCAGTTAAAACTCGAGGGCGTAATTTAAAAGAAAACGAAAAAAATAAATTGATCGATTAGGCTAATTGCGAGCAGCCGACAAGCAGTAATCAATTTAAACACAAACAGAACAGCAAGAAATAAAAAAAACTACATATCCTCATAGCAAAGCAAACACAGAACATATAAAAGCACCATACAAAATGAAAAATAAGTAAAGAGAAAGAGAAAATAATTCTTCAATGCAGTAAATGCAAGTTGGTAGATAGCAACAGATCCATTATGTGTGGCATCATGAGCTTATCTTTATCCTTCAAGCTAAGCTTTTGAACTAAACTCTTACTTGAACCTTCAAACCCTTGCCCTAATTCAAACCTCTAAACCTAACCCTAAATGAAATTCAGAGCCCTAACCGTAACTATCTAACTTTAACCCCTACCCGTAACCCTAAGCACCGTAAACTTAACCCTCTATGCAGTTCTAACCTTACTTATAACCCGATCTTAGAAATGGGGTGGGATGGTGGTTTGCAGGTTCCCTTGTCGCCTAACAGTTCTCCTACGTGAATCCTAAACTAAAATATCTACCAAAATAATTTCAGTAGGAATTTCATAAATTAAAGACTAAATTGGCAGAAATAAAAGTACATCAACCCAAGTTATTATTGGATGACTAACTGCGTCTTAGGAACAAAAAATCATCAAAAATGGCCAGCATACAGGCTAAAAGCCTAACAATTTGGCCAATCAGTTGAAAAAAATGGTGTAAAAACAGTGAGATAGAGGAGAGTTTAGGAGGAGGTTGGAGAGGAGTATGCCAATTTAGAAGTTGAGCACTGACAAGCTGAGCTTTAATCGTTCTTTTAAAGGCTGCATACCATCTATGCAAGATTCGAGGTTCACAGATGCGGCTTAAGCTTTGAAGAACCAAGCTTGGGCATAAAATTAAACCCTGACTCATCGGATCCAATGTACGAGTTTTTAAATCCTACTTTTAAAAGTCATAAATGCATAAAATTTCCATATCAAAATTCGAAATTTTCCCTTTTATTCAAATGCCTTGTGTACTTAAAATACTGGGCTTCTTTTTTAACTGGTATCACATTCATTATCGAGCAAAAGGCAGGTATTAAACATTGTTTTTAACAGACCGATGCGCTGTTAGTCTTTTCCGGTCACCACTGCCTCGTGAGCCCTCGAAACTAATTGAAATCAGTCATACTTGACTCCCAAAATAGAATTTAATGAGATGGTAAAAACTGCGGGTCTATACAGACCCTCTTTCATCAACCATGCACAGATCAATGCATGCGACTGAAATCAAAGGCATGCGCGAATGTGGCGTTCCAAAGGCCACGATCAGGCCTGTGTCATCCATAGGTCAGTTTATTGGATTAAGTAGGCATGGTATATTAAGGTTACGTTTCCGGCTGAGCTTAACAAAACGCCGAAGAGACAACTTAAGGTTAGAGTTGAGTAACGACATAGTGTTGGGGTTAAGGCTAGGATTAGGGTTACATTTGTCGGCCACAGACCATTTTACTCACTCCAACGTCCTTTAACCATTGACCTTGGCTTTTCCGTTTTCCGACCCTCTACATGCCCCCAATATGTATATTCCATGTTGCGCGGCTTTTCCAGGACCGCTTTCGAGTAATAAGATAAATTGGTGCTAGAAATGCCCGTATTATCAGTGCCTTCCGCAGATTCTGTTAATTGCCTCACTCAAGCGACTGTCTGTATATCAAATATGCTGACGACATGGTTGTTGGTCATCCTCTTAAAAATCAGACACATCTCCAGTGTCTGAAGGATGGCCTCGAACATGTCTCAGCCTGGTCGTCAGATAAAAGCCTTCAACTGAACCATTAGAAGTCTGTCCAATGTGTTTTTCACCTGCGACCATCCCCTAGTTCTCAATTCTCAGCCGTCCTTCCCAACGAGGTATCCTCTTTTCGGTACCTTGTACCTCGGTACTCTCCCAACATATCGATACTCATTTTACAAAAATTCGTAAACTTTTATATTATATTCGCCGTTTACGTTCCTATCACACACCTCAGGCCCTTATCTGGCGATTTATAGAGGCATGTATTCTTCCCCTCATCCTTTATTGCTCTCCCGTGATTTTTCCAGCCTTCCTTAAAAAGGATTTTTTGATTTTAAAACGTATTCTCCGAATGCTCTCTTCTGCTGCTGGGGTTTCTTATACTGTTTTAGTGGATTTGATAGCGAAACGGCACTTTACGACAGTCAAACAATTCGCTGGGTGAATCCTTGATGATGTAACCCATCCCCTCCACTCTGAGCTGATTGCTGTGAAGTCTTCCCGTCCGATGCGCTGAGGCTTTCGCCATATAGCCTGCCGTACAACGGCACACCAGCGCTCCGTTTTGCCATTTCTAGCACGCTACCTTACGTGTGCAAAGACTGAAATAAAAAAAGCTGAGACTAGAACTGTCTCTCGCTAGATGTCCATTTTTGACTCTTTGATTCTTGTATATGATGTTTACTTATCCTATTATCTTAGTGATTGGAGCTTTTTATATTTTTGCTAAAAATTTTGAATGATACGTCAAACTAAAGCCGCATCTCCCTCATCCCTCTCTCTCTCTCTCTCTCTCTCTCTCTCTCTCTCTCTCTCTCTCTCTCTCTCTCTCTCTCTCTCTCTCTCTCTCTCTCTCTCTCTCTCTCTCTCTCTCTCTCTCCTCAGCTGCCCAACTGATAAAAGTAATGTAATCACTCTTTCCCTTTTACAGGAATCATTTTGCTCAGAAAACTTAAATATTATATCCTTGCCGTTCCGGTTGTCAGCATACCATGTTTAATAGACGCCTCAGCAATAGCATCACGCTGAAATAACCCATACCTATTCAAACAGGGATAGACGCACACTGATGTATTGGCTTCCAGAAGCAAGCAAGCTCCGTATGGATGGCAAAGGTCACAAACAGGGAAACAATTACCAGGCCGAAGTCGGTCAAGTTATAATTGCAGAGAGGAGCGACGACAGAAAATATGGGTAGATTGATACAGAGTCTGTTTTGGGCTTCTTCGGCCTTAATTCAGCCAATCATAACCCTGACTACCACCTGGGACTCGAAACACAAAAATGCGCTCGAGTACAGCGCAGACAGTCCACACACTGTTTCTAGCAGATGGGTAATGAGCACTTCATCGAACCGAAGTTCCTCAGTGCCTTGCTACCTGTCATTCTCTGTCGCTGCAGATCGGGTTTTTATTCAGGCAGGAATAGGCGCACACCGATCTATTGGCTTCCGAAGCAAACAAGGTCCGTATGGGTGCAAAGGTCACGAACAGGCAACAAAGTACAAAGCCGAAGTCGGCCAAGTTATAATTGCAGAGAGGAGAGATGACAGAAAATTTGGGTAGATTGATACAGCATGTTTCGGGCTTATTCTGTCTTCATTTAGCCAATCATAACCCTGACTACCAGCTGCAACCAAAAACAGAAACATGTGCTCTTCTCCATCCACCACCCTTTGTTGACGGGCCTTAAAGTAATTTTTACTCAGACTGCGCTCTTAGTCCCGTATAGCATAGATCCCACGACCACTCTCTTATTATTCTCATTACAAGATTCAAGAGCTCTCTTATTTGACAGCGCTTGCTTACAAGTCTTTCAAAAAAAATGGTGACTCGTAAATTAAAAACTGACTTTATGAAAAAAAAGAAAGCAGTACAAAACATTATCCAAGTTTGGCGTCAACAACAGCCAAATTTGCCTGAAACTCGTCCCCATATTCGTCCATATTGCGCGTACTCGCGATCCGCTTTGCCCGAATCTTTATCAGCAGAATGTACGTAATAGTTACGATGAGAAGTGTTACGAAGAGCGCCATTACGTTGTTCCGGTTCACTTTCAGCCATTTTACAAGCTAGTGAAGATGAGTAAAATTTTTTAAACGTGATAAGCGAAGAGACTGAGATGAGCAATATCACTATAATTCAACTACTAAACATTTGTCAGTAAGCAGAATGTTAGAAGTACCTACCGATTCAAACAACGTCAGAGGTGGAATGACCTTGAGGTACACGGAGCTCGTGACGAAACGTCGTTCTCTCGTACCATTGTGTTTGCTGGTAACGGTGCATACATACTGACCGCTCATTAAAAATTCCACAGCGTCTAGTCTTCGTTGTTCAGTGTCAAACAGAGTTAACGGCACCGTGGATGGGCCCTCAGAAGCCGGTTGTGTTTGCCCTGAGGATCTTTTATCCTTTTCGGTCAATGGCACAATAATTTGCGACAACCACATCTTTTCCATGGGTTTCGAACCCAAAGCTTGGGCAGTCTCATCTGGTCGATAGGACCAGTGTACAGTCCAATCGTCTTCTTTAGTTTGCTGAATAATTGGCCAGAGCCCTCGAGCATTGCATTTAAGATTAAATGGCTCACCGCTCCTTACCGTCTACAAGCAATAAAATTCAGAAAAATAAAAGACTTAAGTATATTTTTTAAATGCAAAGTACTTATCGGTGGGCGTTTGAAATAGAGCCACCATTTTACTGCTCTTCATTCGCATGAGAAACATTTTACATGTAGGTCGGTTTGCCAATTTTGTCCATTGCATACCGAATTGTTAATCAGTGCATGACACTGGCACCGTTTTGAAAGAAGTCCAACGAAACTATACAGAACGCTTTCTGTGACCTTTTTATATACCATCCTCTCTTTTAGGGTAACCCTCGATAAACACCCTGACTGACCCAACTAAAATCGAACCGGACGAACCGGATGTTTTAAACAGGTCTGGCACTTGTGACGTGGGTTATAAAAATGTACTGGATGTCAATAAAGTGCGTTTGGTCGACTCGTCTCCTTCTTCGTCGTCCCTCATCCCGGTGTGCTGTTTGATGCTAATTTGTTATCATCACCCCGATCGACCCGTAGTTTCCGTTTAGACATTCGCCCGTCCAGCGTATCATGCCACGTTACATGGGTGGCAGCGGTGAGATGACGGATCCCAAAAATGAACATCCTGACCAGTACCCCCATGTTTTTGATCCTGGGGCTTCCAACCCACCCGTTTTTACTTCGTACATTCACCCAAACGTGGAAATAGAGTCAGATTTCACCCATCTGCCCCCACCCCAACCCCTTCCACCTCGGTGACGATTATTCCTTATGGGCGTTCCATGCCCAAAACTTTCTCTGTGGCGTTCCTCCCAAGGCTGCAGGCTCTTACCCAGTTTCACTTTTGGACGACTCGGCTGTTCGACAGGCAATCGCTACGGGGATCTCCTTCGATGCTCCCTACCGCTGCGCTCTTCGATACATTGAACGATCTATTTGATCGTAAATAGCAGGCTGCCTTCGATTTTGAAGCCTGCTGGAGTCGGTGACAACTGACGACAGAGTCCGCCTATGCCTACGTTAAAACTCTACGAGAGGGCCTTTCCAGACGAATCACCCGTTCGGCACGAGACTGAGGTAGTCAAACGATTTACGCTAGGTGTCCTGAACACGGAACTTTTTTCGAAGTTCGTTCGAAAATAGTACGTTTCTTTGAAGAAGGCACTGGATGTGGCGCGTGTATACGAGGCTGCTGAGGTGACCCAGCGACAACTTGCGTTCACCCACATTTGATCGGTGTTACGACCGATTCCGTCTAAACGTCGGCTATCTCTTCACCCAGTCCGTCGTCGCCAGGCACCCCCGATTAGCTGCCCCTATTGTCGCCAATTTGGCAGGCGGGCCCAGCATTGTGGCCAAAATTCCCCAATTCACCCGCAGCCGAGTCCCGGTAGGTCCGTTTTTAATGTTGTCAGGCTTCCATACCTGGCTGTACTTTCTAGTAACGCTTGTAAACCTCTCACCATCCCCGGAATTCTCGACCTATCCGTCAGACGCCTCGATGCATTCCTCTGTACTATCAACAAGATCGGAAGAAGATGATCCAATATATGTTAAATAAGCATGTTATTCGGCCATCCTCCTCCTCCTAAGCGTCGTCCATTGTCCTCGTCAAAATGAAGGACAGCGCACTCCGTTTATATGTCAAGTATCGTTGATTGAATGCCGTGACTGAATGTGCCTCCTTCACATTGCCCCGCATCGATGACACCACTGATGCTGTCTCCGGGGCGATGTGGTTTTCCAGCTTGGACCTTGCGTCCGGTTACTGGCAAGTTGACGAGCAACCAGCCGACCGAGCAAACAAAGACGGCGTTCGTGGTACTTTTAGGGCTTGAGGAGTTCAACGTGATGCCTTTTGGCTTGGCAAAAGTGACGGCCACATTTCAATGGATCATGACGACAGTATTGCGTAACATCACACCTAAATCCTGCCTGATTTACCTCGACGATATTATCGTGCATGGAAAAATGATTGAAGAGCACAATAAATTTACGGGAGGTTCTATTACGGTTAAAGGATGCTGGTCTCGTGTTACGAACGGAGAAGTGCAAACTCCTACAAAGACGGACTTTATTACTTGGGTATGTCTTCTCGGCGTTCGGTATATATCCCAACCCGAATACGAGTTCACGCATAATTGAGGGGCCGACACCCCGCAAGGGACAGGAAGTTTGCAGCTTTATCGGCCTTGCATCGTACTACAGGAAGTTCGTCCGAGGGTTCGCAGGTATCGCCGCGCCCCTTCACAAGTTGACTAAAAATTCTAGGCCCGTCCTATGGACTAAAGAGTGTGAACAGGCTTTCGACCGGCTCAACGAGGCCTTGACGAGCCCTTCCCCCCTATTCTCGAACTCCCAAATGTTTCCCCATCTGCTGGTGGGTTTATCCTTGATACTAATGCAAATGAAAGAGCCATCGGGGTTGTCCTCTCATAACAGACTAACGATGGTAAAGAGAGAACGATCGGGTTCACCAGTAGACAGTTAAACAAGCACGAACGGCATTATAGCACCACACGCGGAGAGATGCTAGCCCTGGTTTACTTTGTCAACTACCTTCGCCCCCTACCTCCTGGGACGTCATTTTATGGTCCGCATGGATTATAATGCCCTAAAATGGCTGCGAAATTTCCATGACCCCGAGGGACAAGTAGCACGCTGGCAGGGACCACTCCAAGAATACGACTTTTCTTGCGTATACCGCCCAGGTGCGAAACATCAGAACGCCGACGCCCTTTCCCAATGTCCGGCGCCAGCCGATAGGACTATAAATGCCGTCGTTATATCTGAGGACGCACAGCAGTGGGTCACCCTTCAAGCAGCGGATCCAGATTTCGGTGAAATTTACAACCGGCAGTTACATGGATCCCGGAAACCAACCGGCAGACAGAGGAAAGAGAAGTCAGCCACCGGGCGTGCGCTGTGGGGTAATTGAGCTAGGTTGCGGTTAGCTAAGGGTTCCTTGTTTTTAGTTGGAGATGCTGATGATCCACGGCGATTAGTTATGCCGAGGACGAGAGTACACGACACTTTAAACGACATTCATAGCCAACTTGGGCATGTGGGCCAACGTATGACGGAAGCAGCCGTTTGCATGTGCTTTTTGTGGTTAACAATCCATCAGGATGTCCTGTCCTACTGTCGTAGCTGTCTGTTGTGCGCTCAGATTAAGTCACCGGTCCCCGCACCGCGAGCGCTGCTACAGCCGATCGTAGTGGACACACCTACCCACAGGATCGGTGTAGACATAATGAGACCACTCCTGACTACCCGTCATGGTAACCGGTTCATATTATTTATAACTGACTATTTAGCTACGTGGTGTGAGGTGCTACCCTTACAAAACCAAGACGCAAGGTCAGTAGCAGCAGCCATCCTCAACGATTGGATTAGCCGTTATGGGGTGCCAAATATAATACACTCCAACCGGGGCATCGCGTTCGAGAACCACCTCCTGACTGAGCTTTGTTCGCTGCTCCAAATTAAGAAGACGAGAACCACCCCCTCCTACCCAGAAGGGAACGGACTGGTCGAACGAACAAACGAACCGGACGATCAAAAACATATTGTCCACATTCGTTGACCGTAAGTCTCCAGATAGCGGGGATGACCACTTGTACCAATGCCTGTAAGCATATTGGACCGCCGTCCACGACTGAACTGAATTTTCTCCCACACTCCTTCAACTCGGCCGCGAGCTGCGATTGTCGGCCGATATTCATCTTCCGTTAATTCCCGCTGAAGCAATTGGTATGGGGGAATACGCCTGAGTCTCCAAGGAAAGACTCGTCGTAGCTTACAGACTAACTGCCGATAACATTCCAACGGCACAACAACACCAGACCGTCACGCACCCGGACTGGAGTATCATGTTGGCGAATCGGTGCTGCTGTTCAGGCCATGACCACCCATTGGGGTGGCTACTCAATTTCACCGTCCATGGCTAGGCCCGTAAACCATCGTCTACCAGCCCTTTACCAACACCTCCGTACTTCGCGATCTGCAGAGGCCCACCGCTGATGTCGTCACTGTCCACTACAATCAGTTCAAGCCGGAAACCTGTTGTGCATTAACCCCTAGTCCCTCCCTCTCCATTGTCCCCCTGACTCCCTCCCCCCCCCCGTGGCACAGATGGTGGAAATTACCACGTAGAATCCCTTGGAACAAACGGTTAACAAAAATTATGGACAGTGTTTCATCTAAGGGGAGGGCATTGTAACGATATAGAACGCTTTCAGGTACCTTGTATATATCCCTTCCTCTCTTTTAAGGAAACCCTCGATAAACATCCTGGCTGACCAAACTGAAACTGAACCGGACAAACTGGAGGTTTTAAACGGGTCTGGCACTTGTGACGCGAGTTATAAAAACGTACTGGATGTCAATAAAGCGTGCTTGGTCGACTCGTCTCCTTCTTCGTCGTCCATCATCCCGGTGTGCTTTGATTCTCATTTGTTAACGTTACCCCGATTGACCCGTAGTTTCCGTTTAGACATTCGCCCGTCCAGCGTATCACGCCACGTTTCACTAATGTGACCTACATTTTGCGACTCATTCAAGGATTATTTGTCACGATGTCTATAGTAGCAGTCTTCGGTCATTCGTTTGTGATTTTCCGGTGTTATGTGGTTTGTGTGCCCAATCTTATTCACAGTGAATGAAGGACATTTTTTGCTGAAAGTTTCGGAATTTTACTTTCAAAATAAAGTGTATCTCTCTCTCTCTCTGTAATTGGAAGAGACACAATCACAGGTAATCACTGATTGCTTGCCTTAAGACGGCTAATTTCATTGAAAGAAATCCTGGCTATGCAAACATGGACCGGCAGTTCAGTTGAGTTGACGTGAGCGTGATTAAATTTATAGCGCTAATAATAAATTGTTTGATTCGGCATCCATAAAGGTACTTTCAGGATAATTTTAAGTTTCTTCAATAAGACCGACAGTCGTTCCATGGGAACCATGAAGCCTGAATAACATCAGTTACTCAACGGTTCAAAGTCCCACTTATCATTCTGTAATAGGCACCATTAGCCAAGGACAAGCTCATACTTACATTGCATTTTCGTATGAACAAAAAACACTGAATTACTTGCCGTTCTCAGCCATTCATAATCAATATAAAGGCGTAAAACCGGATTCAGTTGGTCCAACCTTCAGAAGCAAATAGGTCATAAAGAACCAGCGCAGACCTCCTAATCATTGTCGCTGCAATTAATTAATGACTAGCAGCTTATTGTAATGTTTTGAAGTCTGAGCTCAAGGATATTTTTCCGCACTAGAGAACTATTCCTAAATATCGTTCTAGGAATGCTAGGAATGCACATGAACAATTTTTCTTTCACTCATTTTAGTTTGCTTTTTATTTCAACAAAAGCTGTAATACATCTAAGATTGTTATGTATTTATTCAACTTTAATAAAGAAGGATTATCGGTCGATGCATGTGGACTGATTTCGGAGTGCCTAGACATGTTCGCAAATTCATATTTCATTTTTCATATTTCATATATTCATATTACATATCTCATATTTCAAAATTTGTATCACCTTCTGCGTTTATCTGAAGGTAACCGAGGCAAGGCCTAAAAAGGTTTATATTTTCTTTTGTTTTAACATTCGTACGCGAAATTTTGTGTGAATTAAACAATCTTTTTTCAAGAGATCGTTTTTGGGAGAATTTCTTAAACCTACAGTGAAGGCACTTAAAGTACTTACTGGTCTTTCGAATGAGTAGGCATCTAGTATTTGTTCATGGCAGATACTGAGTGATTCATTTATAATAACTAAAACCCTGACAGGCGTGGTTCTGTGATCTTGTATTGTTTATGACTCAGCTGTGGGGGTCCGGCTCACCAGTGGATCTCCCAGCGTTCCGCAAGTGCGTTCTGGTATATCAACTCCGGTTTTCATAGTACCCTTTTAAAGTTACTTGGAAATTAATGCGCGAACTGGGAGAAAATTCTTCGGAATAACGCTTTCGAGGCTCTCTCCGGGAGTTGATTGGAATATTTGAGCCGAAATCTATCCATTACTCCGTAAAAAGCGACGTAATATTCAGAAGCTGCCAACAGACAGTCAGTAGTATACGAAGATTGAATGATTTTCCATGCTGACAACATAGGTACAAGCTAAAAGCACAGATACATTTTTCGCTGCATAGCACAGCTGAAAGGACTTCGGCTCAAAGGTGGGTCCATCAGCGTTCCACAGAAACTGCGACATTTCGACAGCAACCACAAAATTATTACTATATATTGTACTATATTGTAAGGGGTACTATATTGTACTATATTTTAAGGGGTTAAAAACAATTAAGGCCCACCAACCGATAAAACTTTCGAAGTTACACATAGTTATAACGGATTTACAATAAACGGATGCTTATGTAAGGTAGTTGAGCCTAGAAAATGCCAATGACGGCTAAAAGAGCATCACTTCAAAGTCTTTGTGGCCATTCCATACACCAAAGCAGTCTCTGTGACTATCTGTTGACGGTTACGGTCATTAAGGCCAAAATTCACCCATGAGTTATGCAATAAAAACACCCACTGCAGCCTACCATACTTTCGGGTTTGTCTATAAAAATCTGATATGACAAGGCAAACTGCACATACATGAGGAAATTAAATGTTAGTTCATATTCCCAATCACAAGTGACAGGACGATGGATTCGTGACTCAAGGGTAGAGGGCTGGATTTAAAAACATTCAATAGTCAATGCATCCGAGCTGAATTACCAGGTGCTGCAAGCAAAGGGTTGGGTAGGGCTGGCTGATGAGGCCTAATATGCTAGAGACGACCACCCCAGTCACCAATGCCTTTGTCGTTATTCCCTTCCTGCATTTCCGTTCTCGTGTATATTATCACTGAGCTCTCGGAGGAGTGGTAATCCTCACGAACCGTGGTGCACAACATATCACTATATGCATCAGTCGCTGTCTCCGGAAAAAGCTGAACGCAAAATAGGAATGGTCCAGCTAATTCACCGAGACTGATGCTGAAATCATGACCAGCTGAGACTCTTTACCACTCTATTAGGGTCCGCTAATAGTTAGCAGATAGAATATCAGCAGGGGATTTTGGCAGATTTCAAAGTAATTTATTTGACCCACTTTCGAAAACCTCGGCGGTCTCGGTGGGATTCGAAACCACGCCAGCAAGTGGAAAGCTTTAGTACAGCCAACGCTTTAGCCAACTGAGATACGGGCAACTTGACAGAAGTGTGGTTAAACTCACGGCTCCTGATGGGGGCCTTGTAGCTCAGTTGGTTAGAGCATTGACTGTGCTAAAACCAGCCCCTTTTAGTCTTTGGTTTGAATCCTACCGAGGCCTCCGAGTTTTTCACAAGTAGGTCAAATAAATTAACTCAATCTGCCAGAACCCCCTTATTACTTAATTGCGAATGGCAGTAATCTGGTAGATTTCAGATTGATAACTTAAAAAATCCTGCTTGAGTAGTCAGCTTACTGTATCAGAATTGGTGGATAACATAAGTCGCAGTAGACTGGTTGGGGTAACTTGACCCAAGTGTGATTAAACTCACGGCTCCCGGTGGGGGCCTCCTTGCTCAGTTGGCTAGAGCGTTGGCTGTACTAGAGATAGAATATCAGTTCATTTATTAATGTTGCTTATGGAGTATACTTCATATTCCACGTCTCTTGCAACATTTTATGAGCGTAGAGAATTCGGGTTCAAAATAATTCGGCTAGTTAGAAAGTTTCTCAAGCTTAAATATACAAGTTCTCTTTGTATTAGGGTTAAAGAAGACAAAATTTTATATCAAATGAGTACATGAAGGAATATTTTCGTGTATTTTCCTGCAAAACATATTTGCATCTATAAGGATTTTGAAAATCAATGAGAAACTACATACTACTTAAGTTACCAGTTTTCAAAAACAGGCTATCAAAAAGAATTTCTTTCAAAAGCCGCTAGGCTGAATTGACTGAAATATCGTGTGGTTAGATCACGTGGTACCTAGTATTATAACCCTACTTAAGTAATCGTTTGACATGGAAAACACATTTAAGGACTTCGATTGACATTGCGTGAAGTAGCAAAGCTACTGCATGGTAGCTGTTTCCAAATTTTAAGTCTGATAGGTGCGAAGGATGAATAATCACCTCAGTTTTGTCAGCCAGGTAAACGGCGAAGAAGCAGATGGTGGCGAACTTGTCCGGCTCGTACTCATAGCCAAATCGATAGACGCCCTCATCCTGACTGTCCAAATTTCGCAGGATAAGGCGATCGTAGGTTATCTGCAGTCGACGCGAATCAATTAGTGGAACGCCAGGGAAATTGTGTGGTTGCAGAGGGGATCGACCGATAGACAGTGTCCAGTATGCGCGAGCCCGCGGAAAACGGTGTCTCTTCTCGAATATCTGCACCCGCGACAGCCGGCTGCCCGGACAGTGCAAGCCCACAGGGTCGAAGCGGCGTGCGGGGACCTCACCCGACCAGATCCAGGTGGCTTCGGGTCGCTGAAGTCTCAAATCCGCCTGAATAATTTCCTCCTCCTCCAGGGTCAGTCGTTTTAGGTAGGGGCAGGCCTGGCGGTTGCAGGGGTCCCAACGCCCGGAGCCATCCTCAATGGCAGAAATCGCAGCCGTATGAGGAATTGCAGCCGCATCCTCATCCAGACTTCCAAGGCCTGAAGCCAATCGCTGGAGCTGGAGACGTGCCAGACGGGCCAGGTCTTTTGCTTCCACTGGGGGTTTACAGGGCTCGCCTCCAAATGCGGGTTCTGGACAAGAACATCGACGGATGCGCAATCCCATACCATTGTCTCCACAGGGCTGTGAGCACCGTTCAACCGTCGGTGCCCAGGGACACCATTCTCCATCCTGAGGACAGGAAACCCCGGCATCGCAGATTATCTGGGAACCGAGTAAAAATTTGCTGGTTACTAGAGGGAGAGTAAGTGTGGGTTAGGGTTAAGTTAGCCGCTAAGATAAGCCAAGGGTTAGTTAAGGGTTCAGTTTAGGGTTGGTGTTAACGGTAGAGTTAGGGTTTAGGGTTAGGGTTATGAGAAGGACTACGGTTTAAGTTTATGGAAGGGATAGTGATAGAGTTAGGACACGGGAATATTAACACTGCCTGGAATTATGCGTGGGGCCACCTTAATTATTTGGAGGGGAAGTTCTTATTCCCGTGTCCTAATCAAGGGCGCAATCCTTGCCAAGTTTTTTTCCTGCGGACTGAGAGCGGATCACGGAGCTAAGAGTTCACCATCTATCCCGTTCATATTGAAAAGAGTGCGGTAGCTGCAGCGCAAGGCTACTATCACTTAAAACTAATTCACGCGCAAGTCACCGCCCCTGTACCACCTGGTGTGGAGCATACGGTAGACCTCGTCGAAATCGACGGTCGAACTGTGTCATAGTGAAGAATCACTGAAAGGTTTCTGCAATACGAATCTCATCTTAAATACCCTAACCTTGCTTTCAAGTCTGAGAAAGATTGTATACGTGTGAGCCTTAATTGATACTTCTCTCCACCGTATGCTTTTTGAAATGGGGCAACCTGATTTCTTCGAAATTCCACCGTATTAAGCAGAACTAAATCTGACTTAATACGTCGCAAGTGACTACGAACTCTAGCGGAGTTTAGCACACTTATGCAACAAACTTTGAAGCACGGAGCATTATGAGAAGTTGAATACAGTCATAAAGTATAAAATGTATAAATCTGTCCACTTCTAAAACTTGCTACCTTGAATCAATGAACGAAATGAAGTTTGAAAAACCAGTTTGGAAACCAGCTATTTTATAGGCCACACAAAGCCTTTCCTGGTCAGGATAGATCGGGTACGTCGATAAATTGCAATGAGAAGCGTTAAAACAACATCCATCTAGTCTGTAGGCTTATTTATAAAGAAACGCACTGAAGGAATAATTGTATGTTCCTCTCCGTGTGTTGATTGTAAGCCATTATTGAGAAGGTTCAATTTCCTTTGAGATTAGGCAGGTCAGCTCACAACTGTGGCTATGCAGTCGACAACAGCGCTAAAACAGGGACAGTACCTAGAATTAAGATCGAATAAGCGCACCACAAAAGGGCGAAATGTCCGCCGATACTTCACTTCCAACCTATGGTCCAATGGTCTCGGTTGAATTCGAATAAAAAGTAAAGATTTTCAAAAGTAAACCTTTTGATCCTAAACCGAAAATTTCATACGTATAATTGCGATCTATCGAGATTTTCTGTCATCTGTTAACTGTTTTGACATGTGATCCTATCACTGCCCTGTCCAGGAAATAAATATTGTCTTTTCCATAGGCGAATAAGCAGATACAATACCCAAAAGCCCGGAGGACACGCGAACCGTGGGATTAGAGTTATTGATACGTTTAGGATTACGGTTAGTGCTAATGTTAGCGTCAGAATTCGGACATGAGAATATCAAGGCCACCTGTACTACGTGTATGGGTTCCCATATCCATATCCTGCGGAAAACCTCATAGATATAATAATCTCCATTTCACCTTGCAAAATATTACTAAAAATCGAACAGTTGACTGTTTGGTAGTCTTTCTACCCCATCTTCTCTTAAGGAATATTTCAAGTCTGAATTAGCATAACATATTTAATAACAATGTAGCTCATAGTATGTGTTGGTTAGTCGCTTATTGGCATCAACTGTTCATACATACTGCTACAGAGGAGGCGAAGTGACAGTACAATCACGTACTAATTCTGGACGTTTGTGTTTTTTTAAAAAGCGTTTTGTTTTATATCAGCCTTTCACTACAACTAAAGTAATAATTTCGGCAACTGAACGAAAGTTCAATTAAAATTTAAGTCGATAAAAATCAACTACTGTTTAATAAACAAGTAATGCCCATTCTACAAAAGTAGCGCTAAAAGTCGTATGAAATATGGGAAAAACGGTATACCGTACTCTCGACATAGGTGCTAGCTAAAAGCACAGACAGGTGTTTTGCCGATGTTTCTGATACTGCATGACGCAAAGAACGTTGAAGGACCCACTGAGGAGCCGAAACCTCATTGCTGCTTCATCCAGAAACACAAATATCGGCAAAACATGTGTCAGGGCTTTGAGCTAGCACCCATGTCGGAAGTACGGTAGAATGTATTTACCTTATTAATCAGGGTAATTTATTTTCCAATTGAGAATTTTGCAAGATGCAGTGGGAAAATGTCTGGTTTTTCACGATCGTTCGCGAATTCCCAGAGTCGAGTTCCTTGGGTCATTAAGCTACGGCACGTCTTTTTAACCAAAGAAGAAAATAAATTCTGGCTGTGGGCTTACACACAGTATTAATAAGTCGTCGCGAATGCAAGCACTACAATCCGAAGTATGAATTTCCGGCTGAGCAGTGTTTGAGTTCTTCGGGAGCTCCGCCTGTAACCTTCAGATAGATACCCTAAGCATAGTATGAGTTTATTTCTAAATAATATGCACTTTGAATATTCTTAATAGTCAGCCACTTTTTTCCAAGTTCTTTAAAGTTGCTGCAATTGAATCTTTAAAAAGCCAGACGCTGTCGCCAAATATCCCATTCTTTTCGTCTTTTGAGTACATATTTAAGTTTGTTAGCAAATACCGGCCAATTTTTGACTCGCTTTAAAACATCGAAGTTAATTGCTATTTGTGCATTTTGCATAAACTTTTTCAAGCTTAATAATTGTTGTATATTCTTTAATAATTTTCCTATAATTTCTTTCTGAGCAAAATTTGAACACATAAGCCCTTAACAACTACGATAAATAATAAAAGTGATTTCTTTCCCTACCTGGGTTCGAACTCAGTTATAATGCTTCCCAAAAATCCGCTACTATCAACATGGTATAGGAAGATGGGTCCACAAGCGATCAGTGACGAAAAATGAATCCTTTATGATAACCGTAAGTGAAGCAGGCCAATGAATTAATCATTACAAAGTAACCAAACATAGTCCGAAACTGAAGCTGAATCAGCAGAAGATCATGGTGACTGTCTTTTGATTTGCTGTTGGTGTTTTCAATTACAGATTTTTCGAGGTTAATAGGGCCTTCACACTAGTGTTTAATTGCAAATATAACTCGAAGAAATGCCTGTTATCTTTGGGGAAAAACGAGACCTTTGCCGGGAGGACACCGCAAAAAGCCATGACACATAATCCATATTCTCCCCAACATCATTCGTTCAAGCATCTACACACATTTCATAAACAACCCCTTCATTAACAAAATGGAGGAGAAAGTCGTATTCCAAGATTTCGCAGCATCATATTCAGCGGATTTTTATCGACGAGGCATAGAGCATCCTGTTCCTTGATGGCAGATATGCATATATGTTCAGAGATTTTATGTTGAGGACTTTTAACATACGTATTAATAATTAGTTCAAGACTAAATGTTTGTTTCTGAACTCAGCCAGTATGTTCCGAACAGCCCAATATATCCAAAATTTCGACCGTCGTATCCCACGACGTTTTCCATGTGATCCAGAGCATGATGTCGCAGGGACGTTGACTTGCGAGTGCATTACTTTTAACTGATTGTAGACTTGCGCTGAATCTACCGCGCTCTCTCTCGTCTCACTCGCATGCGCTCAGTGTCAAGACATAGTTAAGAAGATCGGAGGCGCGGTCGTGCGCAGCTGGTTGGCGCGATGTGAGCCTGCACCTTAGCATGGTTCTACATCCCCCATGTTTGAAATTTGTTGTGTGAGCGCGTCCAGCGCATCTATCAATACGACAGTTAGACCATCATAGTCCGACGATGTCCACCGTATGATCCACAACAGGGTGGTGCAGAGACAGCGGCTTGCGCTGGATTATAGCGAGAGTAGACTCGCCATGTATCTACCTCGCTGTCTATTCCACTCTTTCAACTGGGCCTGGTGTCAAGATAGAGTCAAGAAGACCAGAGATGGGAGAATGTGCAGGCACACGCACTGTGGTCGAACACAAAACAAGAAGACTACAACATTAGTAAGGGGTGACTCGAATCCCAGCTGAGTGGGATGTCATACAGGCCACATTAAGAAGGAGCTATTACAGCCTGACTCTCAGTCCGCCAGTCAGCCGCTCCACACAAACACACACAGTGGGCTGACCACGCAGTCCGAGTTATCTCGCCAGGTGACTTGGCTTTTAGTGCACAGTGATAATTTAAAGCAGGTCAAATTGTTCATAGTGAGGAAAATGCACTGAGCCGTCGACATCACTCTATCTCCCACCCCCACAATCAGACCCCTGTCTGAGCCGGTCGGTTCGCCTTTAGACAATCCGAGGAGTAGCTGACAGGAATTGGGGAGGGCGCTGGTCGCTCGGATACTGGCACGATACAAGGTGGACATCGCCAAACTCAGCGAAACCTGATCCTCCGACCAAGGCCAACTGGACAAGGTTGATCCCGAGTACACCTTCTGGAGTGGTCGCCTCCACGATGCCGGCGTCGCCCTTGCCATCCAGACCGACATCGTGGGACGTCTGTCGCAGGTCATAAATGATCGCCTGATTAACCCCCGCCTGCCTCTTCGGGGAGACAAGTTCACCACGATCGTCAATATCTGCGCCCCTCCGATGCGGCAAAGAACAAATTCTATGTGGAGCTGCACGCCCTCCTGGCAACTGGGCCAAAAGCGGGTGAGTTGTCGACCTCACTCTCTCCCCCACCTCAGAATCAGGCCACCGTTCGAGTCGATCGGTTGTCTGCTACGATAATGGGCACCATCTAACAGTACAAAGCGTATAGAACATAGAAGCGCTGTCTATCAATATACAGACGCTTACGCGCTGTGTGTCGATACCCTGACAGGGCACCCCGCCTCCTTGTGGCGCAGGTCGATTGCAGAGCCGAATACGCTGTCGGTAGCCCTTCCCGCAGATGGCACTGCAATTGGAGTAGGGACCCCATTCGCCCCAGCCACCGGCGATTCGAGGACAGAGTCGTCGCATGGGACAATCACGACGCTCCATACCCTCGGACGCTCGCATGGGGTCCGCGCAGGTGCCCGGGGGCGCCCCCTCACTGCTGGCCTTCCAGGCACCGACGCAGGCACGAAACCGCGTTCGCTCTGCTGAGCCACAGGCTGCAGAACAGCTGGACCATGTTGTCCATGTGCTCCATGTGGGCATACAGAGACCCGCCTCGAGAATTTCTTTGCACTTTCCCACCATCTGTGGAACAGCAGGGGAGGGATGGGGAGGGAAAACAATTTAAATCAGTCAGCTTTACATTCCATACCATAGTTGTTCTATCGTATGAAATGTTACTCGAAACGCTGAAATGTGTTTTCGTTTTGAACTGGTTACTTAAGTAGCGTCGTAACACTAGCATACAGCCTAATCCCACGTTATCTCAGTCATGTCAGAATGCCGAAATTTGAGAACTCCTTTTCGGTCGCTTGGAAGAAATGCGCTCTATAAAAAATGCCTACTTCAGTAGTATGTATTTCCTCCATTGATTTGCAATGCCCTCATATATATTCAACTGTAGGTTATAGAAAATATGCATTAAAATACTTTTTTTCACGCTCATTTGGTAGCACATTACGTCTATTTTTATTTTATATTTTAAGAAATGGAAGCTTTCAGTTTTAAAAACGTTGCTTATTATAAGATTTTTTATGACCGTGAAATATTTATTCAGAAAACATGGTATCTTCGCGTTTGTTAACGTTGCTAGTAAAGTCTACTACATGGTCTATGCAAATAGGAATAGATAGTGAGCTAGACGGCTCAGCGTGGTTTCCTCACTTGACACAATCTGACGTGCTTGAAACTAACACTGTGCCCTGGTGCTTGTGTTTGGGGGCCAGGGTGAACACGGCTTGCTCGAACAGAGATTTTCATCTCATCTCAGGCGATGTGACATCTGATCTGATCCTGAGGGTGGGGGAGAGAGTGAGGTCGAGGGCTCTGTGTATTTTCCTCACTATAAACAATCTGGCTCACTGAAAGCTATCCCGGTGCCCTAAAAGCCGGGGCTTGGAAGGTTGCCAACTGACGGGATAACTCGGACTGCGTGGTCAACCTAGTGTGTGTTTTGTGTGGATTGTCTGACTGGTGGACTGAGAAGCAGGCTGCAATGGCTCCTTCTTAATGTGGCCTTTATGGCACTCCCACTCCGTGGGATCTGAGCCAGGTGTGGCACCAGCCACCGGTACGCACCGCGTCTCCAGTCTTTTTGACTGTCTTCACACCGGGTCCATGTGAATGAGCAAAGAGAGAGTGCGGTAGCTGCAAAGCAACTGTACTAAAAACTTACCCATGCGCAAGCCATCGTACCTGCACTAGGTGGACCTCGTCAAAATTGACGGATGAACTGTCCATATATGGTCCAAATTTACTGCAAACTTGTACGAGCTCTAGATTTCGCCTTCTTAATAACATCTATAGCTGTAAGATTTTCCTTACACGGAATATATACAGCTTGGAGTTTGGAAACCCTGAATGCAAGCGTTACGGCATGTTGGATTAAAAATTAGTCAACAGCTGAAATAGCTGGCTGAGGAAGACTAGAAACCCAGAACTCGACATTCGAATCTCCCTTATCTCCATCGCTATTTCTTCATAGGAACATTTCTGGTCGCTATGCGGAGGACTCTACGAAGAACCTCAAGGCACAACGGGACGAGTATGTCCTGTAACCTCTCTTGCGCATGAACGCTATCTCATCTTAGAGTATGAAGGCAATTTTACAGTTAGGTGAAGATAAGTTACTTGGAATCAACTTCAACCTGAGTGTTTTTAACGCTATAAAATAAAGTTATACTTATAGTTTGTGGCTGAGAAAACGAATATTTTATGAATAACTGTCGACGCATCACCCATCGCTCTCCTTCAGAATGACTTTATAATACTTGGTTCCAGAAGTGATCAGTGTTATGCCTAAGTTGTTGGCAGTAAGTAACCAAACACTTGGGATCATTATCCAGTTGGAGCATCAGTCCTTGTCGCATGGGTACTGATAAGAAGCGGGTCATCTGATCATCTCGAAACGAACAAGGTAACATTGCCATTTTTTACGAAAAGGAGCTGCAAATTATCAGGTGTCGTTCAACAGGTCTTACTAAAGATACCTGTTTCCGCTAATTATAGGCTCCTTTAATTATTACACGGTCGTATTTCCGGGTTTAAACGTCATCAGGATAAGACTAATTTGTACCCACTTGATTGCATGGTTGCTACTTACATTCATCGTGTAGGTTGACAGACTTAGACACCTTTAGTTGATTATCGACTTCGAAAATGATAAGTTTGACAGTATATTCGCTGTTTACTTCCTCGGATTCCAATAGGTGTTTTAAGTTCGATTAAATTACTTAAGCATAGTTGTTATATTAGTGATCCTACAGCCTTAGTCAAGTCAGGATGCCACTTTGAGAACGAGCTCTTTTCCAGCCACCGTCAGCAACTAAAATCAGTGAAACGTGTCTACTTAAGTACTATAAATTGTTCTCATTGATTTCCAATGCCATTTTAAATTCAAGCATAACATATAGAAAGCTTGTCCAGAAGTAATTTTTCTTGTACTCCTTCGGTAGAACATTATGTCTTCTTAAAATTTTATATCCGAAGAAAGGGTACCTTTTGGCGAATAATTTTGCACCTTCATGGGTAATCACTTTTGAAAAAGTGGAGATTTTGCAGGTGAACAGAAAGAAACTCATTCAACGGTTGATATCCTGACGCGACGAAATAGTTAATATTACAACTCTACTTAAATAATATTTTATAAATAAAAACAAATTTAAGAATTTTGGTCAGAATTTCATTAGATTACACCTATAATGTATTTGTATTATATTTTGTAGATCCTGGCACTACAATTAGGAAACCAGACAAAGATGTCAATCTTATTGGCCATTAATACAAGTTTCCATCTAAAATACGTGTCTGTAATTACTAGGAGCTGGCCGTGAAGCATCTAAACTCTAAGCCATTTTGCTGTTTATCTTACTACTCATCCGGTAAAGAACACACATGGAGAACCGTTGGAAGGAGAGGCCTTGATGCACAGCTTGACTGAGCCTCCTCCTTTTAATCCATCCAAAAAACTTCTGCAAATGTCCATTTAAAAATTGTTGAGCACAAATGCTACCCGAAATCCATGCAGGGAGGTACACTGGCTGCTTTCCACACAATTCCCCTCTGGGCACTTGTATCGCACTGCCTCCTCCGCTGAACAGGCTGTCTCATCTCCGGGGCAGCGCCAAGGACCCCAGGTGGACCGCCTTTTACAGATTTCTTCCGCAGATTGAGCCCAAACGCTCACTTCGAAGAGGAATAATGTCAAGACAGCACGCATGACACGTGACAGGCTGATTTCTGGCAGCTAAATCGATTGACTTGCTTTAAAACGGATCGATTTTCATAGTGAGTGGCGTTTAAACCTTTGCACGACTGCAACTGACAACATGAGCGTCTTTTGAAATAATTATGTCCTACGCGAAAGTGTTATGGCTAATCGGAACGTACGTAGAATATGGCTGCCGTTTCGGAGCCCTTGGTCGGCTCAGCAGTGTCGAAACATTGAGCCCATAAACTCGTACAGAAATTCAAAGGATTTTCTCTATAGCCGCCAAGGATGCCAAGAATAGCAACCATGACGGACTATATCACCTGGAATAACCCCCGGTTATGTAAACAGGACGGAATCGTTAAAAACCTCGTCACGCATACATTTATAGATAAAGGGGCAGAATAGGTTTATAGCGTATAGAATCTATGTTAACGGTAATAAATGGTAGAAAAAAGAAGAGTATAAAGATACTAACTGCGACTGAGGAACTGTAAATTTGATCCACATGGAGTGAGTGGCGATCACGAAAGATTAATCAGTTACCGGTGGGGAGTGCAACGCTGCTGGTAGCTGCTGGCGAGGGTCATGGAGATGCTGACCGTAGGGGACACGTATGATGGAGCGAGAACGAGAACGGGGGCAATGTCAACGGTGAGGAGAAAAGAAACACGGGCCATCTTCGCAACGATTCTTCTGCGTTCTCAGTCTTTTGTGGGTATCGGGCGGGTTCAATAACGGCAAAGGCAAGCAGTTATCGCCTCGATGGGACGTGGTTGAACCTCCGCGGGCGTTGACCAGTCCCGTTGCTCTTTTCTCCTCTCTGTGATCAAGTTCGTCAACGAGCAGTAGCTGGTCGGTTTCCTCGAGAAAATACGACCGTCTTGTTCCGATCTTTCTGTATGCAATGTTGCAGAACTTTTTAATTTACTGGTCATCCGAACGAATCGGGCTCGAGGCCCTTGATGGCTTGGTGAGCGGAGATAGTGACCTGAATTCCGGTCGGTGGCTTAACTTCATTGGGTGGATTAAATATATATCGCAACGTCTGAAACGTCAAAAAATAATCACCATACAATTCTTCTATGTGATATCATATGTCCAAATTAAAAGTGCTGTTTACATTTAGTTGCATAATAACATGACCGAAAAATATAAGGGAGACTAAAATGGCCATTTGTGACTTATTAGCCGTCATCAGCCAGCCATGACCAACCCTAGGTGCTGCGACGCTCGAACTTGCGATTTGTTGGTTAGAGCTCCAAAGCTCTACCTACTGCGCCACGAGCTCGTTGTCTTGTCGTTTCGATCGAGAATATTAATCATGGCTTTATATCTAGCCACTGTGCGACTGCTGGCGGGGTTTGAGAGTGAGCCCAAGGCACAACGGGACGAGTGAGTCCTGTACCCGATCGTTGAGCGCCTCCTTACCATATTTAACTGCATTTTGTGCAAAGATCAACAAGGACAAGAAGCCCACCTCGAGAATTCGATATAAAAAACAAACATGCGACGGTAAACTTCGGTTAGCTCAGTTCGATCTTGATCAGACCGGTTTATTAGATAACGCATTCAGGACTTTTACTTACTTTGGAGGAAGCGGAAAATGAAAGACAGAAACAGAATCCAGCAGGCTATAAAAACACAGCCAAAACACCGATGCAAAAGAAATTGATTTTTTTGTCTTTGACTGCAAATTAAATATTTTTTTGGATTTTTTTAGCTAAATCAAAACAATATTTTAAAACCATCACGAAGTGATAATTTGGAAATTTTTCTTTGAATGCAAGTAAACCTAGTTCACGTAGTTTAGTATAAACTTAGATGGGAGATTGAGAGCATATCTGTGAGTCCTAGAGAAGCCACCGTCGACAAGGAATCAGAATGAAGTTTCCGAACGAAGATGTTTTCAAAGTTTCGGGCCTCTAAAGTTTGTCTGCCTCTAAAGCAGCATTTTAACTTTCGTTCTAAACCATATTCTAAGCAAAAGCGTAGATATTTACACGGCACGTGATGTGCGTTTACACCACAATATGACAGGTGGATATCAATGGAGGATCGAGTAGAATATTTAGTACGGAGATACAAAACAGACAATGAGCGAGAGTGAGGAAAAATACTACCAATAACAATACGAATAACAATATCAATACCAATACCAATAAAAGTTTGCTTGTGGACTGCGGACTGAGTGAAAGAAACTCAAAAGAACTTTTTAACATGTATGCAAACGGAAGTTCGTGTTAAAAAGTAAATTTGGCTTGCTATTTTAAAAAGACAAAAGACCTGTGGTAAGACCTGTGTGTACGACGATACCCAAAATATACGACCTTCCAAAAGTCTTCAAACAAGGGATACCCCTTCATCCAATCCTGGATATGAGAAATTCACCATATCATGTAATTGCAAGGTGGCTGGTAGAAAAGTAAAGCCTTTGAATTTGTCGAAGCGATCAAGAATACTTCGACCTCACCGTTTACCAACGTGCCCGTAGTAGAAACCGTTAAATACCTATGTAACTTTATATGGAAAGCGTCTTCATGGGCAAGGTCGAGCAAACATACCTCAAGGATACTATAAATGACCTTTTTATTTCTATGCCCGATACGTAGACGATATCTTTTGCCTGAGAAACGAGTTGAAACGCTTAACAAGGCACTCCCCGCAATAAAATTGCATGCAGAGACTTAGACAAACAACGAACTCGAGTTCCTCGGTGTTCTGAAATACAGACATGAAGATGGGTCTATCCAACGCCAGATATTCCAAAAGTAAACCTGGATGGCACAATACATTAATTTTCACACTTTTGTTACCCTTAATCTAAAATAAAATTAAGTCCAGGGATGTGACCAGAGTGAGACGCATCTGCTCTCTTGGAACGGTTGACGCCGACCTCCACCAGCAACAGAATACGCTCCGTGAAAGCGGGTACCAGGAGAGATACATCCTCCGGAATATTAAGGAGTCTAACACAAAGCCTGTCGTTGCCACTGCAAAAAAAGACTTATTTATAAAACTGCCTTTTCTAGGAGTTGCAGCAAGCGAATTAGTAAAAAGACGTCTAAGGACGGCTAGCACTAGTACTTTTCCGGCTGCGAACTTGCCCATATCCTTCGCTAACTCCCCCCTCGTAGGGTTTGGGAGGTAAAGGCCGACTGCCGTTGCAGGTCACATAGATGTGTATTTATTCATTTACCTGCTCCTGTGGAGCAGGATACATTGGCCAAACTACGAGGCATCTGTAGAAGAGTGTACGCGAACACATACCAGCCTGACTAGATAAAGTAAAAATCGATCAATTTCGATTTCAATTCTCGCACATTTAATCGATACGAGCCAACAGGTTGACGCCAAAGAAGCCTTTCAAATTATCTACCGGGTAGCAAAACACTACTCTAAAGGCCTATGCAACGGGTACTCGCAGCAGCCGAGGCCATGGCGAATTCGGTTAGCAAACCCAGCGCCTTACTGTCAGAAGACGTGGACACACACAGTCCGTCTTCCCTGGACGACTCCAAAAGGCACTAGCACGCCGTCCCCAAACCATGACAACGGTCATACGCACTCCGCTTATTTTGACCCACAGACCGCGCTCATAGCGAATCCCACTCCTCCCCTCCTCCGATTCCCGCTCCAACACGCCGACTCCACCATGCAAGCGCGCGCAAATTAGTTTTCAGTGATGTTTAACTTTCACTGCGTCTACTGCACTCTCTCTCTCTCTCTCTTCCCTTGCCCACCTGTGCCCGCTGTCATAACACAGGCAAGAAGACCAGAGGTAGTCTGGCGCAGAGGAAGCATCTCTCACGGAGGGGGAAAGCGGGGTACGGCATGAGCCTGCCCCAACGAATGCCCATGTTCGGCACTCCCCCACTCAACACACACTCGCTAGTTCGATCGTCGTGTTCGACGCACACACGATAGTTCGACCGTCTATTTCGACGATGTCCACCGTACGCTCCATGGAAGGGTGGAGCAGGGACGATGACTTGCGCGTGAATTAGTTTCAAGTGATAGTTAGCCTTGCGCTGCAGCTACCGCAGTCTCTCCTCCTCCCCCACCTGAGCCCCATGTCATGGCAAGTCAAGAAGACCGGAGGTGGGAGAAGATGCGGGTGGCTGGTGCGGCCGGAGCCACCCTTGGGCTTACCACCAAACCTTTCTCGTATTCCACGAGGGATTGCCATAAAGGCCACATTAAGAAGGAGCCATTGCAGCCTGACTCTCAGTCCGCCAGTCAGCCACTCCACACAAAACACACACTAGGCTGATCACGCGGTCCGAGTTATCCCGTCACTTGGCAACCTTACAAGCCACGGATTTTAGCACACCGTGATAGTTTCAAGCGCGTAAGATTGTTATGGTGAAGAAAATGCGCTGAGCCGTCGATCACACTCTCCCCCACCCCCACATCAGACCGCTGTCTGAGCCGGTCAGTTGTCTAATGCGGAAGTATGCACAGCTGCTGGTGACCCCGTCTACGCGTACAATGTACACGCATCTCGCCCGCAGCCCGCTTAGGCGACACACATTTGGGACACAAAAACTTTGCACATAGCTCATGATTCAATTTCTCCATGCAATTGTAATGGCCTGATGATGAATTACTGAAAATATGTGTTTGCCAACTTGCTTTTTAAAAAATTAATAATACAAAATTTTACCACAGGAACAACATGGCTTTGTCTCTAAGGCATTATAAGTGAACCCCGAAGAACCGCACAGGGTCAGTCCTTAAATTATCAAATAACTTACGCTGTGGTTTGCTGACCTACTGGGAATATGAGGCCACTCTGCTTCCTGTGGTAGCAAGAAGTTTGCGGAATGTGCAGTAATTGTCTTGGAGCTCATCGACTGGAGTTCGTCAAAAACAAAAAATAGACTTGATGGTAGTGTTCTAGTAATTATTTTGTTCTGTGGTGAGACAAGTATAAAAAAAGATAAAATGAAGAGAAGGAGGTTTCACCTGGTCGAGGCTTTCCATCGATGGGTGATAAGACAGCGAACTGACAAACGGGAGTTTGCTTATAAAACCGGTGCCGCTTACATTTTTAATACCATCTGTGGAGTTGTATTTTTCAGAATGAAGCAACTGCAAGTAAAAAATGGGGTTTTCACAGGCATCGCATATTACCTTCATAAACCAAACGGACAAATGAGGTGCCGAACTGACAAGCGGGCCTCTTTAGTTCCGCAATACGGCCACACGACTAAATGCTACTCCCGGCACTCCAGCTGTTTTGATTGGCAGATAGATAGAAAATGCGTCTAGAAAGCCCGAGACGGCCGGGTCCCCAACCCCGCCCCTTCCCCACTCCGATAGGAATCGCGTATAGGAAAGCCGCCGGTGTAATTCAAGTGGCCTTGCGCTAGATATTACTGTGTTCTAGTCCAGAACTTAACCCTAATTGTGATCTTAGCCCTAAGCCGATCGTTAAGCCTAACCCGAAACTCAACAATAAACCTGCTTGAACCCAAAGCCTAACCTTTACGGTAACCCTACTTTCCCTAGAACTCGGCAGCTCCAGTTCCTGATAACGCACGGCAAAATACGCCAGAAACCCCAGGCTCGTGTAATAAGGGACAGGATGAGCATAACAGTGGGTAATATAATGTGTACACGATCCTTACAAAATTGCAAGTGTCGTTCTTCCTTCTCTTTGAACTTACGAAGTCGATAGTACGCATCTGTTATCAAAGTTCCAAGAAGTTAATAGCCCTAGTAGATAGCGGCTTGAAAGTCCTGGAATGCCATAATTGCCAGTTTCACCCGCACAGACTTCGGCATCAGTGTAAAAAAGGATAATTTTTTCTGGTGTGAAACATTCACGAACTGCCTAAAGCGAAACACTAGCCTAGGGTTTCTGGCTTTCTTAGTGCGGTACATAACCTACCGCTTCCCAGTGGGGCAAGTGGGCTCAAAAAGGTTGAAAGGAGAGTCATGCGAATCAGCATTCAAAGCGGAGGAGAAGGCCTAGATTGCAGGAACAGCCGCGGAACAGGCGTATTCTATAAGGCAGAGGGGAACAGCTAAATAACGGCATCACTTTACATCGATTTTATTTACATGCCCATTGCAGAATTACTGGATGGAAGGGCTCAGATATATAGGGTATAACAGCTGAAAACTCAACAGCGCATGACTTCAGAGGAGGCTAATGAGAACATGTGTCATTGAACCATCTAATTATCGAAGAGTTGTAGATAGGGCATGGTTAAAGTTACTAACCTCTATTGCAGGTCGCATTTCACCAACATCCAGGCGATTCAGTTTAGGGTAATTGGTGGGATGTTTGGCGTTAGGATTAGGGTTATAGGTAGGATTAAATTTAGAACCCTGGAATAGGTATCCGCCTCCCTCCATCCATCCTGATACTTAACGCAAGTCCACACGTAGTATGAAAGGACCAATTATTCCTTTGTTAAACCGACTTAGTCACTTCATCAAGGCTCGAACTCGCGACTTGTTGATCAGAAGTTTGACGGTCTAACCCTTTAGGCGTGGGCTCGTTGTCTTGCCGGTTTCGATCAGTTGTGGATGGAAAATCACCGATCGGTTACAGGACTCACTCGTCCTGCTCCACCTTGGAAGCGGAGGTTAGGATTTGACCCCATGAGGTAAAAGACTGCCGAGGGATGATTACTAGTAGAGCAGATGGGAGGCGGGATTTTCAAATAAAGCAGAGACAGATACCTACAAAATATGGTGACTTAAACGTTTCGAACGCTGAGGTGCATGCAAATCACGTAGGGCGGGGGTAGTTCAGTAAGATGCTCTATTTCGAGGGCAAAAACCAGAGCTCCGCCTGCTGACTTGGCGTCAGGGGTTTAAAGCCCTCGCAAGGGGTTACATTGCAACCAGCAAATCAGTAAAGCAAAGTTGTTACCAACGTAGACGGGGTGGGGGCGAATGGGATTGGTATCTCCAACTGATTTGCCGCTCTCCAACTGCTGATTTGCTGCTCTCCAACTGCTGATTTGCTGCTCTCCAGCTGATTTGCCGCTCCCCAACTGCTGGAAGGCTGTGACTTCAACGCCCGGGTCCCCAAGCCGACAACTTCAAACTATCAAAGGTGACCCATAACTTCGGAACGTGTCAACTGCGTCATAAAGTTTGCTTTCCCATTTGCGTCCATCACTACTTGAATATCCTTTTTTTCTTTGCGTTCCGTCGAATTCACTGATGGCAGCGTGAGCTTTTGAGTTAGCATGCCCTTCTCAGTCGGTAAAAGTCTTGTTCTCACGACGCGCCCTCCATATTGCTACAGGTCCACACTCTCCAACGTTTGCACTGTCCGACATACGACCACCTAGGCTGGCCAGCATCTAAGAATTATGGCGTGAACCTACAAGCACGATTCATTTGACCCAACTGTTAAAACTCAACCGCCTCGGTGGGATTCGAAGCCACGACAGCAAGGGGAAGGCTTTGGTACGGCCAAAGTTCTAGCAATTTGAGCTACGAGAACCCAGCGGGAGCTGTGTATTTAATCACACTTGGGACAAGTTACCCGCCCAGCCTACTGCAACTTATGGAATCCCCCAAATTCTGATACAGTAAGCTGACTGCGCAAGCAGGATTTCTTAAGGAATCAACCTAGAATCCACCAGCTGACTATCAGGCACAATTATTTAGTAAAGCATTTTGGAAGATTTGAATAGTTCCTTTGACCCACTAGTGAAAAAATCGGCGGCCTCGGTGGGATTCGAACCCACACCAGCAAGGGAAAGGCTTCATTACAGCCAACATTCTAGCCAAGTGCGATTAAACTCACGGCTCCTTGTGGGGCCCTTGTAGCTCAGTTGGCTGGAGCGTTGGCCGTGCTAAAGCCTTCAACTTTCTGGCGTGGTTTCGAATCCCACCGAGGCCGCCGATTTTTTTACAAGTGGGTAAAAAGAATTTTAGATTTATCAATGAACAAAGTACGTCAGAGAGAAAATGCAAAACTTCTCAGTGAAAATAAACTAATTTGCTAGATATGTTACTGGTTGCATTCTCCGGCGTTGCAAGCACAGACAGGCAGGGAGTATTTTGCCAGTACAATCGAACATGCGAGATCCGGGAAATAAGTGAGGAGGTAGACTCGATCACTGGGACAAGAAATTTATTCGCCCGTCATTTCGGATTCCAACTCGAATCCATCTTCAGAAACTGTATCAGATACGGGTAATTCTTATACAAGGTGTAGCAGTATTTATAGGATGCAGTCGCTATGCTATTGCATGCCTATGGCAATTAACGACGCCTCATTTATTGCTCACGCGATTATCACCTCTCGTGAGAATTTTGACCACAAATGCAAGTTCGATGAGGATGAAAGTGGTGATAATCGTGTGAGCCGTGAGCTGCTTCAATCATGTTTTACAGGCCCCCAGTCTATTAGCCAGTGCAATTACCTGCCCAACCCATATTCGATGTTGAGACTCAGTTTGAACGAATCAATCAGCCACTGGGGAAGTGCCCAGACGAAAGCATTTTCCAATGCGTGCAGGTGAGCCATATGGCCAAGGCATCATCACGCC
Organism: Schistocephalus solidus; assembly: GCA_017591395.1. Taxonomy (NCBI): domain Eukaryota; kingdom Metazoa; phylum Platyhelminthes; class Cestoda; order Diphyllobothriidea; family Diphyllobothriidae; genus Schistocephalus; species Schistocephalus solidus. The sequence continues at coordinate 103,053 of WEDG01002313.1, forward strand.
ATCGTTCCTCGTTTTCTGATTGGGTTGGATAATTTTAGCTTTAGTAGAAATTTTGACAGATTTGAATAATTCGCCTGACCTACTTGTGAAAAATTCGGTGGGATTCAAACCCACGACAACAAGGAGTAGGCTTTAGTACAGCCAACGTTTCAGCAACTTGCGCTACGAGAATACAACAGGCGCTATGACTTTAATCACACTTGGGTTAAGTTACCCGCCCAGCCTACTGCAGCGTTGGGTTCTCGTGGCACAGGTTGCTAGTGTGGGCTGTACTGAAGTCTTCTTCTTTCTTTCGTGGGTTCGAATCCCACCAGGGTCGCGAGTTTTTCCTAATTGGGTTAAATAAATCATTCAACTCTGTCTAAACCACCTAATCACAAAACGCAAGTCAGGTGAAAAATCCATCACCGCCACCTAATGGTAGCGGACACGCCTAGGACCCACGCCACACTCAACTGGGCCTAGCGCTCGCCTCTCTGCCACTTGAACGCCCCCACCACAGTAAAGGCCATCCTCTCGATTATGTGCCCAGCCATGGCTTAAGATTTTGGGACTTAACTACTGCGGTGCAATGTTGGTGAGACCTCAACGATTCCAACCCTCATTGGCCTTTCCGTTTCTACAGGTTAGTTAACTGTGCTACTGAGCTTACAGTTGGGACCCACCAGTAGTTGTAATGATGTTGCTGTTGCTAATGAACGACGCTCAAAATGTTTGTGCTGTCATTCGGACACGGGAATAAGAAACTCACCCTCAGCCACCCCAGAAATAAAAACGGCCTTATGCTAAATTCAGGGGCGGCACATATTCCCCCGTCCTCACCCTAACTCTAGTAACCTCTAGAATTTAGTGCAAATCAACCTGCACTTTTGGTGTGGGGGAGGAAGGGCATACATCCATGCCCAGTCCGTTAACTCTCGACTAGAGCAATGGGACAACCGACAAAATAGGATTGGTTTACTTTAGCAGCTCTTTGCTGTTGCCATTCAGCCTAGAACGCTGGGTAGAACTGTAACTTTCGGCCACTCACACCAAGGGACGCGAAGACTACCTGTGTGACTAAAAGTCCTCAACACGACCGCAATTTTGCTCTAGCTATAGTCAAATCGAATACATTCCCGCATATAACTGACGACAGGTCAACCCACCACTTTGCACGCAAGGTTATTGTGCGCCAGGCAGTGGACGTCGTTAGGAGGAACCGCGCAAACCGATTCGCTTGCACACCACCCTGACGACTCTTTCCCACGCTGCACGCCCATAGACCGTGCGCATGGTGATATCGCGCAAGCTGTCGACAGGGAATAGTGCTATACCCAACCATTCGGATAAGTCGAGATGCTAACCTCTCAAGGCCACTATCGGATTGGTCCGATTTAAATCCGACCCTGTACAAATTTGAATGTTCCTTGTTTGCATGTATTAATAAGTAAATAGACTTCTACTCTTCCGCCCTTGCTGCTGAGTCCCCTTTGGGAATTCGATCGAGGATTTTTCGGACGGTGACCATCAAGGCTTGAGGCAAAACCATAAAAAATGCGGTGAACAAATATGGGGTCAGGTCAGAGCGCGGGTAGAGTTATTGAGCATGCGTCCCCTTAACAACTGCCACGCATGGGGTGTATGATGGCACACCTATGAGCAGGCACACACTGCGGTAGCCACCTGCATCCGGTGTCGCCTCCGATCTTCTTAACTAGTTCATGACACAGGGTCCAGGAGGACGATGGAGAAGCGAGTGCGGTAGACGCTGCGCAAGTCCGCTATCCCGACAAACTAAATCACCTCCGCGCCCACCCTGCTGTGGGGCATACGATCGAACTGCCTTCTATGACTATCAAAAGCTTGTGCACGACAAAACACATGGCCGCACAGGCCCAGTGAAGTGAATGCGGGAGAAAACAGAACAGACAATTTCCCAGAAGCCGTGCTTCTATTTATTAAAAGGATCAATACTAAAAGTAGCAAAAACATCCACGGGAAAATGCGAAGATGGTGTCCAGAAAAAAAGCGATGAAAAACCAGAAATAGAAGGTGCAAAACGTCGGTCGAGCCTTTAGTAGGTACCGTGGACGGAGAGTGGCGCTAAGCAGTTTACCAGGGCCTCTCCATCCAGACGGACATTGTTCCATATCGAATCTGTTTCCATGCCTCCAGAACCGCAGATCCGCAGGAAGTTTAGTTGATCCTGGGCAGGGGGGAGGGGTATAGAGGGTAAGGGATAAAAGTAGACCCGTTATCACTTTAGAAAAATAAGAAATGGTTGTAGTGAAAGGCGGCTGAAGGGGACAGGAAAGAGGGTCAGATATCGCACTAAAATGTCATGAAGGAGAACCAACACCAAAAACAACCTAGGAGTGCCGATTATTGTTGGTACCGGCGGAATGGCCGTAGGCACAAGAATGGATGACAGTGAGGCGTCAAATCCACAACGGGATGCTTATTCTGTGACGAACAGACTGTCGGTGTAGCGCCTAGACGCATAAATTTGAGATATTCAGGTCCATATACTGCGCTTCAGCTCACCCTTGATCTTTAAACGGGAATACGGAGAAAGCGGAAACTGAGAACGGGACCCAGTTTAGGCAATCCATTCTCACCCAGTCCGTTTGACCACCGTTATCAATGAAGAATATCAGTGTTAAGCGATACACCATACTGGCAGCAAAGGTACTAGCTAAAAGCCCAGACGCGCGTGTTTCGCCGATTTATGTGCTGCTGCATGACTCAGTTGCGAGGAGGCTCCTAGCCTTCCCGTGTGGTTTCTGGGAGATAATCCAGTTTATAAGTTGTAGCTTTTTAAATTTCGTCAGAAACTTGGAAAATTTTCAATTGGAGCAGATCCGTATATTCTAGGCCCTATAAGCGCGGACCGAAATTTGATATGAATAAATATCATATACCGTCATATATGACATGGAGACATTGAGTTGATTCAAGTTACAGAAAGAAAAAAGCTACAATATCAGTGTTTCGAGCAAAGAAGACTTGCGCGACATCAACCTCACTCACTAGCCGAGTGCCAAACGAGGCCTGTAGGCTTAATGGATGACAAAGCTAGAAACCGCATCTGCACCAGCTAAACACGATCTGGACAGAAATTACACACGTACTGGGCTTCAGTGAGGGGGTTTCAGATCTCGCATACATGGAATTGCTAAAAATTCCTGGCAGTCCACACACACGTGATAGTGAGGTCGGCAAGGATATAATACGCAGTCAGGGTCATTAACAGATAACCCGTAGAAAGTGTCTTACGGGAATGGTAGCAGCAGGGTTTATACACGGGTGGGACCCAGACCGCTAACCCTAACCCAAGGAAGAACTTAACCACACAAGGTTGACTTAAAATGAGTAACTGATCTTATCCTAATGCGAATATATCGTTGATACAGCAGGATGCCGGCCAAAATCAAGAGAAAATGCATACTACTTGAGTAGAAGTAGTAGTAGTGCATTCAGTGCAGTCAGCAATATCTTCGCCTTAGGCTGTACGATAGCTAATATTACACCCCCACTTCAATAATCCTTCCTAATCTTAAACGGGCTTCAGAATTTCGGTTAACTTTGCATGACATCGGTCACTCACCGTAAGTAAATGTAGCAGCGAGTCTGGCATAGTAAATCCATCCGCCTTCATACAATTTTCCTACCTTTATGCTTCTAAGGGCCGCCACGTTTATTAAATTTATGTCATATGGACAATATGGTCAGCAATCAATCTCATGAGCTGTTAACGGAAGTTATGAAATGCGTCGTCGATCATCGTACCGCATAATTCCGCCATCACCCCCGCCCATGCCAGCTTTCAAGTGCATTCTTTGAGATCGCTCGCAAAAAACTTTGCACGGAAAAAAATTAATAATTAGTAGCGCGCGCATAATTCATTGATTTTGCACGCCCTTGTACATTCAAATATATATCTTGTAGAGAGCATGATCAATTAGATTTTTCTTGTACTCATTTGGTAGCGAATCGCCTATTCTTTATACTTCATACTAGAAAGGTGTAAAAACCTTTTTTCTAGAAGAATTTTGAACCCAATCTACAATTGCATTTACACTTTATACTTCATACTAGAAAGGTTTAAAAACCTTTTTATAGAAGAATTTTGAACCCAATCTACAGTTGCGTTTGCGTTTACGGCCGAAAAGCCGTGAGTTACTATTAACCAAGCACAAGACAGGATATTTCAGAATATGTTTTCTATTAAAGGTATTGGAATTCATACGAGCATCCAAAATCAAGGAAAAAGTAATGCTACTTAAGTAGTCCTTTTCACTAAGTGTGGTGTTGAAGACAGCCGAAAAGTAATTCATTCAAAATTCGTCATCCCGGCGTGTCTGCAATATGTTGTGATAATGCTAAACCATAATAAATAAAACAACCCTAGCTTTCTTAATCAAACATGCACTTCAGAATTTCGGTGAACATTTAATGAGATTCGCCACTAACGGTATTTGGGAGGCAGGGGGTGGGGAGGAGAGTTAATGAACTAAGGCCAAAGCGTTTCAATTGAAAGTGTCAATGAGAAGGGCGGATTACCATCGTTTAAGTAAATTGACTTACGGTGAAGGAATGGGGATAGGAAGTCGAACTCTGCATCACTGCAGGTGGTGGCACAGTAAATGCACTGAAAGTAAAAAGACAAAAAATGTGAACTCACGAGGCAAAAAAGACCTCAATTTACGAACTCAATTGAATGTCCCAAGGCCTTCGTAAACCTAGCTTCTTCTACCGAAGTGAGTGTCAAGGAGACTGAAGAGCATTACCGATAAAATAAAGGGGAGACTTTCGTTGATGAACGCTCACCTATCGTTAACGAAAGTCACTCGTCCCGTTCTGCCTTGGGGCTCACTTTTGATCCCCGCCAGCAGTCGCACAGCGGCTAGTAGTAGTAGTAGTAGTAGTAGTAGTAGTAGTAGTAGTAGTAGAGGACCATTAGAAATGCCGAAAACGACAAGGGAGACTGGAATGGACATTTCTGGCTCATTAGCCGTCATCAGCCAGTCATACCCAACCTCAGGTGGTGCCCCACCCGAGGCACGAACCCGCGACCCGTTGCTCAGAAGTCCAACACTCTAACTATTGAGCCACGGGCTTATTGTTTTGCCGGTTTCGATCGGGAATATGGACATTCATTGATGAACGCTCACTGAATGGTCATTTCTCGATTATAAGCCGTCATCAGCCAGCCATAAACAATATCAGGTTTTCAACCCCTGAAGCTCGAAACCACAACCTAAGCGTTGAGCCAGGGGTTTTTCGTACTATTGGCTGCAATCGGGTATATTAAGCGGTGGTGGAGTGCTCACCGCTTGAGTTACGCAACACACTCGTTCCGTTGTGTGAGTGAGTTCTATGACCGATTGGTGAGCGCCTACTTACCATAATTAATTTTCCCGATCGAAATTGGCAAGACAACGAGCTCTTGGCGCAGTGGGTAGACCGTTGGACTTGTAACCAACAGGTCGCGAGTTCGAGCCTCGGGTGCCGCAACACCTAGGGTTGGTATGGCTGGCTGATGACGGTTAATAAACCAGAAATCGCCATTCCAGCCTCCCTTGTCTTTGTCGGTCATGTTATTCTGCCTATAGTATTAGCCGCTGTGCGACTGCTGGCGTGTCCCTTTGTGAGCCCCAAGACAGAGCCTGACGAGCGTGTTCCGTAACGCGATCGGTGAGCGCCCCACTGTCGATGTCGAGGAGACTGCCTGGATGGAGAACAACGTTAACAGAAGCAAACGAGTAGGAGCAGCTTCTAGTCCCGCTGTCGATGCAGCACCACAAATTGAAATTTACCAAAGTTTATTACTGTGCATGTGGCGGGCAAGCCGATAGCCGGTGGACATAAGTAAATAGTCAACTAATCACACCAGTATGGTTGTAGAAAAAAAGTCAAAACACATCCGCAATTCCACCTCAGCAAAAAAAGACAAAGCTGGCCTGCGAAAGACGCATGAAGTTTTTTATGGTAAGGCAAACTGTCGCTGCGCATTTACGTCATTATGCTTGTGCTCAAACGCCAAAGCAAAGCCACAATGACTGAAAATGGGCGTGGAGGATAGAGATAAATCCATGTCTATCGGTACCCCCACGCAACTGTCAGTCTCTAACTCTACACTTGATTTGCTATTTATAGGGAAAGACAGAAATTGGTATAAAGGAGGGAAGCATTGCAGTCTGACCGGGTTAGGACAAAGGAATCCGGGCAGCAGAAGAGTTTCAAGGTCACCAGTGCCAACGCGTCATGATACGTTCAAACCGCCTCTGCCTGCGCCCAAAGAAACGAAATCCCACTTCGGAGTGGTGTCAAATTCACTCACTGTTCATGCCTGTCCGAGTCAAGCTGACTACAGATGAGCCTGGACATTCGGCTCGACTTAGCTGTCCGAAACGCGCCACACAGACACGACCTCGTCTCCTACCTCAACCAAAGTGCCTCAGAGGCCGCATGAAGACAGCGCCATTGTGGTCTGACCTTCATCCCAAGGCAGCACCAAGTTGACCTATGAGTTGGCAGTCCTTCGAGTGCTATCAATCTCCCCTGTAGTAATGTCACGTTCCAGTCTGTCAACCGGATTATTGACGATGGGATTTGGTGCAGTGCCTCATGGCGACGTTAAAATCATAGCCTGTTTTGCAGGTGTAGGCAGCCACTTTTGAGAATCAGTCACCCCGTCGCACAGAAAGCTTATGGTCGTGTATGCACGATCCAAGCCGGTATCAAATCTGACCTGTGTAGTGATCAATTTAGGCAGACTAATTCCAGCGATCAAACAGCCAGCTTCTTCCCCATTTATACATACACCTGGAATGCGAACATGCCTCCATACCATGATGCAACCGGAGCCCGTTTTTGTCCTCACTTGTAATAGAAATTAGTTTTGTCATCCAAAAAACATCTGCCAGCTAGAACTTAAACATACAGGTGAATCTATGGTACGCGTTACTTCGTTTTCTACTAGGAAAATAGGATATTTCAGAGAAGTCAAGTTGCAGGCACTAAAAGTTCATCACAAGATCTGGAATTCAAAATCGGTAACTGAAGACGACTACTAATCCAAAAATCGCCAGCCCAGTGTGTCCCATCTCTGCCAGGATCCCTCTCTTGACTGCCTACGAGGTCTAAGGCGTATAGGGACGATCACGTCCTGTGACGTGATCAGTGAGCGCCCCTCCACTGTAATTAATATACCCGAGCAAACACCGGCGGGACAGCGGGCCCTTAGCGACTACTTAACGCTCAATGCCCAAAGAACCCGAAGTTGAGCCCGTGATTCAATGGTTAGGGCGATAGACTTCTAAGCAACAAGTCGCAGGCGCGAAGCTAAGGGGTTGAAAGCCAGAAATGGACATTCCAGTCCCCAGATCACTGTCGGCAATGTGCTACTGTTTATACTAATAGTCACAGTGCGGCTGCTGGCAGGGCTCGAGCTAGAGCCGCAAGGCAGAACAGAACAAGTGAGTCCTGTAACCGATCAGTACAGAACTCTGAATGCTCCACTGAAAATTCAAAACGTTTTCTAGACAAATTAAAAGGAATCACAGTTAAACCTGACGAGGTAATGGTTTCATTCGATGTGGTCTCGCTCTTCACCTCGATGCCTCTTGATTTAGCGAGAGCATGCACCAAAGAACTACTCCAGGCCTACGCCACTGATGTATCTACCAACGCTTTACTCCAACTCCTAGACCTTTGCCTAGAAACCTACTTTTCCTTCTCCGGCCAATGCTATCAACAACTTAAAGGCACCCCAATGGGGTCAGCCATATCCGGCTTCCTGGCCGAAGCTGTAATGCAGAAATTATAATCGATAGCTCTCTCTACTGTTGAACCAAAATTTTGGCTGCGATACGTAGATGATACATTTGTCATCATCAAGAAAGAACTGGTAGACCTGCTCCACAAAAAGCCAAACTCGACATTTCCAGGAATTGAATTCACGTTCGAAACGGAAACGGGTGGACAACTCCAATTTCTGGACGATACCTTTGTCATCATCGAGCGGGAAAGGGTCAAGGAATTTAATGACAGCCTGAATTCTATTTTCCCTGACATCCAGTTTACAATGGAGGTGGAAGTCAACAACCAGCTGCCATTCCTAGACGTTCTCGTCCATCGAAAACCCAGTAGGGACCTAAAAACGACGGTGTACAGGAAGGCCACCAGTACCCGCCAAATCCTGAGCTACCAAAGCAAACATCCGTTATGCCAAAAAGGCAGTTGTGTTCGAACGCTATGGCAGTTCGACCGTCGATTTCGACGAGGTCCACCGTATGCTCCACACCAGGTGGTGCAGGGACGGTGACTTGCGCGTGAATTAGTTTTAAGTGATAGTAGCCTTGCGCTGCAGCTACCGCACTCTCTCCTCCTCCCCCACCTGAGTCCGGTGTCAAGACAGAGTCAAGAAGACCGGAGATGGGAGAGGGCGCAGGTGGCTGGCGCGGCCTAAGCTGCCCCCTGGGCGTGCCACCACACCTGGCTCGGATCCCACGGAGTGGGAGTGCCATAAAGGCCACATTAAGAAGGAGCCATTGCAACCTGACTCTCAGTCCGCCAGTCAGCCACTCCACACAAAACACGCTATACAAAAGAGCTGAAACACACTGCAGCGAGCCAGGCGAAAGAAAGGCAGAACTTCGATACCTCCAACGCCTCTTCGTGGCCAACGGGTATCCCCGCAACTTCATCGAACGTAGCAGACAGTGCAGGCAAAGCCGAAGGCCAGCGACCGGACAGCCAAAGATATGGCGAGCGTTGCCATACATTGACGGTGTTTCGGAGAGCTAACTGACTCAACAATATCAATTTGTCCGGCACGCTTCAAATTTTAAGATTTTTGCACACTTTCCACACGTCTGACGACAACGTCGGTAACTTGCGTAAAAAAATTACGGAATAAAGTTTTTTATCCGTTTCTCAAAGAAATTCTTGAGAAACGGATAAAAAACTTTATTCCGCATTTTTTTACGCTAGTTACCGACGTTGTCGTCAGACGTGTGGAAAGTGTGCAAAAATCTTAAAATTTGAAGCGTGCCGGACAAATTAATATTGTTGAGTCAGTTAGCTCTCACTGTGGGTGAATATCTCGTCCGAATTAGCTACCACCGTTTCCACTTTTCTTTGAGATTGTTGTATACGGCATCCAATACGATTTACCGATTAATGCACGAGTCATCCGAGTGAATGGCCTTCAAGAATTCCCGGCCTTTCTCCAATCGGCAGAAGCCAACAATGCAAGCTTTTTCCCATGTAAATGTTTACCCAGTTTATAGTGTATGCATGGCAACTTGAGACAGGTGGTCTTACCTTTTTACTGCCAACTGGTGTTCGTGTAGGCATGTAGAGGCCTATTTTCCTGTTTGGTCACAAAACACCGCATTACAATTGCCATATGGGAACTTGTAAACGACTTCTTGTTTCATCTAAATAGCCAACCTTATCCTTAGGATGTATAAACTGGTTTGGAAGTTTAGCTGTTGGTTAGTGCGCGACGTAAACTTGGTGCTTCCGCAGGTGTCTTTCAATAAGCTCAGACACGTTCTCAATGTATTGAAGTGTTCACCAGTTTTTTTTGGTTTGGACGTTAGATTGGAACAATCTAGTTCATTATCCTTTTCTTTTAATTCCTGTTGTCTCATGCATCAATGCGCAAAATCTCTACGGTAACCACGACTGGAAAACAGTTTAAACAGATGAGTAAGTTCAATTGGGTAAAGTTCGTTGGCAGAACAGTGGGATTTTGCGCGATTGGTGAGGGTGTTGATAGTGCATGCAGCAAGTGTTTTCGTGACCAAAAACACATATAAAAAATCACGAAAAGCTCAAGGGGACCTACGAGGCTGAAGACACGGGACGAAGTCTGCTAGCAGGCGGGAGATCAGGCTGAAAGAGGGGCGGCGTTAGTACTGACCCCGGCGGTGGTCGCAGCACCTGGCTAAAGGGTGGCAGGGGCATCGACGGGAACTGTGGAGTGGGAACGTAAAATAGAGGCGGAAGATGAGGCGCAGGAGGAGGAGGAGCAGTACTGGTATTGGCGGGTGGAACGACGTTCGGAGGTCGATGGTATGTGAGGGGTGAAACCCCCAGTTCCTGGGTGCCTGTTGGTCTAGAACTCGCTGACCTCTTTTTTGTGCTGTCACAGGAATGAGAGGAAAGAGGAAAGTTACAATAAAGAGCAGTGACTTGTCCACGATAGGGTTGAGAGGGTGTACTCATGAAATTAGCTTCGTATAACTAAACACTGGAATGGGAGACGCATGGGGACATGGTGAATATATCCAGAGACCCTCCGGTCATCACGCCATTTCTTCAGGCAGAGGGTAGAAGCCACTGTAAAGGACTGACGGGATCTCAGCTTTCAGAAGCAACAAAACAGGTTTTCTGCACAATCAGTGGTTGCTTTAAGGTCTAAAAGTAGATCACCCGACACTTTTTATCGATAAACGTCGACAAAAACACGGCTTTTGACTTGGATAGTGTCAAAAAGTAGGTACTTTTGTGATCTTTACAGAAAGAACATTATTTATGGTTGTCGTTGGCGATGTTAAGGATGCGCACGTTTCTATGAACATTGACAGGCTTCTAGATATTATCCTAAAAAATAAAAGAGACGGAGTGCGAAAAAAATGCATGAAGTGGTAAGGCTGCGTTCATCTCCCAGCAGTCAATGGCACCGAAACCGGGTCTGGTGTAGATACTCTTTAAGAGCCTTCCGGTCTGCATCTCCAGCGCGTACTTGCGCGTGTTCACCAATAGCAGTCCGGTTCTCAGCCGATTACAGCTATCCAAACAGACCAGTCAACTTCAAGGCCGACTCAGACGCCCTCGCGCGAAGGGCAATAGGACGACTGGCCCATTGTCACTCGGAACGGTTGCTCCCGCGACACCGGCAGCCAACTATCTCTAACCCATTATCCAGTCATTATGCAGATAACATAATGCTCTCTTTAGAGGCGTTCAACTTCTCCTCTTCCTTTTCGGACCAGGGTCTGGTCGCATTGGCTATGGTCGCCCTAGAACTCAAGCTACCGCGATAAGCCAATCAAACCATTGGGATCGGTCTAATGTGAAATACGTTACGTTATGCATAAGCATACTAGGCCCGTAGTTCAAAGGAGAAGAAGAAAGAAGACGAGGAGGAGGATGAGGGAGGGAGGGAGGGGGAGGGGAGGGAGGAGGAGGGAGGAAGGAGGGGGAGGAGGGAGGGGGAGGGAGGGAGGAGGAGGAGGAGGAGGAGGGAGGAGGAGGAGGAGGGAGGAGGGAGGAGGAGGAGGAGGAGGAGGAGGGAGGGAGGAGGGAGGAGGAAGAGGAGAGCGTACCCGGACGGTCAGTAGGCGTTTACTCAAAACTTGAGTGGATATTTTCCTAATACAGTCTGCACCCGCCACGAAAACATCGCAAAGACTCCCACGCTATCCAAGGAAGACGACTGAGGTGGTTTGGGTATGTTTTTTTGCCATCCACCCCAGGAGTTGAGGCATGCAGCCCTCAATCCGGCAAAGTTACCAACTCTGAGAGCTGGAAGAAAAGCTCAATTCAAAATTTAGCTCGTCGCAGTTCGTAAAGACGTGGAAGTGGTTTCGGGACCTTCGGTAATTTCTCTCGGTCGCTGGTAAAGACAATAGGTTGAGTCGTCCAGAACTTCGCGCGTGGAGAGGCACAGTCAATGACTTCATCAAGACCGGCCAAATCAGACATGATAGCAGCCGTAACACGTACAGTTACAAGTATAAACGTCGGGTAATCGCTGGTCGGCGACAGTTTGACTCGGTTTCCCATAGAAAATGGCTAAAACATAACCATCTGAGGCGGGAAGAGGTTGAAGCATAGGATGATCCGAATGTGGAACACAATCAACCGGAAAATCTACAAACGGCTCACAGTAAGTGCAATTATATCCAGATTCATGAGACCTGCGGAAAATTACTCTTAGAAGCATATTAACGCCACTCATAAAGATTTACTTTTGTAGTATTTTGAAACTTCTATTGCATTTAACAGTGGGTTTTGAGTTTACTACAGCGAGGATACTTCCATAAAGATCACTTACCTACTGAGTGCCTTCAGCAGATGCAAAAAATTTCCAGATAACTCCTGATAAATGGCTAGGAAATAACACCACCACCACCACTACCATGACTCGTGTATCTGTCCAGTTTTCATATTTCCTCTGTAGTTGTTGATATTCCCTTTTGCTTAATTTCTGATATACTTCCTCCACTTGCCACAAATGGCGAGTTCAAAGGTGCACACCTAAAATTCCCTTAAATGAACTGAACTGATATCAGTCCTCATGTAGCGGCGATATAAAAAGACGGAGACAGGACAGCGATATAATCGTAATTGTAATTCTATAGGCAGAAGGAACGACTAACTTTTTGGCGGGTGAGCGAGCGTCTCGCGACTTGGCCCGGGAAGCATTGAAGACGGAGGGTGGAAGAGGCGTCTCCGGTGAGCCAACAGAGGGCGATGACTTCACAGTGGTCATTGATGCGGTTGAGGCTAGCCGGTTCGTTTTGGGCTCTGGAGTCGGCTTCAGAAACTCTGACGCGCTGAGTGCGTCTGCGCAGTTGCGACCAGCCTTTCTAAGTTTAACGTACTGACGTAGTTGTCTGAAAAGAGAGAGAGAAGGAGAGAGGAAGATTCTGGCTGTCGGGCGTCAGCTTAAGGATTGCATGGGCAGCAAAATGCTAAAGCATATTAATCGAATTCGCGGCAGACACTGTTGTTCAGGAGTTGAATCTCGAGTTTCCTTATACCTAATACTCATGGCGTGGGTGGTACAGAGAAATACAGCCCAATAAAGAAACCTCTTCGCGCTGGCCACCACTACTACCTTGCGAGGACATCCTCTCAAACTGTGTGAGACTGGACGCACGGAAGTGCTTCATCACAACCGGCGTGATAAATGGGTAGGGTTGCCTTGTATGGCCGCTTAGTCAGGACACGGGAACGGGAACTACCCACAACGCATGCGGCTTTGCGACAAATTCCGGGGAAACTAAGTTCAATATTTAGGTGAAGTTCAAGGTAAAGATCAATGATAAGGTTCAGTGTTGGGGTTAGGGTCAGGATTGGCTAAGGGTTAAGGTTTGGGTTCGTGTTAACTGTAGGGTTTAGGTTTACGGTAGAGCAAGATTAAGATTAAGGCAACAACTTAGTTTTATGTTAGGGTTAAGACATGGGAATATTTACCCGTCCTAAAATTCATCACATAGTTTAAATTGGGCAGGGCGGTTCCTGTTACCGTGTCCTGTTTAGGCGGCCCTATAAGACAACACTAACTGAGGACTTCATCCTGTCCCAATCCGTAGACACTTTTTTCAGGGGAAGTTTCAGTAGTGCAGCCATACGTACCAGCACGCCATCGGACCTTAACGCTAAGAAGTTCCATGGGAGAATACGTTCCGTCCAGGATATTCGGGCTGGTGATTGAATTCTCATTGGCCTATTGCTCACAATGTTTCAGAAACGTGTTTTCGATGGATCTATTCTGCCCTAACACGCAAGCATTGACATAAATTTGCAGATTGACAATGTCGCAATAGAACACCGTACAAACAGAGACTTCGTGGGCACTGCCGGTCGGCCATATTTCGAGTTTATTATTTTCACCCCAATGAAGAGGCCGTCTTTGGCTCCTTATTGTGGCGTCGGGGTACTAGCTAGGGGTAGCACCACACAGATAGCATTTGGTCGCTCCATTTGTCTCGTACATGTGGTGAATGCTCCTGTGGCCGCCTCTAACTGGTACCCAACTCTCACCTGTTGGGTTCTCCCCAGCGGTCACACCCCGGGCAATCGTCAAGACCGGCGGGCTAAACCAGGTGGGGGTCTCCGGGGTTGTGTGTGCCTCCACATCCGGTATGTCTGACTCCCGAACTTCCCACCTCCCCCCTCTCAAAAAGTCCTACGGTGAGGGCAACAGCAACCCCGTAAACGTCCCAGGCTAACTCGGGTCGTTCTCCCACTAAAACAAAACCGTAACCCTTAATGGAGTTCGGAGGCCGTCTGGGATGTCCGAGCAGCCCTATTTAGGGACAGCACTGCTTGCCTCCTCGCGGAAAAAGGGGCTAGAAAATGTGCCCTAAAAAATGCTGGGTCTCACGTCTTCTTCAGCCGGCCGCGGCTCGCAGATCGCAAAATACGCGGTCGTAAAACTGAAACAAACAACAATACACCCCGTCCCCATCCGCCTCGCCATACCCTCCAGGCTGCTCGGGTGAGTCCACTCCCACTAGCAGCCTGGAATGTTCGTTCCCTTTTAGACAACCCTAGGAGCAACCGGCCGGAACGAAGGACGGCGCTAGTCGCTCGGGAACTGGCGCGCTACAAGATGGACATTGCTGCTCTCAGCGAGACCCGATTCTCTGAGCAGGGTCACCTGGAGGAGGTGGGTGCCGGCTACACCTTCTTCTGGAGCGGCCGGTCAAAGGCAGAGCGACGCAACGCTGATGTTGCCTTTTCCATCCGGAACGACATTGTTGGACGTCTGCCCTGTCTGCCGCAGGGTATCAATGATCGCCTGATGAGCCTCCGCCTGCCTCTTCGGGGAGACCAGTTCACCACCATCATCAGCGCCTACGCTCCCCAATGACGAGCTCTGATGCGGCGAAGGACAAATTCTACGAGGACCTGCACGCCTTGCTGGCGACTGTGCCGAAAGAGGACAAGTTAATTGTCCTTGGTGACTTCAATGCCCGCGTCGGGACGGACCACGCCGCCTGGCAGGGAGTGCTGGGTCCCCACGGTCTCGGTAGCTGTAACGATAACGGCCTCCTTCTTCTGCGCACGTGTGCGGAACACCGTCTCCTGCTGACCAACACCTTCTTCCGCCTTCCGGCGCGGGAGAAGGCCACGTGGATGCACCCTCGGTCGCGGCGCTGGCAGCTGCTGGACTATGTTCTCGTCCGGAGGCGAAATAGACAGGACGTATTGGTAACCAGGGCGATCCGCGATGCCGATGGTTGGACAGATCATCGCCTCATCTCCTAGATGAGGCTCCGACTGCAACCCCGACGAAGACCCCAAGGTAAGAGGCCGCCATGTAAGTTAAATACTCTTATTAAATTTGCCTGCTCACTGTTTTGATTTCAGCAAACAAATAACCGAGAAACTGGAGGACCTGCATGCTCCAGATGATAACACTACCGTGGAGACACGATTGTGTCAACTGCGAAATGTCATCCAGTCCAACGCCCTCGATGTCCTCGGACGCGTACGCCGTCGACACCAGGACTGGTTTGACGACAATGACGCCGACAGCAACTTACTCGCGGAGAAGAATGGACTACACAAAGCCTACATGGACCTTCGGACTGACGCCACCAAAGCAGCCTTTTTCAGATGCCGGCGCCTTGTACAACAACGGCTGCGGGAGATGCAGGATGCCTGGATGATCCGAAAGGCTGAGGAAATCCAGGGGTATGCGGACCGCAATGAAATGAAAAACTTTTTAAAAGCCATCAAGGACATCTACGGCCCGTGTATCAAGGGGTCCACACCGCTGCTCAGCTCTGACGACTCAACACTGCTGACAGAGAAATCGCAAATTCTGAAGCGCTGGGCCGAGCACTTCAGAAATGTCCTTAATTGCTCATCAGCCATCTCCGATGCTGCCATTGACCGGCTTCCTCAAGTGGACACGAACAATGACCTGGATCTGCCGCCTTCCCTACCAGAAACCATCCGGGCCGTGCAGCAGATTTCCAGCGGTAAAGGACCGGGATCCGACGCAATCCCACTGGAAGTCTACAAGCACGGTGGGCCCCGGCTGATGGCAGAACTCACAACAATCTTCCAGGAGATGTGGCACCAAGGACAAGTTCCTCAGGATTTCAAAGACGCGACCATCGTCCATCTCTAAAAACGGAAGGGGAACCGGCAACGCTGTGATAATCACAGAGGCATCTCGTTGCTCAACATCGCCGGGAAGATCTTCGCCCGTATCCTTCTCAATCGCCTTAACGGTAACCTAGAGCAGGGCCTGCTCCCAGAAAGCCAATGTGGCATCCGCCGACACCGAGGAACAACCGATATGATCTTGGCTGCCCGCCAGCTACAAGAGAAGTGTCAGTAGATGCGAACTCACCTATACACTACATTCGTGGATCTAACGAAAGCCTTTGGCACGGTGAATCGTGACGGACTGTGGAAAGTGAATGCAGAAATTTGGTTTTCCTGAGCGGTTCACGCACATGGTGCGTCAGCTTCAAGACGGGATGACGGCGCGCGTCACTGATAACGGGACAGTATCCGAAGCATTCGCAGTGACCAACGGAGTGAAGCAGGGCTGCGTACTGGCCCCCACCCTCTTCAGTCTCATGTTCTCGGCTATGCTGATGGACGCCTACCGTAATGAGCAGCCTGGTATCCGCATCGCCTACAGAACTGACGGGCATCTTCTAAACAGTCGGCGTATGCAGGCTCCAACGCGCGTGTCTACGACTACAGTCCATGACTTGCTCTTCGCGGACGACTGCGCCCTTAACACCGTGACGGAGGAGGACATGCAAAGGAGCATGGACCTCTTTGCCGAAGGCTGCGCCGATTTTGGATTACCAATCAGTACAGCCAAAACGGTTGTCATGCACCAGCCGCCACCCAGCGCGGAATACAATGCTTCTCGAATCAATGTCAACGGTGCTCAACTCAAAAACGTGGAAACCTTCGCTTATCTAGAAGCACGATGTCGCGCAACACGAGAATCGATGACGAGGTTGCCCAACGGATCTCCAAAGCTAGTCAGGGCCTCCGTGTGGAATCGCCACGGTATTCACCTGAACACCAAACTGAAGATGTACAAGGCCGTCATCTTGACGACACTCCTTTACAGAGCGGAAACCTGGACCGTCTACTCGAACCCAGCCAGGAAGCTGAATCACTTTCATCTCAGCTGCCTCCGCAGAATACTGAAGCTGAGATAGCAAGACAGGATCCCGGACACGGAAGTCCTGGAGAGGACCAGAATCCTCAGCATCCACGCCATGCTGAGGCAAGTGCAACTGCGATGGAGCGGCAACCTGGTAAGAATGGACGACGAGCGACTACCCAAACGACTTTTCTACGGAGATGTCGCTACGGGTTCTCGCCGTCAGGGAGGTCAACGACGCTGCAAGGACACTTTGAAGAAATCGATGAAGCAACTGCAAATCAGCCCGGCGACCTGGGAGGACCTCGCCCAGGATAGACCGACATGAAGAAGATCAGTGAAGACTTGTGCAGCAATCTATGAGGCCAACCGGATAGCCGCCGCCAAGGCCAAAAGAGCGGTACGAAAGTCACCAGCGCCCCGGACCAACACCGCCAATGCCCAGGCCCTGCCAACATGCCCGCGCTGTCAACGCATCTTCCGCGCGCGAATCGGCCTGGTTGGACATCTTCGGACGCAATGCACCAAAAATCCGACAATTCCAATTTCTACGTCAAATTCTGCCAACCCTCCTTCTGACTCCCCCACCCTCACTCCTGGCATCAATTCCATTACTCCCACCATCATAGAGACCACATCCATCTACTGATCGCCTGTTACCCCTACCACCGCAACCACCACCGCCTTCGCCTTCACTACCACCAACACCACCATCAGCGATGGGGAATCTCTCCTAAGCTGTACTCAATGCGAACGCACATTCACCTCACGCATCGGCCTGGTCGGTCACTTGCGAATACATCGTACAGAGACCGGTGAGCCAGTGCCTGGAGCACCATCACACAGCAGAGATCTTCACCTCCACTGCCCTCACAAATTCACTCATCGCATGGGCCTATTCGGTCACATGCGCATCCATGACAGCGGAATTCACCACAATGCCGACAACACCGATACACCATGCACACCCTTCGCTCCTGCCATTTTTACCACCACTGCCACCCCCACAACCATGAATGACATCCCCCAGCCTCTAACGATTTCTCCTGCCCACAATGCGCCCGCAACTTCAACTCAGGCATCGGCCTGGTCAGTCACCTGCGAATCCATCGCACGGAGTCTGGTGAACCAGTGCCTGGGGCTCCGACATACAGTCGACGCGCCCGCCTTCACTGCCTCACTGCTCCCGCACATTTACACACCGCATGGGCCTATTAGGACACATGCGCCTCCACGACAACCTCCGGTAAACCACCGGAGGCTAAGATACATCAGCGCACACTACCTACACCAATACATCGACAACACCCTCACAATCACCATTTACCAGAGTATATCACGGTTTCCTAGAAACCGCGGCTGGGAAGTCTGCCAATCTGACGCTTTCACCAGACCACGCCGTCGGCTCAGTGTATGTGCTGTGTGTGTCGAGTGGCTGACCAGTGGACGGGGAGTCAGACGGCGATGGCTGCTCCATATCCCCTGAGTAAGTGAATCCTGGTGTGTGCGTTATGGGGGCCAGGTCGTGCTGTGGCGCGCGAAGACGGGTACGCAGATCCGTCAGTCAATGCACCCATTCCCGCATCAGGCAACTGACCGGCTCGGACAGTGTCTGATGGTGGGGGTTGGGGAGAGAGTGAGGTCGACAGCTCAGCGCATGTTCCTCACTATAAACAAGCTGACGCGCTTAAAACTATCACGGTGCGCTAAAAGTCGTGGCTTGGAAGGTTGCCAACTGACGGGATAACTCGGATCGCGTGGTCAGCCCAATGTGTGTTTTGTGTGGAGTGGCTGACTGGCGGACTGAGAGTCAGGCTGCAATGGCTCCTTCTTAATGTGGTCTTTATGGCACTCCCACTCTGTGGGATCCGAGCCAGGTGTGGTGCTACGTCCAGGGGCGGCTCCGGCCGCGCCAGTCACCTGCGACTTCTCTCATCTCCAGTCTTCTTGCCTGTGTCGTGAGACTGGGCTCAGGTGGGGGAGGAGAAGAGTGTGCAGTAACGTTAACCGCCGCGGTTTGAAGGTTGCCAACTGACAATTACACTCAGACCTCGCAGTTAGTCCAATGTGTGTTGTGTGGAGTGGCTGACTGGTGGTCTGAGAGTCAGGCTGCGATGGCTCCTTCTTAACGTGACCTCTGGCTATCTCACACATGTATTATGTAAGCCGTTCAACCCCCTGTTGTGTGAAATCCTGGTGCTTGTGTTTGGGGGTCAGGTCGTGTACGTAGTACACGTAGATGATGTCACCAGCAGCTGCGCCCGCTTCCGCATCAGACAACTGACCGGCTCGGACAGTAGTGTGATTGTGAGGGTGGGGGAGAGTGAGGTCGAGAGCTCAGCGTATTTTCCTCACTATAAACAATCTGACGCGCTTGAAACTATCACGGTGCGCTAAAAGCCGTGGCTTGGAAGGTTGACAACTGACGGGATAACTCAGACCGCGTGGTCAGCCAAATGTGTGTTTTGTGTGGAGTGGCTGACTGGCGGACTGAGAGTCAGGTTGCAATAGCTCCTTCTTAATGTGGCCTTTATGGCACTCCCACTCCGTGGGATCCGAGCCAGGTGTGGTGGCACGCCCAGGGATGGCTCCGGCAGCGCCAGCCACCTGCGCCCTCTCCCATCTCCGATCTTCTTGGCTCTGCCTTGACACCGGGCTCAGGTGGGGGAGGAGGAGAGAGTGCGGTAGCTGCAGCGCAAGGCTACTATCACTTAAAACTAATTCACGCGCAAGTCACCGTCCCTGCACCACCTGGTGTGGAGCATACGGTGGACCTCGTCGAAATCGACAGTCGAACTGCCATTGTGGCGTCTCAGTTGCCGGTCAGTAGTACACGGACCCTTAAAAGGTCAAAAGTGCAAACTGGTCAATCATACCAGGTTCGTAACCGCGAACAGACGCAAATCACGAGAACCTAGCCCAGCCCTCTCGGAAACAGTAACTTCCAGTCAAACAGCATTTCCAAAGAGCTGGCTGTTGGTAGTTTGTTTCTGCTTTTTTATGGCATAGTTTACAGATTTAACATGGGATAAAGATCAGGTAGTAAAACCTCTGGCGATGGTACTCAAATCCTTAAATCATAATGGCATTGGGGTCTGTGGCACAGTGATAGGTGACACAACTCCAGAACGTGCAGTTAATTATCAAAACCGAAAAGGACACGACCTTGAGTACGGAAATTTTGAAAAGTTATGATACTGACTGATCTGTCAATTCATGCCTGAAGATTTGAGGCAACGGATTAGGAGATGCTCTCACAGAATCGAAGACCGGACAATGCGCGTTAATAAACTGTCTAGAGATGCGGACAGAGCCAGCCACCGAGCCAAGTATTTTTTTAGAAAAACGCTGTGCTCAATAAAAATGAACTTACCTCTGTATAAGGACTATACGGACACGTGATCCGGCCAAGGATATCTTAATACGTCCCTTCAGTCAGAGCTATTAAAAGTCAGGATCGCATGAGGAGGTACGGTGGGCAAGTCCATGAGATAGCAAACTGAAGCAATTGTGGACTGAAATAGCTATAGAGTAACCACTACGAAGCTATTCTAACTGCTCATGCCTATTTGAGAAGGGGAGGAGCACCAATATCACAGACGGTCAAGTCGCATGGGACGCAGTAGGCAGATAGCACTCAACCCGCTAAATTTCCTGGCCACTCGAACTAGGACTACCTTTGCGCTAGTGATACCGTGTTAGCCCTCACCATGGGAAACAAAATGCAAGGGAGGCGAGTGCGGATGCGTGCTATAAACTCGTAGTATCACGTGCCTACCTACATTATATAAGTAGCCAACTAAAGTACTAAAATTCTGGTCCTACAGTTGGTTCTTACCTGCATGCGTCCCACAGTCGGGTCAAGTCGGTGACCCATGATACAAGATGCGACGTGCTTTCTACCCCAAGATATTTACTTTATGGAACTGCAGGGTACTCTCCTAGCTGAAATGGTCATGGTGGTCGTTTCGTCACGGACCGAGTTCAACGCATTAGAGAAGATTTATAGAATTCTAACTCCGTTGAAAGGCATTGAAAGAGTAAGAAGTGCAGAGCTTACTTCACAAACGGTATGACGCAGTAGAACATGGTCGGTTTGAGTTTCATTGAAAGTACGGGAGCCTCATCCTGCACATGAGCCGGTAGATTTGCAATGTTGAACCAGGTTATTGCCTAGACGACGGAAAAGCCAGTGAGGGTAAGTAGCATGCGGTAGTTTTACTTATGGGTAGAAGACAAAATATAATTTATGGAATAAACGAAGCAGAGCACATCCACGCCCAGCAGGCTATCATCAGGAATACTCAAGGTCACGTGGAAGTGAGGCTTTATCCAGCTGATGACAGAAAAATAACTCTCGCCCGTTTTTCAGTGGCAAATTTATTTTTCTTGGCTTTGACGATATTCCTTTTTCAGAGCGTAGACCTTCCCGGCTAACGCCTATTAGCTTTCGACGAACATTTCAGCCGAGAATCGCGAGTTAAGAATCATCAGTAGCCGGATAGCCGATGGAGGGTTTCATAAATACGACTCTGCCTTGGCCGCAGGACTTACCTCAATTTCATTCTTCGTGGAGGGTTGTAGGCGCGATGTTCGAGGAAAACCTTCCACAATGAAGGCGCGACGTTTCGTCTCACCAAGGAATGCGTCAATAAATAGATTCTCGTCCAGACGGTGTTCAATATCCAGGCCTGTCTCCTCCATAACCTTTGAGCGGCAGTGCAAGAAAGACAAATTAAAATGTAAATAGGCGAAGGAGAATGAATTTGAGAAAACCAAGTCCTAAATGTCGTGGTCTGTCAACCTAGTGAAAGTTCTATGATACAACGGTAAAACATGTACACCATTTAGCGAACAAAATTAATTTGGTTCGGAAAAAAGGCAAAGAATAATGAGAAGCCGATTACGCAGCTATCAAAAAAAATAGTTTGACATGAACCAGCTCTTTCGTTGTGTGGGGGAATCAGCCTTTATGTCCACGTAATATTTGACAGCAGAAAACGTCAGTACTGAGGATAACCGTTTTCAGTTAATAAATTAACAATTTAACCACAACCTACTGTAATTATAGTCGGCCACAGAGTCTACACCTGAAAGCAGTACTGAGCCCGAGTAACCACAATTCTGCCAGTTATGCAATCACTACGGACAATGGTAATAAGAAAAAATGAAACTGGCGTTCACTCATACCGCCTGACTTAAAGTCGAAAAGTGGTGGTGGTGGACTATAAGAAGTAACCTGTTTGACTAACCTCGCGAATGGCACACTGCTGAAGGGTCTCGTTTTGATTAATTTTTCCACCGGGAAAAGTCCACCGGTCGTTATTGAAGCCCTGTACGAGCAAAACCTAGGCAGGAGGAAGCATTCAGTTGGTTAAGCAGGACGGATGCAGAACGAACCATGGAGAGATATTCGTCCAAGATGATTGCACTGCCTGTGGCAGTAGTGCCACGGTAGTGTTTCCACTCCTGAAACTTTTCTTTCCAGTTTGTTTTCTTTGGAATCATGTGCGGAAAACGACTAAATACTAATGTGAGGTATATGTCAGGGGAGGAGCAAGAAGGAAAACAAACGCTGCTGACAAAATCCAAAGAAATCGACGCCCACTGAGGCGTCCTGGAGGCAATTGTCTAGATAGTACCAGTGGGCCAACTCCAGTTCAGCAAAAATGCGCACAAAGTTCGTCCTCCATTCATCCTTCACTGACTGAGGGATGTTGTTGATGAAGAGCCTAGAGGGGGAAGATGGAGGCGTTAAAGGCTGGAGCCAATTGACAAATGGATAGTTTAGTTTTTGACGCAATAATGGGAAAGAGAAGAAGGCTGGTCAAGCACCCGGATCAATTTGTTTCGAACTCGTGCCGGAGTCCATCGACAGAGATAGTAGCAGCCATAGAAAAAAGGGCTAAATTTAAAGAGGGTACACGCTGATCAATGAAACCGGGCTGGAGGCGACTGCGCCCACACCTACGAAACGGGCCATGAGTTCAACTTCTCAGTCTTCAAGAATAATCACCCACGCCAGAAACAAGACGATCCGAGGATATTTTGAAGCCTGGGCTTCGGATGGAACGTAAAGAAATTGATGTACTGTTCTCGTACCGACACAGATGC
Source organism: Schistocephalus solidus (assembly GCA_017591395.1). Classification (NCBI taxonomy): domain Eukaryota; kingdom Metazoa; phylum Platyhelminthes; class Cestoda; order Diphyllobothriidea; family Diphyllobothriidae; genus Schistocephalus; species Schistocephalus solidus. Next base: position 126,043 of record WEDG01002313.1, read on the forward strand.
CTGTGCCGTCACCTCCATCATTGATCATTGACTGAGTTTTACCCCCTATAAGCGTAGTTTTTTTTTCTGTTGCTGCTACTACCTCTGTGTGTTGCTGTTACCGATCTAAACATTTTGACCGTTAGCTGCGACAGCGGTCAGCACGGATCAGCGTGAGTGGCGGTCGGATTGCGTCTTGACATAAGACGTTTACTGGCTGTATAAATTCCCTATTTCGCGTCGCTGCCCTTACAAAATGTCCCAGTTTTTTTACTAGAATACTAGATAGGTAGGTTAGCAAGACAAGTCAATAACGAAATAAAGAAGACAAGGAAAATGCGAATGATCCACATTTTTCCTTTATGACATCAGCCGGCTTCCGACAAAACAAAAAAATTTGGCGTTGAGAAAAAACCTCCCAAATTTTCGAAATTATCTGTCCTCCTATCAGCATCCTCAACGACAATTCGCGATATTTGCTTCAATTTCAAACCATCAGAAGATTAATTAGATAAAAACGGCTTGTAACTCTCAAACATATTCGAGTCGCAATAGCTAGGTGCAACTTACGAATAAAGTAGACGAAGCGTATCCTCTGATATTTTCTCCGGAACGTGAGCCATGGGCGCTTTGAACAGGAAGAAAACTTAGTCCTAAAATAAGAACAGATGAGATTATGGAACATTTAAAAGTTACCGATACTCAGCACAAGTAATGGGGCTAATATTGACCACATTAAAATGCCAAATAGGATAAAACAAGTTAAATGACTGTTAAGTAAACAGACGCAAAAATTTACGCGCGGACTTCGTCATCTAAATAAATAAGTACTAGATACGACTAAAAAAGTGTTGTATGCATTGTTGGAAGACGGAAATTTGATATAGTATCTCGAACGGTAAATTTTGACAAAAATGCGAGCACACGCGAAGACATGGAAAATATAATCAACTAAATGGCCGAGTGTTGTGCACATGGCTGATTTACCACCACCTGGACATTATTTTATAGAGTTCAAGCGCGAAAACCCTGGTGATCTTGTAAAACGTTACAAGGGTGGCGCTTGTAACAGCCTCTCGCTCAATTGCCATCTGGCAGATTTTACGCAATTATAGGTAACCTAAACTACTGTAAATCGTTTTATCTGACAGTCCTGAAACAAAGCGTGCGTGCTAAGATCAGCACAGGGTATGGCTGCTATGAAAGGTGACAAAAGGGTCTGGTAACTTCATTCTGAGGCAAACTTCATTTATAAATGCATTTTGTGTGAGAATAAAGACTGGAGGTTTGGATGCTACACTTATATTTGCATTGACCGAGACCAGTACCAGTTTGGCCATATCTGAAGCCTAAGACATTGCGAATCAGTGCATATTGCACACTGCGGTAAACGGACCAATCGCAAAGACGGGCACTTTTCCGGTTAGAATACTCTCCATACCAGACCTAACTGTTGGTCGATCATCACAGCGACGGCAGCAGCAGCATCTCTTCGGATAATGTTGCGGGTAGATAGTCGTTCAGGTGAATGTGCTTTTGAAAAAAACAGTGTTTCGGGGCGCGTCAAGGTACAAATATTCGATAGAAACAAATCATGATAACGCGAAAACAGCCTTTACACTTCACTGTCATTTAATTCCTTGAGGCGAGGAAACATTTCTGCAAGATAGTTGCAGAGATCTTGGTAGCTCCTATTTCTAACTTGTCTCCTTCTTTCACAAAAGGAATTGCAGCGACATCACTCTAATTCCATGAGGCAGATATGGTGTGGCACCTGTAGCAAAGCGGTCTGAAGCAACAACTGCGTGACTTTTGCAAGTTCTAACTGTTACCTTGTCCTCAGTCGAATTTTTTCCAATATGGAGACGACGAATTACCATTTGCAGTTCAATAGAATAGGGAATTTGAAAAATGAAGGAAGCATCTGTCAAGGTCCTCACTGCATAATGAATGCTAATTCGGCGAGATAAATATAGACATGTCTTCCTTGTCACCGCATGAATGACCACTGGATGTTCAGAAAATGCCAAAAAGCAAGGATCTTACTTTTTGTGACTGACCCTTTCCAGATATGAACGCACTGTACCTTATCAATCAGTCAGATGATTACCTTTTTTTCGGATTTTCAAGCGGTCTATCGATAGCCTGTGAGGCACGGGCTATTCAACTATTCACGGGAATAGTTGAATAGTAGTGGACGTGAAAGTCAAATGGCGCAGAACCATCGCATGGCTGGACTATATGCTTATGGACAAGCACTGCGACCTTACACAGCCGCACAACGCATGTAGTCTAAACGGGCAGAAAGTATAGCTCAAATTATGTGCTCGTCATCGCACGAATGAGCCTTGGTCTTCGAGCAGTTATCGGTAGTTCAGGGATCGTGCTGGCCACATATTCACCCTGCGACGAATTCATTGAAAGATAAATTGCTTTAACAGTATATGCTCCAGTTTGCTGTAGTGATTAACTCGTACAACTACGTAGACCGATTGTATATCCCGAAAAGCCATTGACTTATAGAGGCATACCAAAACTCAAGAGGAAAATTAGTCCAAGCAAATGCTGGGGCAAAAAAAACGTTTGCCGATAACGTTATGTATTCTGCACCCTGAAAACGTCTGAATTCTCATTATGACGTTCTCCAGGAGACATTATTCGAGTATCTGAGACTATAGTGAAGGCTGTCTTAGTCTACGTCTAAAAAAATTGCCCTCTATGCGATGCTAAACTATTAAAGATCGACATGTTTAACAACTGCTACTTCATAGACTGCTCTAGCTTTCGGTCACCGAGCACTTGGTGGAATTCCAGAGACTATAGGGGACAGCAGCTAGTAATATAATAAATGGTCACAGGTGGAAATGATTTTGGCCTGCTCCGGATAACCTGGAAGACGATGCTTCAGGGATGCCATTGTACAAATAGCGAAACCGCCGTTATGGGTGAAAACAAATTGGCCAGATGTAGTTAAGTCGGACCCGGCACTGGAAATAGGCCTGGCGGTCATCGGTATCCGGAATGAAGTGCTATCTGAGCAACGACATATGCGTATGCAGCTAACGATCGCAAGGGACAATTTTAACTGGTTTGTGATGACATGAACACCAAAGTCGGTTAAAATGGCACTGTCGTCAGACAATAAAGGTACACATATATGAAACAGTACAAAACTTCGACCGCGATATTAACCTATTTTCGCATATGAAGGAAATTACTGCGGAATAGTACGATTGCCAAATAACTTTTCTATAGTAAACAAGTATACACGGATGAGAAAATTTTGTAGTCAGTTGCATGTTTAACTATATCACTGTGGCTTCTGCACGTTATTTAGGTGTACTTCCGTTGTTGTAACTTGGAAGTTAGCGCGCATACAGGGCATTTTATCTTTTTAAACTATTAGCTAAAGAAAATGTATGAAACGATCCAGTGTTTCAATGTCATTCAGACATTCTGCAACGCTCAGGTTCTCTAAGACAAATATCAGAATAGTGTTATCCGTCGATTCTTTATTTGCATCCTTGATTTTATACTCAAAAGATTTACTGACTACTTTACTCGTTATAATCTTATATGAAGTTCGATATTTGGGGACTGTCCACCTCCAGTTTTATAGCTCTAAGTTAACTAATTATCAAAAATTAAAGAAGGATAAGTGTTTTCGGGTTTTTTAGGTTTACTGCAGTAAACATGCGTAAGCGTCCCTGCTTCAATTAATGTCCACAGACCACTCGTATTGCACCTATCTATGCTGTACCTGTTCTAACCTTCCATTTAAACCAGATAACATCCCTTCACTGAATTCACTCTTCAGAGTCATATTTCAACCTAGGTAGCGTGAATTCTCTCTTCAACCATCTCTGTTTAGCGCAAACACAAATGGAGATGCAGTGCCAATGGTGACGAAAAAAGTCATGTTATCAACATTGAAATTGTTTAAAAAATGCATTCAACCTAACTTAAGCACATTGTGAAATTTTTTGCTGATCTACACAAGTGCTTTTCCTCTCTATACTGAGGACCAACTAAAATCTATCAGGAGTGAGCTCCTTAAGGGAGTCTCGGTAGCCGCAGGACACATGAACACCTTGAGTGCACCTTTGGTTAACTGTGTATTTAACAAAAATGATGCATATACAGGGAGCACAAAAGGCTTAACTGTGGATTGAGATAACAAAGATACAATCCCCTCTGTGCTTCAGTAGGCTATCGCATACACATGACCACCGTTTTCTCTGGTAGTCAGTTAAAACGTACTTGTATTACTATCAATTGTTGGAAACATACTTATAACCATGCGATATATTTTCCATTATAAAACTCGCGTGTTCTGACTTCAAACTAAGCCATATGAGTGCATAAGGGTTTTTTGGGCGAGGGTTAGGGGTCATAAACAGAGCTTCAGAAAACGGTCTTCAGCCAGTGAAGTGGTCGGACATCAGATAGGAACGGAGATCCACAAACATACTTACTTTGGAGGCTTAGTCGTTGTGCGTTAAATCAACATTTGATACTGAATTTGGTTCGTATAAGTGCTTTTTGTTGCCCTCAGTAAACTACATACGTAATACCTCATTCTCATAACGGAACTCTACAAAGCCAGCGAGAAGAAAGATGTCCTCATTGTTGGGGATTTTAACGCTCCTGATATTGACTGGAAACATGGACTGCGCAGGGCATGCCAGATAACTTCAAACACAAACTACTACAATGGGCAACAGACAAACTCTTCTCTCAGTACGTCACCTTTGGAACACGGACGAGAGAAGGAAAACAGTCAAACTCACTTGACCTGATTTTTACCCGAGATGAGGAAAATGTGCCACACCTACAGGATCAACCGCCATTAGGGTCAAGTGATCACATTACACTGTGCTTCGAGTACTCACTGTTTTCAAAACCAAATTTACCCGATACTTGGGTAAGAAACATTTGGAAGAGGGACTACTCACTTATGAGAAGACAACTGTCAGAGATATCCTGGGAAACAGAACTACATGGTGAAACCAATAAAGATTGGACGACATCGAGGTTGTTATCGAAAAGGATTGTTTACCTCAACTGTCCTCTCAGGAGAAAGACAACCACAAACCGCCCAAAGTGGATAAACTCAAACTTGCACGCCTCTTTCAAAAATAGAAATCGCTTCTGGAGGCGTTACAGACAAACCGGCTCCGATGCTCACTTACGGGAATATAAGCTGCAACGCAACGTTTGCAAATGTGAGGCTGCTAAGCTGCGGAGGAAGTTTGAACTAAACATACTGCAAAAATCGTTGGAACAACCCAAAATGCTATATGGCTACATACGGAGTACAAAGAGAATTCAGGAAATGATTCCTGCCCTTAGGTCTGCAGACGGAAAACTGGAGACCGACGACCAGGTTAAAGCATCCCTTCTTTTCAAATTCTTCCAGACCGTCTTCACCAGAGAGCCTAATAATTTTGCTGCTATTCAACCAGTTTGTCAACCAATGTGACCACCCTTTCACTTACTCCTCCACCTCCTCCTCATCCACAACAGAGGACCTAGACCTAGACTTTTCACAGACCGTAGTTAGAACCGAATTACTCCGCATAAAGCCAGCCAAGTCGCCTGGGCCAGATAGAATTCCTGCATTAGCACTTAGAGAACTTGCTAACGAACTGTGTGTACCACTGTCCATCATATTCCAAAAGTCCTTTGAAGAAAGCAAATTCCCGGAAGAATGGAAGTGCGCATTCATCGCCCCGATCTATAAAGGAGGTTCACGTCTCGACTGTGAAAATTACCGCCCTGTCAGTTTAACTTGCATAGCGTGTAAAATAATGGAGCGTATTATCAAGAGGCATTTAATGTGCTATCTGGAAAACAAACAAATCCTATGCGATGCCCAACACGGCTTCCGTCCAGGACATTCCTGTCTCACGAGTGCCCTTCAGTCGCACGAGAAATGAACAAAGGCCACAGATAAGGGTCATGCAGTAGATGTTGTATTTTTTGACTTCAAGAAGGCCTTTGATAGTGTACCACACGGGCTTCTTTTACAGAAGATTTTGAACGTAGGAATTCAAGGAAAACTTTTCAATTGGATCGAGAGTTTCTTGTCTTTCAGAGTACAGAGAGTTGTTGTTGAAAACTCTCGCTCAGAATGGGCAAAAGTAGAAAGTGGTGTTCCACAGGGTTCTGTTTTGGGCCCCCTACTCTTCCTAATCTACGTTAAAGACTGTCTCAATGACCTAAATTTTGAAGCAGTCATGTTTGCAGATTACATTAAAATATTGACTGAAGTCAGCTGCACTGATGACGCAAAAGGTTTACAATTGAATATCGACAAACTAAGTGCCTGGTCGGCGAGGTGGCTAGAGGTAGAAACATATAAAGTCCTGGGCATGTGGAAAACTGCGAATTTGATGCCCTCAGAACACTGTAAGAAAGCAGTCCTGAAGGCAACATGTACACTACATTGGATCAAACGTGCGTTTAAAATATTCCCCCCTGATCTCTTTGGATAAGTCTATGGCGTCTTGTGAGACCGCATTTAGATTACGGAATACCAGCCTGGATACCATGGATGAAGAAAGATGTTGACCTCGTCGAACAGGTGCAACGGAGATCAACGAAGATGGTTGACGGTCTTAAGACTTTACCGTACCAAGACAGATTGAAAAAGCTTGACTTATTTCCTCTTTCCTACAGGCACTTACGGTGTAGCCTGCTCTGGACATTCCGGATTATCCGGGGCCATGATTCCTCCCTGAGATCGGAGGATTTCTTCCACCTTGCCTGCACAACTCATCTGCGTGGTCATCCTTACAAGGTTAATAGCGAACGCACGCGATTGAACCTCAGAAATTTTTGTTTCAGCCAACGAGTGGTACGAGCTTGGAACTCGTTACCAAGCGAGACGGTTACCTCTGACAGCATTACTGATTTTAAAAGAAGGCTTGATGGCATTATATTTGATAAAAGACGACTTTCACAACATGATTACTTAAAACCAGCCTTTTAAAATCTTCCGGGCTCTAATTTTGTTCCACAATGTTTCGCCTATGGCTGTGAAAACGCATTTGACGTTATGTTATGCTTTGACTCAAACATTTTTAAATGTACACCATTTTATATTGACTGTACACATGCAATGATAACTTTACATAAATAAGGTCATCAAGGGCAATGCCTGTAATCCTTAAAAATATACAAAATATACCTTAAGTCACTTCCCTTAATAAAGTGACTTAAACAATTGTATTTATTTATTTATTTATTGCCAGTTTACAGGCAAGGTCAAAACATCTATATAGTAGAGAGTCGAGCTGATAGTGAAAAAAACTTCTGATCGTTCTTTCAAGTGTTGGCAGGAGAAAAAAATGTAGCTTATTGAGGGATTAATGTTCAGGACAGGGAAGCATTGACACAGGTGCACGGTGTAGTACTTCTCCTTTCAGTGTTTTTGATAAGGTCTTCTGCAGGAGCAGGTATGTCGGCGAACGGCTTTTCGCTGTTGACTGAGGAATTAGCTGATTAAGGTCCGCAGAGCCAGCAATATTGCCCTCAGCATTGACTCCGGCACAGGATTCAGAGTCCGTGAACGCCATCAGAACGGAAGAGAGCTTCCACAGAGTTAGCACCTCAAAATTTTGGAAGATTTCCGGAATGTAGAAAACTAGCGACAGCTCTCGTTAACTAGGGATAGCTTTGCTGAATTTTGCTACTTCTGGGTAGCTTATTCCAGATTGCTGAAGCGTTTACCGAAAAAAAAACTGACGGTATCTAACAGAGCATTCCAAAGAAATAAATAATAATACATCTCGAGGATTGGTGCGCCGGGAATGTTCAAGCTGCCTCAGAGATGTAAGGGGGTTAAAGGTACAAATTTTTAACAGTTTTAACAGTTTAAAGAGTCCCTTCTGTAAACTGCGAAGACTTCAAGGGTGCTGGCAGTGTATTAATTGGCCTAAAGTCGTCGAATGACGGAGTTCGGCCGTTTTTTGGTATAGGCAGAATGTGCGATTCCATCCATAAAATAGGGAAGGTTTCCCTTTCAAGAGCAAGATTAACTATCTTATATTTAGAATTTGTATTTTGTTAGCACCGGCAAGGCACTGTTTAAGCAAACATTTGTAACGAAATAAAGTAATGACAATGTGTGCAGATAAAATGTACAAATACATAACTTGTCCTGCTATGTCAACAGTTAGCGATGTTTTAAATTTAATGGTGAACTAGAAAAAATAGGCAGTGGAAAAAAATTCCTACCATAAAAATGGAGGCAGAGTTTAATAAGCCTTCATTATTTAATAGAAGGAAGGAGAAAAAAACTGCTTAGGAAAAAATGGTCAGGTGGTAGAGTAGGGTAATACGGTAGTAGCATTTTAGAATGAGATAATGAAACGTTGAGGTGATTCGTTCTTGAGCACTTAGGTGTATGAAACAAAATCTCACGAAAATGCGTCAATGAACTTAAGTCCTCAGCATCTTAGGATCCAGAATTTAATTCTGATGATGGTTAGTATCCAAAGAAACGTTAGCATTTTAGACTGTGGACCATCGAATGTGTACGTCCGAATGACGTCATCGTTTGGATGACTGGTGATATAAGGAGACATCATAGTTCATGGGCGACCCGAGGTAGCGAAAAATATAGTTTCAAGAGGGTCACTTAAATTCCCGATGGTCCTTTCTCCGAGTCATGGGGAAAGCTACTGGGAAAAGATGAGGAAAATAAAAGGTTAATAGAATCAGTGTTAAGATAAATGTGGAGTCTTCGCTTGAATGCAGATAGACTAGTTAACGACCTCATTTCAATTGGCAAGTTATTTCAAAGAAAACTATACCTAGAAGCAAAGAAGAGAGAGCGTTTACACGTGAAGGATGCAGGGGGAGGTATAATTTGTGCAGAATTTCTTAGGTTATAAGGAAGACTAACGGGTGTTATGACAGAAAGCTTGGGGAGAGTTGACCTATTATTTAGTCGGAAAAGGAGACAAAAGTCTGCTTCAAGTCTCCTGACACAAAGAAATTTTAGTTTCATTAGCTGTCATCTTGTTGAGTAAGAAGTGGTTGAAAGAGTCGGAAATAGGAGTTTTTGTGAAATGTCTTTATACATTTTCAATTTTTGAACGGCTAGATTCGTTCATTAAACCGAAGAAAGGACAGCAAAATTCAAGAATGGGAAGTACAAACATACGATAAAGTCTTAATTTAATTTCAGGAAGGTAGAAATAATAAGAAATAAAGCAGCAAATCTGAGCAGCTTTGGCCGTAATTCTATCGGCATGAGGCGAAAGGTCTAATTTATTGGTGTAGCTTGTAGTGTAGACGAGGGTCGAAACTGCTAAGAACCGAGGTGTACAAAATAAATTAACGCTAAGTGGAGAATTGTGTCTAAACTACAAACGACAAAAGGACGGCAAAAATGTCCGAGGATTGTTAGAATGCAGACTCATGAAAAATGCAACTTCTAGATAGCGAGTGTTGTTGAGGATTGTAATGAACTCTGAGCTAGATCCAGAAAGCTGTACATCAAGGATGAAGAGCAGAGTCAGGAGTTCAATTGAGACGGCGATCATTAGAATGCAAGCGAGAAACGAAGATCAATCGTTGCAATTGACTGCAAGTAATTAAGAGAGATCAGTACAATCAAGATTGCAGCGGTGACATGCAGCAGCGAAAACAGAAGTCGTCCAACATGCCGGTTGAAGCTGACTGTTGTGTTTTTATTTAGCACATTAAAACAAGAGATCATAAAGATTCAGGTGAACAAGAAAGATACAAAGATGTAAATTGTACAAATACCTACACAACTCCCTCCACCAAAGCGTTTGTTGTACAAAAAAACGCTCGATGAAAAAAAGAGCAAACAATTATATGAAAAAGTCCTTAAGATTGGCAGGAAAATGGATATGTCTACCAGAACGAGAGGAAATGCGTTATGGTGAAGAAGAAGTAGTGGTTGGGGTGGTCGAGTGTGAAGGTTGAGTGGAAGGGACTGACATAGGTGGAATGGATGGTGACGGTGCGGAGTAATTGAATGTAGCAACGGGCGGTGGGACGCACTCAAGATAAGCTGGCTTGAGTCTGTCGATGGAGACTGTGTCAGTCTTGGCAACCTTCTGTATGACGTTATACTTGTCCATCCGCTGAAGCACCTTGTATGGGCCATCATAAGGGAAACCAAGAGGCTTGCGAACTGCGTCATGCCGGACGAAGACGAATGGAGCAGATTTAAGGTCGTCTTGCAAAAAAACGCGTTTGGATGTCAGGCGAGTGGGAGTTGGACACAATTGAGCCATGCGCTGTTTCAATTGTTGAACGAAATCATTCGACAAGCTAGTGTCTACGGTGAGAGGCTGCACAAATTCGCCGGGAAGGCGGAGAGGTGTACCGTATACAAGTTCTGCCGTAGTACACTGAATGTCCTTTTTGACAGCTGATCGAATACCCAAAAGGACGAGTAGTAAGTTGTCACTCCATGCAGTTGTGTCTGAGTGAGACATCAGTGCTGTCTTAAGTTGACGATGCAGTCGTTCCACGAGGCCGTTAGAAGCAGGGTGATATGCCGTTGTCATGATGTGCGCACACCCGAGAAGTTTAGTGAACTCACGGAAGAGACTAGATTGAAACTGACTTCCGCGGTTAGTAATAATGGTGGCTGGCACACCAAAATTGGCAATCCAGTGATGCAGAAGGACCATGGCAATATTTTCTGCCGAGGTATCCGATATCGGAATTGCAATTGGCCATCGTGTGAAACGGTCGACTGCTGTGAAAATATGTGTGTACCCACGTGAAGGTGGTAACGGCCCAACTAAGTCTAAGTGAACGTGATGGAATCGAACGTCCGGAACAGTAAATGTGCTTGGAGGGGAAAAGGTATGGCGATGGACTTTGTTTTTCTGGCACGCGAAACATTGCCTAGTCCAAAGGGCGATGTCGGAGTTCATCTTTGGCCAGACAAAGCGAGCAGCAATAAGTTTGCGACAGGCGCGGATGCCAGGATGCGACAGAGAGTGAAAATGGTTAAACACTACCTTACGGTAGGATAATGGAACAACAGGTCGGGGAGTGCCTGTGGACCAGTCGCATAAAATCGTACCTGGTGATGCTGGAAGTGGTGCATCTCGAAGCTGCAGAGTACTAGATTTACGCAGATCAGCAATGGACTCGTCTTCTAGTTGGAGGTCTGCAAGCTTCGCCAGGTCGAATTTGGATGACAAGGTGTTGGTGTTCGGTCTTGATAATGCATCAGCAACGACATTGTCGCTGCCTCGGACATAGCGGATATCAGCAGTAAACTGCGAGATAAAGTCAAGGTGACGTACTTCTGTGGGCGAGTACCTATCTGGTTTGGCCTTGAGGGCATAAGTAAGAGGTTTGTGGTCGGTATGAACCCGAAAATCTCTTCCCTCTAATAGGTGGCTAAAATGACGAATCGCCAGGTATATAGCCAGGAGCTCACGAGAGAAAGTACTGTAGAGAGTCTGCGCCGGTTGTAGCTTCTGTGGAAAGAAAGCCAATGGCTGCGACTGGTTATTCACCTGTTGATGTAAGACTGCGCCGGCAGCATTGTTGGAAGCGTCAGTGGTCAAAATCAACTGCGTAGAAGTGTCAGAGTTGAGGTGGTGCAGCATGGTCGCATCAGCGAGTGCTTTCTTGGCTGCCTCAAAAGCTGAGTGAGCTGCCGGTGAAAGTTCAATCGGCTTGCCTTTCGACTTCAAAAGATCAGTCAATGGAGCCAGTATTGTCGCACAGTTGGGAATGAAACGTCGGTAGTAATTGATAAGTCCAATGAAACGCCGCAGTTGTGTGAGGGTCTTCGGAGACGGAAAAGATAAAACGCTTTGCACCTTCTCTGAAAGTGGTGTGATTCCATGCTGATCGACGTGATGACCAAGGAAATCAAGAGAAGGAACGCCAAAAAGACATTTGTTGACGTTTAATGGCAAACCATGTTGCTGGAAACAAGCGAACACTTGACGCAAGTGTGATGCATGTTCCGCTGGCGAAGAACTTGCGACGAGTATGTCATAAATATAGACAAAGGTAAACGAAAGACCATGCAAGACCTCATCAATAAACCGCTGGAAGGATTGGGCGGCGTTACGCAAACCGAAAGGCATGCGGAGAAATTTGAACAAGCCAAAGGGCATTGTGATGGCGGTCTTGGGGATGTCTTCCTCAGCGACCGGTATTTGATGATATGCTCTCACAAGGTCAATCTTGGAGAAAATAGTCTTTCCAGCCAACCTGTGAGAAAAATCGTAAATATGAGGAATGGGATACCGATCGGGGACAGTTGCTCTGTTCAAAGCACGATAATCCCCAAATGGCCTCCAATCATCGGCTGATTTCTTGGGGACCATGTGCAGAGGAGAGGCCCATGGGCTGGAAGAAGGGCGAATAATCCCCAAATTTAGCATGTGTTCGAATGGGTCCGGTAGATCGACCCTATGCCACTCGTAATTCCTCCATGATCATTTCACCACCCCTTAGCTCCACAACTAACCGGTCTCAGTTTTTTGCCTCCAAATATGCTTTCATCTGGAATAATCTTCCACTGCAAATTAGGTTGTCGTCCACATTAGCTATTTTCAAAACAAAGTTACGCAAACATTTAACTTCGGAAGATATAAAGTCCTTATTGTCTGTTTCCTTCCCTAACTCGCAACTTTTGGATTTCGAAAAGGGTCCTCCTGGTATTTGAGGCAGTTCCCTTGATATTATAATGGTCTCTTATTATATATCCATCATCCTCTGCAGAGTAAATCTTTGCATTTACTTTTTGCCCCCCTCATTTTAAACTAGCATCGCCAAGTCTTGGCAACCTTGGTACTTTCCTCCGCTTTTGCAACCCCGACGATGGTCTCCAGGTTCAGTTGAGGATCAAGGCGGGTTCTGATAGTTTTGCTTCTTTGATTGGGGACTATGCAGTCGGCAAGGTCGCATCTCAATGATGATCTCATGACCTCTACTGTCCCGTCTTCGTTTTGACCCTGGTGTCCACGATGAGTCCGTCCTCTCTCACCTCCACTGGTGGTTACAAACAGTAGCTCTGACTGCTATATTATCTCTCACACGACAAGGAGCGTTCCGAACCCTCATAAGTTGTCAGCATCATCACAGATCTATCCCATTGCATCTAGCTATTAATATTTTAGTGAAGCAGTTTTTTTCTCCTACTTTTTTTTAAAATTGGCGGCTCGCTGAACTCCGCCTCCAATTTACCGTAGGAGTTTTTTTACTGCTTTTTCTAGTTCACCGTTTATGTTAAAGATTGTTGTCTATTGTTTTTAAAAATGGCAAATCGTTCTGAATCGGATATGCCTACCATAATGTTAATTTCTGCTGTTAATATGGCTGCTCACATAGAGCAGCAATTATCCACTTTGTATTTATTTATACCGCGATACTAAGTTTGAAATGACGGGGCGCTCTGGGCCTTAAATATACAATTTATTTATTTACTTCTAGCCACCCGCAACTTTTCTGGATGAAGCCTACGTGGGTGGGCATGAACGGGTTGTCCTGTGGTAACTATGTGATGCTTAACTGTGTGCTGAACTTTTTCGGTAAACTGACAAGGTTTAGTGAGGGACGGATAGTCCTTCAAAATGTCAGCAAATGGCGAACTTGGAATAGTCAAGTGTATGCCAACCGAAGGTTCAGAGGTGACCGTACCGACGGTGAAAAGTCTGGTTGTAGTATCAATGAGTCGACGATGCTTCAAATCAACTGAAAGGCCGAAATGTGAGAGGAAATCGGCTCCAATAATCGGTGACTGGACGTCGGCTAGGATAAAGACCCATTGGAAACATCGCCTTAGACCAAGGTCAAGAGTTAGGGACTGTTGTCCGAATGTGTGGATGACGGTGTTGTTAGCAGCCTGCAATGAGAACTGCGAAGGCTTGAGGTGGTGACGCCTAGGAGGCGGGATAACACTAACCTCAGCACCGGTATCTACAAGAAAATGGAGACCACTCGACTTATCAGTGATATAGAAGAGGCGACTGGGTCACGGTTGGCCAGCAGCAGTCGTCACCATTACTGACTGGCGTTGTCGTTTAACTGTTGCGGCTTCTGTGGGAATTTGCACAACGGAATGCACTTGCATGCTTTCACGCCATAGGTACGATGGTACCAGCACACGGTCTGTGGCTGCCATTCCCGTGATTTGGACCGTTGACGTTGATATGTTTGACGACTATTTGACTGGAGATTGTTGATGATAGAACACATGTTGCTGACTTGCGTGCATAAAAGGCGTACGGTATCCTTTAATTCTTCATAATCAATGCTACGCACGATATTTGATGCTTGTGAAAGGTCAGATGATGGTGCGGCCCGTCGATAGGCACTACATCACGATGATAACGTCACATAGGGAGGGTCACGTTCTGACTTTGGAGTGCCTTGATGAGCAGGAGTGTCAATATTATCAGATCTGGAAGTGGACACCGATGTCTGTTGAAGACTAGAACATGCGGTACCGCTTGGGTAGCATTCCATTATTCTGTCTGCATGAGTGGCTAGTTTATCCAATCAGGTGCTCGTGTCGAGCATAGCCAATACCTGCTGCATGGGCAGGGGAAGCTTATCAAGCCAGATCTGTCGGAAAATTGCATCATCCATATGACGACCAGCAAGCAAAGAACGCATGTGTCGCATAAGTTGCGAAGGTGTTTGATCGCCGAGTTCGACTTGCGTGAAAAGCTCACGCAGCATTCGGTTGGCCGACTTGGCCACAGGATTAATTACAGCATCCTTCAACTGGGTGTATGGCTCCTCAGCAGGGATAGGATCAAGGAGGTCCTCGACGTCAACGGCAACATCGAAAGGAAGGGATTGCACTACGTATGAATAACGAGTGCGTTCACAGGTGATACGGCGCGTCGAGAAAACTGCCTCGATCTGCCTAAAACATACGCGAGGGTTGCTCGGCGTAAATGGGGGCGATTTGAAAGAGAGGCTATGGACGTCAAAAGAGTCTGCGTTAGTCTCATTGTCCGTCATAGTAAGTGATATGGTGCGTAATGATAGAAAATCGGGGTTACCAATTTCGTAGTGTAGACGAGGGTCGAAACTGCTAAGAACCGAGGTGTAAAAAAATAAATTAACGCTAAGTAGAGAATTTTGTCTAAACTACAAACGACAAAAGGACGGCAAAAATTTCAGAGGATTGTTAGAATGCAGACTAACGAAAAACGCAGCTTCTAGATAGCGAGTGTTGTTGAGGATTGTAATGAACTCTGAGCTAGATCCAGAAAGCTATACCTCAAGGATGAAGAGCAGAGTCAGGAGTTCAATTGAGACGGCGATCAGTAGAATTCAATCAAGAAATGAAGATCAATCGTTGCAATTGACTGCAAGTAATTAAGAGAGATCAGTACAATCAAGATTGCAGCGGTGACGTGCAGCAGCGAAAACAGAAGACGTCCAACATGCCGGTTGAAGCTGGCTGTTGTGTTTTTATTTAGCACATTAAAACAAGGGATCATAAAGATTCAGGTGAACAAGAAAGATACAAAGATGTAAATTGTACAAATACCTACAAGCTTAAGCCCAAGTCCTTAATGGAGGAACATTCAATAATAGGGAAACCTTCAAAGATAAGAGGTTGCGGCAGATTTGCAGGCCCAAAACTCATGTAGCGACACTTAGTAGGTGAGAACTCCATTAGCAATGTGGAGCTCCAGGGCGAAAGAGCGTCTAAGTCTGAATGAATTTGTTCTAGGCCCCGTTCGGTCGTAGAGTTAGAGAAGGAATACACGCATTTGAGGTCATCAGCATAAATAAAAGATTGAGAATGTTTAACTATCTATGAAATATCATTTATATACAGTAAGAATAACAAAGGACCTAATACGGTACCTTGAAGGACACCACTAACAATTGGGGTAGCACTTGAGTATGAAGACCCTTCTAAAACCTTTTGCTTTCGATCATTTAGGTATGATCTAATAAAGTCAGTAAGGGGACTACGAAATCCTAAAGCTTCTAGTTTAGATAGAAGTCGTTTATGAGGCACTTTATCGAATGCCTTACTAAGATCAAAAAAGATAACTACAACAGAGAGATGATCATTACGAAGAGAGGTTAGTAGATTTAGAAAAGACATGTGGCAGGTTTCACAAGAACGGTCCGGTAAGAAGCCATGTTGGGAAAAGTTGATAATTTTATTGCTTATACAAAAATCAGTGATTTGTTTTGCAATTAGTTTTTCGAAGAGTTTAGCAAGAGAGGGCGTTTTATGAACACCGCGATAGTTATGAATGTTCGAGCGGGAACCAGATTTAAAAACTGGTATTATAATAGAAGTTTTCCAGTAATCGGGGAAGAAACCATTTTCAAGAAACACAGAGAATAACTTGCTTAGTAAAGATGGAAAATCCTTTAACTGTTTAATAAGTGAGTTTGGAATATTATCAGTTCCAACCGAATGTGAATTTTTTCGGTGAGCTTTTTCCTTTTGAATACATGAAGGCGAGAAATTAATGGTTGTTAGAAGCGAATTTGAAAGCAGAGGAATTTTGGGAGTGGGGCTAGTTTCAGTGGTAAAGTGGTTGGCAAAAACTAATTTAACAACTCTGCTTTGCCCAAATCGTCTGTAACAAATTTTTTGTTACGGTCGAGTAAGGGCGGAGTTACATTCAGACGCTTAGCCGATGACCGAACATTGAAGATTTGAGCAACAGATTTGGATGAATTGCCATCACTTAGTGCCCGAGACTCCCTACGCTTATCTCTCGCGAGCCTAATTTTCGATGCTACTTCAAATATTTGTGCAATCCTTAAATGAACTGACAAAGAGCTTTTAGATGAATCTTTAAGTTGTTTTCATAATTTTTTAAGTCTGTTTGGGAGAAAATGCGGAACAGTAGAAGAAGCTGTATTTGAATTAGAAATCTTAAACGGGATTAAAGCCTGGATTTGTTATGTGAGGCTCTGCAATAGCTCACGGAATAAGTTTGGATCGTTGATTGCGAATATGCTATGCCAATCTAGAGTACTTATGAAAGTATTTATCATTTCATGGTTTGTGTTAGCAAAGTCGAGGTTATTGCATTTAACCTCAGACTTCGTAAGAAGGGGGACTGGAAAACAACAGTGAATTATTGCGTGATCACTTGTGAAAATATCATGATGATAATTCATAAAGAGAGGTTGGACATCATTGGTAAAAATTAAATCTAAAATGTTGTCATTTCTAGTAACTGATCTGACCAGTTGGGAAATGTTTAAATAGTTAATAGTATCGACCAATTTCTGATGTTTAGGCGGAGAGGAATTAGCCTGCCAGTCAATTTCTGGCAGATTAAAACCGCCTTCGATAAATTTGACATCCAATTGAGTGTCTGCAACTTTTTCAAATAGTTCACAGAGCTCGCTTTCATTGCCAGAATAACACGGAGGATTATAGACGCAGCCAATTAACGCTTTTTATTGTGAGGGAGGATGACTGAAGCAAAGCATACATTTCCAGAAAAGGACGAAATGCTAAGCTGAAAAGGGAAATGTACAAAGGATGAATTAATATAAAGGAGGCAACCACCGCCACGTTTTTCAACGCGGTCTTGTCGGTACAAATTGAAATTATCTATAGCAAGCGTTGAGTCAGAAATAAGAGAGTGAACCCAGGATTCAGTGATGCACAGCACATCTGGATCAAGCTCGAAGACTACTGTTCTAAGCTCAGCCATCTTATTTACAACTGATCTCGCATTGAGTGAAACTAAGCTCAGCGTATTCCTGAGCTGCAGGTTACGCTCATCAGTTTTTATAAAAAAGGAAAATTTGGTGGCGGAGAAGAAAACTGGAAAGAAGAAACGAATGGTGGGAAACAAAATTGCCCTGGTCTACAATTTGTAGAAATGTTACTGTTAAGAGAACTGAGATTATTGTACAACGGCCTATTTGAATGAAAACCTTGGAAAGGAAGGCTATATTGTGGCGTTTGAAAGAAAGGGTGTCGCATAGAAATGAGATTTTGAGGGAAGTTAGCATAAATTGGCGGAAAACGTGCATTTGAAAAAGAAATAAATGATTTCGAAAAACTGGTTACATAATTAGAAGAGTTAAGTATTTGGGGATTTCGGACACTTTTTGGGTTGGGAAAGATGCTAACGTTAGTGTTCGCAGCTGT
Organism: Schistocephalus solidus; assembly: GCA_017591395.1. Classification (NCBI taxonomy): domain Eukaryota; kingdom Metazoa; phylum Platyhelminthes; class Cestoda; order Diphyllobothriidea; family Diphyllobothriidae; genus Schistocephalus; species Schistocephalus solidus. Next base: position 144,146 of record WEDG01002313.1, read on the forward strand.
TGTAGATGCTGAGGGGTTAACAGGTTTCCCATCGGTAATGACATTACTGATTTTAATGCCTGGATTAGCCAATGATTCAGATTTACTAGGAGTTTTCTTAGGTTTAGTAGATTTGGCAGCTATAGCAGGCATGGTTTGCTTGGGATGAGAATGAAGTGGCTTTGACACAATTTCACTCAAACCAGGAACAAGGTTAATGGGTAAAGATTCATCTTGAATCGAAATTCATGTCGATCCGGAGGGCCGTGGGCTTGCATTAGCTACAGGACAAATCTCTGAGATAACTTTTGATATTGAAGGTGGAGACGAAGGCTTCTTGTTTGCTAATGAGGGTGAAACCCGACGATCCATTGGGGTTTTATCCCTACAGATAAACAACTTGTTTTTTTTCAAATATTGAGCTGAGTGCTCATGCTTAGAGAAAATAAGGTCAACTTCAATACAGAAATGACGGAATTATATTATTTGCATCCGCCTTTAGAACGCTGACCAGGACGCTATCTGGTCCAGGACTGTAACATTGACGAGAATGCCGAATGGTTACAGTCAGGTCCCAGAAGGTAAAAGTTACGGTTTCGAGGACGTTAGCGGTCCAAACCTGGATGTTAGGAAAGGGATCGACAGAATGTTCACTAAAAGTTCTAGACAAGAAAGCATTGAAACTATCTGCTTTCAACTTAGCATCAGCTTTAGGGTTTCCTAAGGCGTCTCGAAGTACGAGGGTACTGCGTTATTCTCTGCACTTTACTGTGCGCGAAAAGAGTTTCGCAACGTTTAACGGAGGGTTTTCGACAAAGATGACCTCACAATCTGGTCGTTTTTCGTCAGCGAGCCACTTAGACCCAAGGCATTACGGGAAGAATGAGTTCTGTAACCGATCGGTCAACGCCCAACTACCATTGTTAATGATCACGATCAATACCGGCAAGACAACGAGCTCGTGGTGCCGTGAGAAGAGCATTGGATTTCTGCCCAGCAAGATCGCGAGTTTGAACATCGGGTGACAGAGCGCCTAGGGTTGGGTATGGCTAGCTGATGAGGGCCAATAAGCCAGAAATGTCCATTCCAGTCTCCCTTTTCTTTGTCGGTCATTTTATTCTGCCTATGTCTTTAGCTGGCTTATGGCTGCCGGCGGGAATTGAGAGTTAGCCCCAAGGCATTACGGAACGAGTGTGTCCTGAAACCGATCGGTGAGCGCCCCAATACCATTGTTAATATTCGCGATCGGAACCGGCAAGACAATGAGCTAGTGGCACAGTGTGTAGAGCGTCTGCCCAACAAGGTCGCTAGTATTCGCCTCGGGCACAGCAGCGCCTGTGGTTGGGTATGGCTAGATGATGACGGCTTATAAGCCAGAAATGACCATTCCAGTCTCCCTTATCTTTGTCGGTCATGTTATTCTGCCTATATCCTAAGATGCCTTACGGCTGCTAGCGGGGCTTGAGAGTTAGCCCTAAGGCATAACGGAACGACTGAGTCCTGCAACCGATCGGTAAGCGCCCAACCACCATTGTTAATATTCGCGATCAATACCGGCAAGACAACGAACTCTTGGCGCAGTGGGTAGAGCCTTGAACCTCTGTCCAACAAGGTCGCGAGTTCGAGCCTCTGGCGCCGTAGAACCTGGCGTTGGGTATGGCTGGCTGATGACGGCCAATAAGCCAGAAATGTCCATTCCAGTCCTCCTTGGCTTTTTCGGTCATGTTATGCTGCCTATATCCTTAGCTGCCTTGCGGCTGCTGGTGGGGCTTGAGAGTAAGCCCCAAGACATAACGGGACGAGTAAGTCCTGTAACCGATCGATAAGCACCCAACCATGATTGTAAATATTCACGATCAACACCGGCAAGACAACGAGCTCGTGGCGCAGTGTGAAGAGCATTGCAGGAATGCCCAAAAAAGTCGCGAGTTCGAGCCTCTGGCGCCGCAAAGCCTGTGGTTGTGTATGGCTGGATTATGACGGCTAATAAGCCAGAATTAGCCATTCCAGTCTCCCTTGTCTTTGTCGGTCATGTTATTCTACCTATATCCTTAGCTGCCTTACGGCTGCTGGCGGGGCTTAAGAGTTAGCCCCAAGGCATAACGGGACGAATGAGTCCTGTAACTGATCGGTGAGTACTCAACTACCATTGTTAATATTCACGATCAATACCGGCAAGACAACGAGCTCGTGGCACACGATGTAGAGCGTTGAACGTCTGTCCAACTAGGTCGCGAGTTCGAGCCTCGGGCGCCGCAACGCCTTTGGTTGGGTATTGTTGGATTATGACGGCTAATAATTCAGAAATGTCCATTCCAGTCTCCCTTGTCTTTGTCGGTCATGTTATGCTGCCTAGAACCTTAGCTGCCTTACGGCTGCTGGCGGAGCTTGAGAGATAGCCCCAAGATATTACGGAACAAGTGTGTCCTGTAACCGTATAGTGAGCGCCCCACTACCATTGTTAATATTCGCGATCGGAACCGGCAAGACAATAAGCTAGTGGCGCAGTGTGTAGAGCGTTGAACGTCTGCCAACAAGGTCGCGAGTTTTCACCTCGGGAACATCATAGACTGTGGTTGGGTATGGCTAGATGATGACGGCTTATAAGCCAGAAATGACCATTCCTGTCTCCCTTATCTTTGTCGGTCATGTTATTCTGCCATTATCCTGAGCTGCCTTACGGCTGCTGGCGGGGCTTGAGAGTTAGCCCAAAGGCATAACGGGACGAGTGAGTCTTGTAATACTTTGGTGAGCGCCCCACTACCATTATTCATATTCCTGATTGGAACCGGCAAGTCAATGAGCTAGTGGCACAGTGTGTAGAGCATTGAACGTCTGCCCAACAAGGTCGCGAGTTTTTCGCCTCGGGCACAGCAGCGCCTATACTTGGGTATGGCTAGATGATGACGGCTTATAAACCAGAAATGACCATTCCAGTCTCCCTTTGTATTTGTCGGTCATGTTATTCTGCCTTTGTCCTTAGCTGCCTTACGGCTGCTGGCGGGACTTAAAATGTTATCCCCAAGACATTACGGGAACGAGTGTCTCATGTAACCGTTTGTCGAGGGCCCCACTACTATTTTTCATATTCCCGATTGGAAACCGGCAAGTCAATGAGCTACTGGCGCAGTGTGTAGAGCATTGAACTCTGCCCAAAAGGTCGCGAGTTTTCGCCTCGGGCACAGCAGCGCCTGTGGTTGGGTATGGCTAGATGATGACGGCTTATAAACCAGAAATGACCATTCCTGTCACACTTATCTTTCTCGGTCATGTTATTCTGCCATTATTCTTAGCTGCCTTACGGATGTTGGCAGGGCTTGAGAGTTAGCCCCAAGGCATAACGGGACGAGTGAGTCCTGTAAGCGATCGGTAAGCACCCAACTACCATTATAAATATTCCCGATCAATACCGGCAAGACAATGAGCTAGTGGTGCAGTGTGTAGAGCGTTGAACGTCTGCCTAACAAGGTCGCGGGTTTTCGCCTCGGGCACAGCAGCGGATGTAGTTGGGTATGGCTGGCTGATGACGGCCAATAAGCCAGAAATGTCCATTCCAGTCTCCCTTGTCTTTGTCGGTCATTTTATTCTGCCTATGTCCTTAGCTGCCTTACGGCTGCTGGCGGGGCTTGAGAGTTAGCCCCAAGGCATAACGGGACGAGTGAGTTCTGCAACCGAACGATGGGAGCGCCCAACTACCATTGTTAATATTCACGATCGAAACCGGCAAGAAAACGAGCTCGTGGCGCAGTGGGTAGTGCTTGAACCTCTGTCCAACAAGGTCGCGAGTTTTCGAGCCTCGAGCACAGCAGCGCCTGTGATTGAATATGGCTGGATGATGACGGCCAATAAGGCAGAAATGTCCATTCCAGTCTCCCTTGTCTTTTTCGGTCATGTTATTCTGCCTATATCTTTAGCTGCCTTACGGCTGCTGGCGGGGATTGAAAGTTAGCTCCAAAGGCATAACGGGACGTGTGAGTACTGTAAGCGATCGGTAAGCACCCAACTACCATTATAAATATTCCCGATCAGAACCGGCAAGACAATGAGCTAGTGGTGCAGTGGGTAGAGCGTTGAACGTCTGCCCAACAAGGTCGCGAGTTTCGCCTCGAGCACAGCAGCGCCTGTGATTGAATATGGCTGAATGATGACGGCCAATAAGCCAGAATTGTCCATTCCAGACCCTCCTTTGTCGGTCGTGTTATTCTGCCTATATCCTTAGCTGCCTTACGGCTGCTGGCAGGGGATTGAGAGTTAGCTCCAAGGCATAACGGGACGAGTGAGTCCTGTAACTGATCGGAGAGCAATCAACTACCATTGTTAATATTCACGACCAAATACCGGCAAGACATCGAGCTCGTGGCGCAGTGGGTAGAGCCTTGAACCTCTGTCCAACAAGGCCGTTAGTTCGAGCCTCCGTCGCCGCAACGCCTGTGGTTGGGTTTGGTTGTATTATGACGGCTAAAAGCCAGAAATATCCATTCAATTCTCCCTTGTCTTTGTCGGTCATGTTATTCTGCCTATATCCTTAGCTGCCTTACGGCTGCCTGCGGATTGAGAATTAGCTCCAAGGCATAACGGGACGAGTGAGTCCTGTAACTGATCGGTGAGCAATCAACTACCATTGTTAATATTCACGATCAGAACCGGCAAGACAATGAGCTAGTGGTGCATTGTGTAGAGTGTTCAAACTCTGCCCAACATGGTCACGAGTTTTCGCCTCGGGCACAGCAGCGCCTGTTGTTGGGTATGGCTGGCTGATGATGGCCAATAAGCCAGAGATGTCCATTCCAGTCTCCCTTGTCTTTGTCGGTCATTTTATTCTGCCTATATCCTTAGCTGCCTTACGGCTGATGGCGGGACTTAAAAGTTAGCCCCAAGACATTACGGAACGTGTGTGTCCTGTAACCGATCGGTGAGCGCCCCACTACCATTTTAAATATTCCAGATCGCAGCCGGCAAGACAATGAGCAAGTGGCGCAGTATGGTAGAGCATTGAACGTTCTGCCCAACAAGGTCGCGAATTTTCGCCTCGAGCACCGCAGCGCCTGTGATTGGGAAATTGCTGGATGTTGACGGCTAATAAGCCAGAAATGGCCATTCCAGTCTTCCCTTTGTCTTTGTCGGTTATTTTATTCTGTCTTTGTCCTTAGCTGCCTTACGGTTGCTGGCGGGGCTTGAGAGTTAGCCCCAAGGCATAACGGAACGAGTGAGTTCTGTAACTGATCGGTGAGCGCCCAACTACCATTGTTAATAATCACGATCGAAACCGGCAAGACAACGAACCATGGTGCGGTGGTAGTGCGTTGAACCTCTGTCCCAATAAGATCGCGAGCTCGAGCCCCTTGCCGTAGCGCCTGGTGTTGGGTATCGCTGGCTGATGACGGCCAATAAGCCAGATATGTCCATTCGAGTCTCCCTTGTCTTTTTTGTCAGTCATTTTATTCTGCCTATATCCTTAGCTGCCTTACGGCTGCTGGCGGGGCTTGAGAGTTAGCCCCAAGGCATAACTGGACGAGTGAGTCCTGTAACTGATCGGTGAGCACTCAACTACCATTGTTAATATTCACGATCAATACCGGCCAGACAACGAGCTCGTGTCGCAGTTTGTAGAGCGTTGAACGTCTGCCCAACAAGGTCGCGAGTTTTCGCCTCGGGTACAGCAGCGCCTGTGGTTGGGTATGGCTGGATGATGACGGCTAATAAGCCAGAAATGTTCATTACAGTCTCCCTTATCTTTGTTGGTCATGTTATTCTGCCTATATCCTTAGCTGCCTTACGGTTGCTGGCGGGGCTTGAGAGTTATCCCCAAGGCATAACGGGACAAGTGAATTCTGTAACAAAACTTTGAGCGCCCGACTACCATTGTTAATATTCCCGATCGGAACCGGCAAGACAATGAGCTCGTGGCGCAGTGGGTAGAGCGTTGGAATTCTTCCCAACAAAGTCACGAGTTCGACCCTCGGGTGCTTCAGCGCCTGTGGTTGGGTATGGCTGGATGATGACGGCTAATAAACCAGAAATGTTCATTACAGTCTCCCTTATCTTTGTCGGTCATGCTATTCTGCCTATATCCTTAGCTGCCTTACGGTTGCTGGCGGGGCTTGAGAGTTAGCCCCAAGGCATAACGGAACGAGTGAGTCCTGTAACCGATCCGTGAGTGCCCCACTACCATTGTTTATATTCCCGATCGGAACCGGCAAGACAATGAGCTCGTGGCGCAGTGGGTAGAGCGTTGGAATTCTGTCCAACAAAGTCACGAGTTCGAGCCTCGGGTGCCGCAGCGCCTGTGGTAGTGTATGGCTGGATGATGACGGCTAATAAGCCAGAAATGTTCATTGCAGTCTCCCTTATCTTTGTTGGTCATGTTATTCTGCCTATATCCTTAGCTGACTTACGGTTGCTGGCGGTGCTTGAGAGTTATCCCCAAGGCATAACGGGACGAGTGAGTCCTCTAACTTATCGGTGAGCACTCAACTACCATTGTTAATATTCAAGATCAATACCGGCAAGACAACGAGCTCGTGGCGCAGTGAATAGAGCGTTGAACGTTTGCCCAACAAGGTCGCGAGTTTTCGCCTCGGGCACAGCAACGCCTGTGGTTAGGTATGGTTGGATTATGACGGCTAATAAGCCAGAAATGGCCATTCCAGTTTCCCTTGTCTTTGTCGATCATTTTATTCAGCCTATGTCCTAAGCTGACTTACGGCTGCTGGCGGGTCTTGAGAGTTAGCCCCAAGGCATTACGGAACGAGTGTGTCCTGTAACCGATCGGTGAGCGCCCCACTACCATTGTTTATATTGCCGATTGCAACCGGCAAGACAATGAGCTAGTGGTGCAGTGTGTAGAGCGTTGAACGTCTGCCCCACAAGGTCGCGAGTTTTCGCCTCGAGCACAGCAGCGCCTGTGATTGGATATGGCTGGATGATGACGGCTAATAAGCCAGAAATGGCCATTCCAGTCTCCCTTGTCTTTGTCAGTCATGTTATTCTGCTTATATCCTTAGCTGCCTAACGGTTGCAGGCGGGGCATGAGAGTTCGCCCCAAGGCATAACGGGATGAATGAGTCCTGTAACCGATCGGTAAGCACCCAACTACGATTGTTAATATTCACGATCAATACCAGCAAGACAATGAGCTCGTAGCGCAGTGGGTAGCGACTTGAACCTCTATCCAACATAGTCGCGAGTTCGAGCCTTTGGCGCCGCAAAGCCTGTGGATGGATATGGCTGGATGATGACGGCTAATAAGCCAGAAATGGCCATTCCAGTCTCCCTTGTCTTTGTCGGTCATGTTATTCTGCCTCTATCCTTAGCTGCCTTACGGCTGCTGGCGAGCTTGAGATTTAGCCCCAAGGGATAACGGGAAGAGTGAGTCCTGTAACTGATCGGTGAGCACTGACTACCATTGTTAATATTCACGATCGAAACCGGCAAGACAACGTGCTCGTGGCGTAATGGGGAGAGCCTGGAACCTCTGTCAAAAAAGGTCGCGAGTTCGAGCCTCTGGCGCCGTAGCACCTGGGGTTGGGTATTGTTGGCTGATGACGGCCAATAAGCCAAAAATGTCCATTCCAGTCTACCTTGTCTTTTTGTCTTTCATGTTCTTCTGTCTATATCCTTAGCTGACTTACGGCTGCTGGCGGGGCTTGAGAGTATGCCCTAGGCATAACGAAACGAGTGAGTCCTGTAACCGATCGGTGAGCGCCCCACCACCATTGCTAATATTTACGATCAAAACCGGCAAGACAACGAGCTCGATGCGCAGTGGATAGAGCCTTGAACCTCTGTCCACCATGGTCGCCAGTTCGTGCCTCTGGCGCCGCAACGCCTGTGGTTGGGTATGGCTGGATTATGACGGCTAATAAGCCATAAATAGACATTCCTGTCTCCCTTGTCTTCATCAATCATGTTATTCTGCCTATATCCTAAGCTGCCTTACGGCTGCTGGCGGGGCTTGAGAGTTAGCCCCAAGGCATAACGGGACGAGTGAATTCTGTAACAAAACGGTGAGCGCCCAACTACCTTTGTTAATAATCATGATCGAAACTGGCAAGACAAACGAGCTCGTGGCGCAGTGGGTAGAGCCTTGAACCTCTGTCCAACAAGGTCGCGAGTTCGAGCCTCTTGCGCCGTTGCACCTTGGGTTGGGTATGGTTTTCTTGATGACGGCCAATAAGCCAGAAATGTTCATTCCAGTCTCCCTTGTCTTTTTTTCGGTCATCTTATTCTGCCTATATCCTTAGCTGCCTTATGGCTACTGGCGGGGCTTAAGAGTTAGCCCCAAGGCATAACGGGAACGAGTGAGTCCTGTAACCGATCGGTGAGCGCCCCACTACCATTGTTAATATTCACGATCAATACCGGCAAGACAACAAGCTCGTGGCGCAGTGGGTAGAGCCTTGAAAGTTTGTCCAACAAGGTCGCGAGTTCGAGCCACGGGCGCCGCAACGCCTGTTGTTGTGTATGGCTGGATGATGACGGCTAATAAGCCAGAAATGTCCATTCCAGTCTCCCTTGTCTTTTTTTGTCGGTCATGTTATTCTGTCTATTTCCTTAGCTGCCTTACGGCTGCTGGCGGGGCTTGAGAGTTAGCCCCAAGGCATAGCGGGAAAGAGTGTGTCCTGTAACCGATCGGTGAGCGCCCCACTACCATTGATAATATTCCCGATCGAAACTGGCAAGACAATGAGCTAGTGGCGCAGTGTGTAGTGCGTTGAACGCCTGTTCAACAAGGTCGCGAGTTTTCAGCCTCGGGCGCCGCAGCGCCTGTGGTTGGGTATGGCTGGCTGATGACGGCCAATAAGCCATAAATGTCCATTCCAGTCTCCCTTGTATTTGTCGGTCATTTTATTCTGCCTATGTCCTAAGCTGCCTTACGGCTGCTGACTGGGCTTGAGAGTTAGCCCCAACGCATTACGGAACGAATATATCCTGTAACCGATCGGTGAGCGCCCCACTACCATTGTAACCATTCCCGATTGCAAACCGGCAAGACAATGAGCTAGTGGCTCAGTATGTAGAGCGTTGAACGTTTGCCCAACAAGGTCGCGAGTTTTCGACTCCCGAGCACAGCAGCGCCTGTGATTGGGATATGGCTGGATGATGACGGCTTATAAACCAGAAATGGCCATTCCAGTCTCCCTTGTCTTTGTCGGTCATGTTATTTCTGCCTCTATCCTTACCTGCCTTACGGTTGCTGGCGGGGCTTGAGAGTTAGCCCCAAGGCATAACGGGAACGAGTGAGTCCTGTAACCGATCGGTGAGAGCCCTACTACTATTGTTAATATTCCCGATCGGAACCGGCAAGACATTGAGCTCGTGGCGCAGTGGGTAGAGCGTTAGAATTCTGCCCAACAAAGTCGCGAGTTCGAGCCTCGGGTGCCGCAGCGCCTGTTGTAGTGTATGGCTGGATGATGACGGCTAATAAGCCAGAAATGGTCATGACAAGTTTCCCTTGTCTTTGTCGGTCATGTTATTCTGTCTTTATCCTGAGCTGCCTAACGGCTGCTGGCGGGACTTGAGAGTCAGCCCCAAGGCATAAAGGATCGAGTGAGTCCTGTAACCGATCGGTGAGCGCCCTACTACCATTGTTAATATTCCCGATCGGAACCGGCAAGACAACGAGCTCGTGGCGCAGTGGGTACAGCCTTGAACCTCTGCCCAACATAGTCGCGAGTTCGAGCCTCTGGCGCCGCAAAGCCTGTGGATGGGTCTGGCTGGACCTGATGACGGCTAATAAACCAGAAATAGCCATTCCAGTCTACCTTGTCTTTGTCGGTCATGTAATTCTGCCTATATTCTTAGCTGCCTTACGGCTGCTGGCGAGGCTTGAGAGTTATCCCCAAGGCATAACGGGACGATTGAGTTCTGTAACTGATCGGTGAGCACCCTACTACCATTGTTAATATTCACGATCGAAACCGGCAAGACAATGAGCTTGTGGCGCAGTGGGTAGAGCCTTGAACCTCTGTCAAACAAGGTCGCGAGTTTTCGCATCGAGCACAGCAGCGCCTGTGATTGGATATGGTTGGATGACGACGGCTAATAAGCCAGAAATGGCCATTCAAGTCTCCCTTGTCTTTTTTCGGTCATGTTATTCTGCCTCTATCCTTAGCTGCCTTACGGCTGCTGCCGGGGCTTGAGAGTTAACCCCAAGGCGTAACGGGACGAGTGAGTTCTGTATCCAAACTGTGAGCGCCCAACTACCATTGTTACTATTTACCGATCAATACCGGCAAGACAACGAGCTCGTTTCGCAGTGGGTAGTGCGTTGAACCTCTGTCCAAAGAAGGTCGCGAGTTCGAGCCTTCAATGCCGTAGCGTGGGGTTGGGCATGGCTGTCTGATGACTGCCAATAGGCCAGAAAAATGGCCATTCCAGTCTCCCTTTTGTTTTGTGGTCATGTTATTCTGCCTATATCCTTAGCTGCCTTACGGCTGCTGGCGGGGCTTGAGAGTTAGCCCCAAGGCATAACGGGACGAGTGAGTCCTCTAACTGATCGGTGAGCACTCAAATACTATTGTTAATATTCACGATCGAAATACCGGCAAGACAACGAGCTCGTGGCGCGGTGAGAAGAGCGTTGAACGTCTGCCCAACAAGGTCGCGAGTTCGAGCTTCGGGCGCCGCAGACGCCTGTGGTTGGGTATGGCTGGCTGATGACGGCCAATAAGCCAGAAATGTCCATTCCAGTCTCCCTTGTCTTTTGTGCCGGTCATGTTATTCTGTCTATATCCTTAGCTGCCTTACGGCTGCTGGCGGGGAGCTTGAGAGTGCGCCCCAAGGCATAACGGGATGAATGAGTCCAGTTAACCGATCGGTGAGCGCCCCACTACCATCTTAACTATTCCCGATCGCAACCGGCAAGACAATGAATTAGTCGCGCAGTTTGTAGAGCGTTGAACGTTTGCCCAACAGGGTCGCGAGTTTTCGACTAGAGCACAGCAGCGTCTGTGATTGGATATGGCTGGATGATGATGGCTAATAAGCCAGAAATGGCCATTCCAGTCTCCCTTGTCTTTGTAGGTCATGTTATTCTACCTTTATCCTTAGCTGCCTTACGTTTGCTGGCGGGGCTCGAGAGTTAGCCCCAAGGCATAACGGAACGAGTGAGTTCTGTAACCGATCAGTGAGCGCTCAATTACAATTGTTAATATTCACGATCAATACCGGCAAGACAACGAGCTCGTGGCGTAGTGGGTAGAATCTGGAATCTCTGTCAAAATAGGTCACGTGTTCGAGCCTCTGACGCCGTTGCACCTGGGGTTGGGTATGGTTCGCTGATGATGGCCAATAAGCCAGAAATGTCCATTCCGGTCTCCTTTGTCTTTTCTGTCGGTCATGTTATTCTCTCTTTATCCTAAGCTGCCTTTCGGCTGCTGGCGGGGATTGAGAGTTAGCTCCAAGGCATAACTGAACGAGTGAGTCCTGTAACCGATCGGTGAGCGTCCCACTACCATTGCTAATATTCACGACCAATACCGGCAAGACATCGAGCTCGTGGTGCAGTGGGCAGACCCTTGAACCTCGGTCCAACAAGGTCGTTAGTTCGAGCCTCCGGCGCTGCAAAGCCTGTGGTTGGGTATGGCTGAATTATGACGGCTGATAAGCCAGAAATAGCCATTCCAGTCTCCCTTGTCTTTGTCGGTCATTTTATTTTGCCTTTATCCTTAGTTGCCTTACGGCTGCTGGCGGGGTTTGAGAGTTAGCCCCAAGGCCTAACGGGACGAGTGAGTCCTATAACTGATCGGTAAGCACTCAACTACCATTGTTAATATTCACGATCAATACCAGCAAGACAAGGAGCTCGTGGTGCAGTGAGTAGAGCGTTGAATGTCTGCCCAACAAGGTCGCGAGTTCGAGCCTCGGGCGCCGCAACGCCTGTGGTTGGGTATGGTTGGATTATGACGGCTAATTAGCCAGAACTAGCCATTCCAATCTCCCTTGTCTTTGTCAGTCATTTTATACTGCCTATGTCCTAAGCTGCCATACGGCTGCTAGCTGGGCTTGAGAGTTAGCCCCAACGCATTACGGAACGAATATGTCCTGTAACCGATCGGTGAGCGCCCCACTACCATTGTTACTATTCCCGATCGCAACCGGCAAGACAATGAATTAGTGGCGCAGTATGTAGAGCGTTGAACGTTTGCCCAACAAGGTCGCGAGTTTTCGACTACAGCACAGCAGCGTCTGTGATTGGATATGGCTGGCTGATGACGGCCAATAAGCCAGAAATGTCCATTCCAGTCCTCCTTGTCTTTTTCGGTCATGTTATGCTGCCTATATCCTTAGCTGCCTTACGGCTGCTGGCGGGGCTTGAGAGTAAGCCCCAAGACATAACGGGACGAGTAAGTCCTGTAACCGATCGATAAGCACCCAACCATGATTGTAAATATTCACGATCAACACCGGCAAGACAACGAGCTCGTGGCGCAGTGTGAAGAGCATTGCAGGAATGCCCAAAAAAGTCGCGAGTTCGAGCCTCTGGCGCCGCAAAGCCTGTGGTTGTGTATGGCTGGATTATGACGGCTAATAAGCCAGAATTAGCCATTCCAGTCTCCCTTGTCTTTGTCGGTCATGTTATTCTACCTATATCCTTAGCTGCCTTACGGCTGCTGGCGGGGCTTAAGAGTTAGCCCCAAGGCATAACGGGACGAATGAGTCCTGTAACTGATCGGTGAGTACTCAACTACCATTGTTAATATTCACGATCAATACCGGCAAGACAACGAGCTCGTGGCACACGATGTAGAGCGTTGAACGTCTGTCCAACTAGGTCGCGAGTTCGAGCCTCGGGCGCCGCAACGCCTTTGGTTGGGTATTGTTGAATTATGACGGCTAATAATTCAGAAATGTCCATTCCAGTCTCCCTTGTCTTTGTCGGTCATGTGTTGCTGCCTAGAACCTTAGCTGCCTTACGGCTGCTGGCGGAGCTTGAGAGATAGCCCCAAGATATTACGGAACAAGTGTGTCCTGCAACCGTATAGTGAGCGCCCCACTACCATTGTTAATATTCGCGATCGGAACATGCAAGACAATAAGCTAGTGGCGCAGTGTGTAGAGCGTTGAACGTCTGCCAACAAGGTCGCGAGTTTTCACCTCGGGAACATCATAGACTGTGGTTGGGTATGGCTAGATAATGACGGCTTATAAGCCAGAAATGACCATTCCTGTCTCCCTTATCTTTGTCGGTCATGTTATTCTGCCATTATCCTTAGCTGCCTTACGGCTGCTGGCGGGGCTTGAGAGTTAGCCCAAAGGCATAACGGGACGAGTGAGTCTTGTAATACTTTGGTGAGCGCCCCACTACCATTATTCATATTCCTGATTGGAACCGGCAAGTCAATGAGCTAGTGGCACAGTGTGTAGAGCATTGAACGTCTGCCCAACAAGGTCGCGAGTTTTCGCCTCGGGCACAGCAGCGCCTATACTTGGGTATGGCTAGATGATGACGGCTTATAAACCAGAAATGACCATTCCAGTCTCCCTTGTATTTGTCGGTCATGTTATTCTGCCTTTATCCTTAGCTGCCTTACGGCTGCTGGCGGGACTTAAATGTTATCCCCAAGACATTACGGAACGAGTGTCTCATGTAACCGTTTGTCGAGGGCCCCACTACTATTTTTCATATTCCCGATTGGAACCGGCAAGTCAATGAGCTACTGGCGCAGTGTGTAGAGCATTGAACTTCTGCCCAACAAGGTCGCGAGTTTTCGCCTCGGGCACAGCAGCGCCTGTGGTTGGGTATGGCTAGATGATGACGGCTTATAAACCAGAAATGACCATTCCTGTCACACTTATCTTTCTCGGTCATGTTATTCTGCCATTATTCTTAGCTGCCTTACGGATGTTGGCAGGGCTTGAGAGTTAGCCCCAAGGCATAACGGGACGAGTGAGTCCTGTAAGCGATCGGTAAGCACCCAACTACCATTATAAATATTCCCGATCAGTACCGGCAAGACAATGAGCTAGTGGTGCAGTGTGTAGAGCGTTGAACGTCTGCCTAACAAGGTCGCGGGTTTTCGCCTCGGGCACAGCAGCGGATGTAGTTGGGTATGGCTGGCTGATGACGGCCAATAAGCCAGAAATGTCCATTCCAGTCTCCCTTGTCTTTGTCGGTCATTTTATTCTGCCTATGTCCTTAGCTGCCTTACGGCTGCTGGTGGGGCTTGAGAGTTAGCCCCAAGGCATAACGGGAGGAGTGAGTTCTGCAACCAAACGATGAGCGCCCAACTACCATTGTTAATATTCACGATCGAAACCGGCAAGAAAACGAGCTCGTGGCGCAGTGGGTAGTGCGTTGAACCTCTGTCCAACAAGGTCGCGAGTTTTCACCTCGAGCACAGCAGCGCCTGTGATTGAATATGGCTGGATGATGACGGCCAATAAGGCAGAAATGTCCATTCCAGACCTCCTTGTCTTTGTCGGTCATGTTATTCTGCCTATATCTTTAGCTGCCTTACGGCTGCTGGCGGGGATTGAAAGTTAGCTCCAAGGCATAACGGGACGTGTGAGTACTGTAAGCGATCGGTAAGCACCCAACTACCATTATAAATATTCCCGATCAGAACCGGCAAGACAATGAGCTAGTGGTGCAGTGTGTAGAGCGTTGAACGTCTGCCCAACAAGGTCGCGAGTTTTCGCCTCGAGCACAGCAGCGCCTGTGATTGAATATGGCTGAATGATGACGGCCAATAAGCCAGAATTGTCCATTCCAGACCTCCTTGTCGGTCGTGTTATTCTGCCTATATCCTTAGCTGCCTTACGGCTGCTGGCGGGGATTGAGAGTTAGCTCCAAGGCATAACGGGACGAGTGAGTCCTGTAACTGATCGGAAAGCAATCAACTACCATTGTTAATATTCACGACCAATACCGGCAAGACATCGAGCTCGTGGCGCAGTGGGTAGAGCCTTGAACCTCTGTCCAACAAGGCCGTTAGTTCGAGCCTCCGTCGCCGCAACGCCTGTGGTTGGGTTTGGTTGTATTATGACGGCTAAAAAGCCAGAAATATCCATTCAATTCTCCCTTGTCTTTGTCGGTCATGTTATTCTGCCTATATCCTTAGCTGCCTTACGGCTGCCTGCGGGGATTGAGAATTAGCTCCAAGGCATAACGGGACGAGTGAGTCCTGTAACTGATCGGTGAGCAATCAACTACCATTGTTAATATTCACGATCAGAACCGGCAAGACAATGAGCTAGTGGCGCATTGTGTAGAGTGTTCAAACTCTGCCCAACATGGTCACGAGTTTTCGCCTCGGGCACAGCAGCGCCTGTTGTTGGGTATGGCTGGCTGATGATGGCCAATAAGCCAGAGATGTCCATTCCAGTCTCCCTTGTCTTTGTCGGTCATTTTATTCTGCCTATATCCTTAGCTGCCTTACGGCTGATGGCGGGACTTAAAAGTTAGCCCCAAGACATTACGGAACGTGTGTGTCCTGTAACCGATCGGTGAGCGCCCCACTACCATTTTAAATATTCCAGATCGCAGCCGGCAAGACAATGAGCAAGTGGCGCAGTATGTAGAGCATTGAACGTTTGCCCAACAAGGTAGGGAATTTTCGCCTCGAGCACTGCAGCGCCTGTGATTGGAAATTGCTGGATGTTGACGGCTAATAAGCCAGAAATGGCCATTCCAGTCTTCCTTTTCTTTGTCGGTTATTTTATTCTGTCTTTGTCCTTAGCTGCGTTACGGTTGCTGGCGGGGCTTGAGAGTTAGCCCCAAGGCATAACGGAACGAGTGAGTTCTGTAACTAAACGGTGAGCGCCCAACTACCATTGTTAATAATCACGATCGAAACCGGCAAGACAACGAACTCATGGTGCGGTGGGTAGTGCGTTGAACCTCTGTCCAATAAGATCGCGAGCTCGAGCCTCTTTTGCCGTAGCGCCTGGTGTTGGGTATCGCTGGCTGATGACGGCCAATAAGCCAGATATGTCCATTCGAGTCTCCCTTGTCTTTTTTGTCAGTCATTTTATTCTGCCTATATCCTTAGCTGCCTTACGGCTGCTGGCGGGGCTTGAGAGTTAGCCCCAAGGCATAACTGGACGAGTGAGTCCTGTAACTGATCGGTGAGCACTCAACTACCATTGTTAATATTCACGATCAATACCGGCCAGACAACGAGCTCGTGTCGCAGTTTGTAGAGCGTTGAACGTCTGCCCAACAAGGTCGCGAGTTTTCGCCTCGGGTACAGCAGCGCCTGTGGTTGGGTATGGCTGGATGATGACGGCTAATAAGCCAGAAATGTTCATTACAGTCTCCCTTATCTTTGTTGGTCATGTTATTCTGCCTATATCCTTAGCTGCCTTACGGTTGCTGGCGGGGCTTGAGAGTTATCCCCAAGGCATAACGGGACGAGTGAATTCTGTAACAAAACTTTGAGCGCCCGACTACCATTGTTAATATTCCCGATCGGAACCGGCAAGACAATGAGCTCGTGGCGCAGTGGGTAGAGCGTTGGAATTCTTCCCAACAAAGTCACGAGTTCGAGCCCTCGGGTGCTTCAGCGCCTGTGGTTGGGTATGGCTGGATGATGACGGCTAATAAACCAGAAATGTTCATTACAGTCTCCCTTATCTTTGTCGGTCATGCTATTCTGCCTATATCCTTAGCTGCCTTACGGTTGCTGGCGGGGGCTTGAGAGTTAGCCCCAAGGCATAACGGGACGAGTGAGTCCTGTAACCGATCCGTGAGCGCCCCACTACCATTGTTTAATATTCCCGATCGGAACCGGCAAGACAATGAGCTCGTGGCGCAGTGGGTAGAGCGTTGGAATTCGTCCCAACAAAGTCGCGAGTTCGAGCCTCGGGTGCCGCAGCGCCTGTGGTTGGGTATGGCTGGATGATGACGGCTAATAAGCCAGAAATGACCATTACAGTCTCCCTTATCTTTGTTGGTCATGTTATTCTGCCTATATCCTTAGCTGACTTACGGTTGCTTGCGGGGCTTCAGAGTTAACCCCTAAGGCAAAACTGGACGAGTGAGTCCTGTAACCGTTAGGTCAGTGCTCTACTACCATTGTTAATATTCCTGATCGAACCGGCAAGACAACGAGCTCGTGGCGCAGTGGGTAGAGCGTTGGTCCTCTGCCCAACCAGGTCGCGAGTTCGAGCCTTTGGGCGCCGCAGCGCCTGTGGTTAGGTATGGCTGGATGATGACGGCTAATAAGCCAGAAATGGCCATTCCAGTCTCCCCTTGTCTTTGTCGATCATGTTTATTCAGCCTATGTCCTAAGCTGACTTACGGCTGCTGGCGGGTCTTGAGAGTTAGCCCCCAAAGGCATTACGGAACGAGTGTGTCCTGTAACCGATCGGTGAGCGCCCCACTACCATTGTTTATATTCCCGATCGAAACCGGCAAGACAATGAGCTAGTGGTGCAGTGTGTAGAGCGTTGAACGTCTGCCCCACAAGGTCGCGAGTTCGCGCCTCGAGCAGCCGCAGCGCCTGTGGTTGGGATATGGCTGGATGATGACGGCTAATAAGCCAGAAATGTCCATTCCAGTCTCCCTTGTCTTTGTCGGTCATGTTATTCTGCTTATATCCTTAGCTGCCTAACGGTTGCTGGCGGGGCTTGAGAGTTCGCCCCAAGGCATAACGGGACGAATGAGTCCTGTAACCGATCGGTAAGCACCCAACTACGATTGTTAATATTCACGATCGACACCGGCAAGACAACGAGCTCGTGGCGCAGTGGGTAGCGACGTTGAACCTCTGTCCCAACAAGGTCGCGAGTTCGAGGGCTCTGGCGCCGCAGCGCCTGGGGTTGGGTATGGCTGGCTGATGACGGCTAATAAGCCAGAAATGGCCATTCCAGTTTCTCCCTTGTCTTTGTCCGGTCATGTTATTCTGCCTATATCCTTAGCTGCCTTACGGCTGCTGGCGAGCTTGAGATTTAGCCCCAAGGGATAACGGGAAGAGTGAGTCCTGTAACCGATCGGTGAGCACTGACTACCATTGTTAATATTCACGATCGAAACCGGCAAGACAACGTGCTCGTGGCGTAATGGGAGAGCCTGGAACCTCTGTCCCAAAAAGGTCGCGAGTTCGAGCCTCTGGCGCCGTAGCACCTGGGGTTGGGTATTGTTGGCTGATGACGGCCAATAAGCCAGAAAATGTCCATTCCAGTCTACCCTTGTCTTTTTGTCTTTCATGTTCTTCTGTCTATATCCTTAGCTGACTTACGGCTGCTGGCGGGGCTTTGAGAGTTAGCCCACAAGGCATAACGAAACGAGTGAGTCCTGTAACCGATCGGTGAGCGCCCCACCACCATTGCTAATATTCACGATCAAAACCGGCAAGACAACGAGCTCGATGCGCAGTGGGTAGAGCCTTGAACCTCTGTCCCACCATGGTCGCCAGTTCGTGCCTCTGGCGCCGCAACGCCTGTGGTTGGGTATGGCTGGATTATGACGGCTAATAAGCCATAAATAGACATTCCTGTCTCCCTTGTCTTTGTCAATCATGTTATTCTGCCTATATCCTAAGCTGCCTTACGGCTGCTGGCGGGGCTTGAGAGTTAGCCCCAAGGCATAACGGGACGAGTGAATTCTGTAACAAAACGGTGAGCGCCCAACTACCTTTGTTAATAATCATGATCGAAACTGGCAAGACAACGAGCTCGTGGCGCAGTGGGTAGAGCCTTGAACCTCTGTCCAACAAGGTCGCGAGTTCGAGCCTCTTGCGCCGTTGCACCTTGGGTTGGGTATGGTTTTCTTGATGACGGCCAATAAGCCAGAAATGTTCATTCCAGTCTCCCTTGTCTTTTTTTCGGTCATCTTATTCTGCCTATATCCTTAGCTGCCTTATGGCTACTGGCGGGGCTTAAGAGTTAGCCCCAAGGCATAACGGAACGAGTGAGTCCTGTAACCGATCGGTGAGCGCCCCACTACCATTGTTAATATTCACGACCAATACCGGCAAGACAACAAGCTCGTGGCGCAGTGGGTAGAGCCTTGAAAGTTTGTCCAACAAGGTCGCGAGTTCGAGCCACGGGCGCCGCAACGCCTGTTGTTGTGTATGGCTGGATGATGACGGCTAATAAGCCAGAAATGTCCATTCCAGTCTCCCTTGTCTTTTTTTGTCGGTCATGTTATTCTGTCTATTTCCTTAGCTGCCTTACGGCTGCTGGCGGGGCTTGAGAGTTAGCCCCAAGGCATTGCGGAAAGAGTGTGTCCTGTAACCGTTAGGTGAGCGCCCCACAACCATTAATAATATTCCCGATTGGAACTGGCAAGACAATGAGCTAGTGGCGCAGTGTGTAGTGCGTTGAACGCCTGTTCAACAAGGTCGCGAGTTTTCACCTCGGGCACAGCAGCGCCTGTGGTTGGGTATGGCTGGCTGATGACGGCCAATAAGCCATAAATGTCCATTCCAGTCTCCCTTGTATTTGTCGGTCATTTTATTCTGCCTATGTCCTAAGCTGCCTTACGGCTGCTGGCTGGGCTTGAGAGTTAGCCCCAACGCATTACGGAACGAATATATCCTGTAACCGATCGGTGAGCGCCCCACTACCATTGTAACCATTCCCGATTGCAACCGGCAAGACAATGAGCTAGTGGCTCAGTATGTAGAGCGTTGAACGTTTGCCCAACAAGGTCGCGAGTTTACGACTCGAGCACAGCAGCGCCTGTGATTGGATATGGCTGGATGATGACGGCTTATAAACCAGAAATGGCCATTCCAGTCTCCCTTGTCTTTGTCGGTCATGTTATTTTGCCTCTATCCTTATCTGCCTTACGGTTGCTGGCGGGGCTTGAGAGTTAGCCCCAAGGCATAACGGAACGAGTGAGTCCTGTAACCGATCGGTGAGAGCCCTACTACTATTGTTAATATTCCCGATCGGAACCGGCAAGACATTGAGCTCGTGGCGCAGTGGGTAGAGCGTTAGAATTCTGCCCAACAAAGTCACGAGTTCGAGCCTTGGGTGCCGCAGCGCCTGTTGTAGTGTATGGCTGGAATATGACGGCTAATAAGCCAAAAATGGTCATGACAGTTTCCCTTATCTTTGTCGGTCATGTTATTCTGTCTTTATCCTGAGATGCCTAACTGCTGCTGGCGGGACTTGAGAGTCAGCCCCAAGGCATAAAGGATCGAGTGAGTCCTGTAGCCGATCGGTGAGCGCCCTACTACCATTGTTAATATTCCCGATCGGAACCGGCAAGACAACGAGCTCGTGGCGCAGTGGGTACAGCCTTGAACCTCTATCCAACATAGTCGCGAGTTCGAGCCTCTGGCGCCGCAAAGCCTGTGGATGGGTCTGGCTGGATTATGACGGCCAATAAACCAGAAATAGCCGTTCCAGTCTACCTTGTCTTTGTCGGTCATGTTATTCTGCCTATATTCTTAGCTGCCTTACGGCTGCTGGCGAGGCTTGAGAGTTATCCCCAAGGCATAACGGGACGATTGAGTTCTGTAACTTAACGGTGAGCACCCTACTACCATTGTTAATATTCACGATCGAAACTGGCAAGACAATGAGCTTGTGGCGCAGTGGGTAGAGCCTTGAACCTCTGTCAAACAAGGTCGCGAGTTTTCGCATCGAGCACAGCAGCGCCTGTGATTGGATATGGTTGGATGACGACGGCTAATAAGCCAGAAATGGCCATTCAAGTCTCCCCTTGTCTTTTTCGGTCATGTTATTCTGCCTCTATCCTTAGCTGCCTTTACGGCTGCTGCCGGGGCTTGAGAGTTAACCCCAAGGCGTAACGGGACGAGTGAGTTCTGTATCCAAACTGTGGCGCCCAACTACCATTGTTACTATTTACGATCAATACCGGCAAGACAACGAGCTCGTTTCGCAGTGGGTAGTGCGTTGAACCTCTGTCCAAGAAGGTCGCGAGTACGAGCCTTCAATGCCGTAGCGCCTGGGTTGGGCATGGCTGTCTGATGACTGCCAATAGGCCAGAAAAATCCATTCCAGTCTCCCCTTTTGTTTGTATGTCATGTTATTCTGCCTATATCCTTAGCTGCCTTTACGGCTGCTGGCGGGCTTGAGAGTTAGCCCCCAAGGCATAACGGGACGAGTGAGTCCTCTAACTGATCGGTGAGCACTCAAATACTATTGTTAATATTCACGATCAATACCGGCAAGACAACGAGCTCGTGGCGCAGTGAGTAGAGCGTTGAACGTCTGCCCAACAAGGTCGCGAGTTCGAGCTTCGGGCGCCGCAACGCCTGTGGTTGAGTATGGCTGTCTGATGACGGCCAATAAGCAAGAAATGTCCATTCCAGTCTCCCTTGTCTTTTTTGCCGGTCATGTTATTCTGTCTATATCCTTAGCTGCCTTACGGCTGCTGGCGGGGCTTGAGAGTGCGCCCCAAGGCATAACGGGATGAATGAGTCCAGTTAACCGATCGGTGAGCGCCCCACTACCATCTTAACTATTCCCGATCGCAACCGGCAAGACAATGAATTAGTCGCGCAGTTTGTAGAGCGTTGAACGTTTGCCCAACAGGGTCGCGAGTTTTCGACTAGAGCACAGCAGCGTCTGTGCGATTGGATATGGCTGGATGATGATGGCTAATAAGCCAGAAATGGCCATTTCAGTCTCCCTTGTCTTTGTAGGTCATGTTATTCTACCTTTATCCTTAGCTGCCTTACGTTTGCTGGCGGGGCTCGAGAGTTAGCCCCAAGGCATAACGGGATGAATGAGTCCAGTTAACCGATCGGTGAGCGCTCAATTACTATTGTTAATATTCACGATCAATACCGGCAAGACAACGAGCTCGTGGCGTAGTGGGTAGAATCTGGAATCTCTGTCAAAATAGGTCGCGTGTTCGAGCCTCTGACGCCGTTGCACCTGGGGTTGGGTATGGTTCGCTGATGACGGCCAATAAGCCAGAAATGTCCATTCCGGTCTCCTTTGTCTTTTCTGTCGGTCATGTTATTCTCTCTTTATCCTAAGCTGCCTTTCGGCTGCTGGCGGGGATTGAGAGTTAGCTCCAAGGCATAACTGAACGAGCGAGTCCTGTAACCGATCGCAGAGCGCCCCACTAACATTGTTAATATCGCGATCGCAACCGTCAAGACAATGAGCTAGCGGCGCAGTATGTAGAGCGTTGAACGTTTGCCCAACAAGGTCGCGAGTTTTCGCCTCGGGCACAGCAACGCCTGTGGTTGGGTATGGTTGGATTATGACGGCTATTAAGCCAGAAATGGCCATTCCAGTTTCCCTTGTCTTTGTCGATCATTTTATTCAGCCTATGTCCTAAGCTGACTTACGGCTGCTGGCGGGTCTTGAGAGTTAGCCCCAAGGCATTACGGAACGAGTGTGTCCTGTAACCGATCGGTGAGCGCCCTACTACCATTGTTAATATTCCCGATTGCAACCGGCAAGACAATGAGCTAGTGGTGCAGTGTGTAGAGCGTTGAACGTCTGCCCCACAAGGTCGCGAGTTTTCGCCTCGAGCACAGCAGCGCCTGTGATTGGATATGGCTGGATGATGACGGCTAATAAGCCAGAAATGGCCATTCCAGTTTCCCTTGTCTTTGTCGATCATTTTATTCAGCCTATGTCCTAAGCTGACTTACGGCTGCTGGCGGGTCTTGAGAGTTAGCCCCAAGGCATTACGGAACGAGTGTGTCCTGTAACCGATCGGTGAGCGCCCTACTACCATTGTTAATATTCCCGATTGCAACCGGCAAGACAATGAGCTAGTGGTGCAGTGTGTAGAGCGTTGAACGTCTGCCCCACAAGGTCGCGAGTTTTCGCCTCGAGCACAGCAGCGCCTTTGATTGGATATGGCTGGATGATGACGGCTAATAAGCCAGAAATGGCCATTCCAGTCTCCCTTGTCTTTGTCAGTCATGTTATTCTGCTTATATCCTTAGCTGCCTAACGGTTGCAGGCGGGGCATGAGAGTTAGCCCCAAGGCATAACGGAACGAGTGAGTCCTGTAACCGATCGGTGAGCGCCCTACTACCATTGTTAATATTCCCGATCGGAACCGGCAAGACAACGAGCTCGTGGCGCAGTGGGTAGAGCCTTGAACCTCTATCCAACATAGTCGCGAGTTCGAGCCTTTGGCGCCGCAAAGCCTGTGGATGGATATGGCTGGATGATGACGGCTAATAAGCCAGAAATGGCCATTCCAGTCTCCCTTGTCTTTGTCGGTCATGTTATTCTGCCTCTATCCTTAGCTGCCTTACGGCTGCTTCCGGGGCTTGAGAGTTAGCCCCAAGGCGTAACGGGACGAGTGAGTTCTGTATCCAAACTGTGGTGCCCAACTACCATTGTTAATATTCACGATCAAAACCGGTAAGACAACGAGCTCGTTTCGCAATGGGTAGTGCGTTGAACCTCTGTCCAAGAAGGTCGCGAGTTCGAGCCTTCAATGCCGTAGCGCCTGGGGTTGGGCATGGCTGTCTGATGACTGCCAATAGGCCAGAAAAAGCCATTCCAGTCTCCCTTGTGTTTGTATGTCATGTTATTCTGCCTATATCCTTAGCTGCCTTACGGCTGCTGGCGGGGCTTGAGAGTTAGCCCCAAGGCATAACGGGACGAGTAAGTCCTCTAACTAATCGGTGAGCACTAAAATACTATTGTTAATATTCACGATCAATACCGGCAAGTCAACGAGCTCGTGGCGCAGTGAGTAGAGCGTTGAACGTCTGCCCAACAAGGTCGCGAGTTCGAGCTTCGGGCGCCGCAACGCCTGTGGTTGGGTATGGCTGTCTGATGACGGCCAATAAGCAAGAAATGTCCATTCCAGTCCCCCTTGTATTTTTGTCGGTCATGTTATTCTGTCTATATCCTTAGCTGCCTTACGGCTGCTGGCGGGGCTTGAGAGTGCGCCCCAAGGCATAACGGGATGAATGAGTCCTGTAACCGATCGGTAAGCACCCAACTACGATTGTTAATATTCACGATCAATACCAGCAAGACAATGAGCTCGTAGCGCAGTGGGTAGCGACTTGAACCTCTGTCCAACAAGATCACGAGTTCGAGGGTCTGGCGCCGTAGCACCTGGGGTTGGGTATGGCTGGCTGATGATGGCCAATAAGCTAGAAATGTCTATTCCAGTCTTCCTTGTCTTTTTCGGTCATGTTATTTTGCCTATGTCCTTAGCTGCCTTACGGCTGCTGGCGAGCTTGAGATTTAGCCCCAAGGGATAACGGGAAGAGTGAGTCCTGTAACTGATCGGTGAGCACTGACTACCATTGTTAATATTCACGATCGAAACCGGCAAGACAACGTGCTCGTGGCGTAATGGGGAGAGCCTGGAACCTCTGTCAAAAAAGGTCGCGAGTTCGAGCCTCTGGCGCAGTAGCACCTGGGGTTGGGTATTGTTGGCTGATGACGGCCAATAAGCCAAAAATGTCCATTCCAGTCTACCTTGTCTTTTTGTCTTTCATGTTCTTCTGTCTATATCCTTAGCTGACTTACGGCTGCTGGCGGGGCTTGAGAGTAGGCCCCAAGGCATAACGAAACGAGTGAGTCCTGTAACCGATCGGTGAGCGCCCCACCACCATTGCTAATATTCACGATCAATACCGGCAAGACAACGAGCTCGATGCGTAGTGGGTAGAGCCTTGAACCTCTGTCCACCATGGTCGCCAGTTCGTGCCTCTGGCGCCGCAACGCCTGTGGTTGGGTATGGCTGGATTATGACGGCTAATAAGCCATAAATAGACATTCCTGTCTCCCTTGTCTTTGTCAATCATGTTATTCTGCCTATATCCTAAGCTGCCTTACGGCTGCTGGCGGGGCTTGAGAGTTAGCCCCAAGGCATAACGGGACGAGTGAATTCTGTAACAAAACGGTGAGCGCCCAACTACCTTTGTTAATAATCATGATCGAAACTGGCAAGACAACGAGCTCGTGGCGCAGTGGGTAGAGCCTTGAACCTCTGTCCAACAAGGTCGCGAGTTCGAGCCTCTTGCGCCGTTGCACCTTGGGTTGGGTATGGTTTTCTTGATGACGGCCAATAAGCCAGAAATGTTCATTCCAGTCTCCCTTGTCTTTTTTTCGGTCATCTTATTCTGCCTATATCCTTAGCTGCCTTATGGCTACTGGCGGGGCTTAAGAGTTAGCCCCAAGGCATAACGGAACGAGTGAGTCCTGTAACCGATCGGTGAGCGCCCCACTACCATTGTTAATATTCACGACCAATACCGGCAAGACAACAAGCTCGTGGCGCAGTGGGTAGAGCCTTGAAAAGTTGTCCAACAAGGTCGCGAGTTCGAGCCACGGGCGCCGCAACGCCTGTTGTTGTGTATGGCTGGATGATACGGCTAATAAGCCAGAAATGTCCATTCCAGTCTCCCTTGTCTTTTTTTGTCGGTCATGTTATTCTGTCTATTTCCTTAGCTGCCTTACGGCTGCTGGCGGGGCTTGAGAGTTAGCCCCAAGGCATTGCGGAAAGAGTGTGTCCTGTAACCGTTAGGTGAGCGCCCCACAACCATTAATAATATTCCCGATTGGAACTGGCAAGACAATGAGCTAGTGGCGCAGTGTGTAGTGCGTTGAACGCCTGTTCAACAAGGTCGCGAGTTTTCACCTCGGGCACAGCAGCGCCTGTGGTTGGGTATGGCTGGCTGATGACGGCCAATAAGCCATAAATGTCCATTCCAGTCTCCCCTTGTATTTGTCGGTCATTTTTATTCTGCCTATGTCCTAAGCTGCCTTACGGCTGCTGGCTGGGCTTGAGAGTTAGCCCCAACGCATTACGGAACGAATATATCCTGTAACCGATCGGTGAGCGCCCCACTACCATTGTAACCATTCCCGATTGCAACCGGCAAGACAATGAGCTAGTGGCTCAGTATGTAGAGCGTTGAACGTTTGCCCAACAAGGTCGCGAGTTTACGACTCGAGCACAGCAGCGCCTGTGATTGGATATGGCTGGATGATGACGGCTTATAAACCAGAAATGGCCATTCCAGTCTCCCTTGTCTTTGTCGGTCATGTTATTTTGCCTCTATCCTTATCTGCCTTACGGTTGCTGGCGGGGCTTGAGAGTTAGCCCCAAGGCATAACGGAACGAGTGAGTCCTGTAACCGATCGGTGAGAGCCCTACTACTATTGTTAATATTCCCGATCGGAACCGGCAAGACATTGAGCTCGTGGCGCAGTGGGTAGAGCGTTAGAATTCTGCCCAACAAAGTCACGAGTTCGAGCCTTGGGTGCCGCAGCGCCTGTTGTAGTGTATGGCTGGAATATGACGGCTAATAAGCCAAAAATGGTCATGACAGTTTCCCTTATCTTTGTCGGTCATGTTATTCTGTCTTTATCCTGAGATGCCTAACTGCTGCTGGCGGGACTTGAGAGTCAGCCCCAAGGCATAAAGGATCGAGTGAGTCCTGTAGCCGATCGGTGAGCGCCCTACTACCATTGTTAATATTCCCGATCGGAACCGGCAAGACAACGAGCTCGTGGCGCAGTGGGTACAGCCTTGAACCTCTATCCAACATAGTCGCGAGTTCGAGCCTCTGGCGCCGCAAAGCCTGTGGATGGGTCTGGCTGGATTATGACGGCCAATAAACCAGAAATAGCCGTTCCAGTCTACCTTGTCTTTGTCGGTCATGTTATTCTGCCTATATTCTTAGCTGCCTTACGGCTGCTGGCGAGGCTTGAGAGTTATCCCCAAGGCATAACGGGACGATTGAGTTCTGTAACTTAACGGTGAGCACCCTACTACCATTGTTAATATTCACGATCGAAACTGGCAAGACAATGAGCTTGTGGCGCAGTGGGTAGAGCCTTGAACCTCTGTCAAACAAGGTCGCGAGTTTTCGCATCGAGCACAGCAGCGCCTGTGATTGGATATGGTTGGATGACGACGGCTAATAAGCCAGAAATGGCCATTCAAGTCTCCCTTGTCTTTTTCGGTCATGTTATTCTGCCTCTATCCTTAGCTGCCTTACGGCTGCTGCCGGGGCTTGAGAGTTAACCCCAAGGCGTAACGGGACGAGTGAGTTCTGTATCCAAACTGTGGCGCCCAACTACCATTGTTACTATTTACGATCAATACCGGCAAGACAACGAGCTCGTTTCGCAGTGGGTAGTGCGTTGAACCTCTGTCCAAGAAGGTCGCGAGTACGAGCCTTCAATGCCGTAGCGCCTGGGGTTGGGCATGGCTGTCTGATGACTGCCAATAGGCCAGAAAAATCCATTCCAGTCTCCCTTTTGTTTGTATGTCATGTTATTCTGCCTATATCCTTAGCTGCCTTACGGCTGCTGGCGGGGCTTGAGAGTTAGCCCCAAGGCATAACGGGACGAGTGAGTCCTCTAACTGATCGGTGAGCACTCAAATACTATTGTTAATATTCACGATCAATACCGGCAAGACAACGAGCTCGTGGCGCAGTGAGTAGAGCGTTGAACGTCTGCCCAACAAGGTCGCGAGTTCGAGCTTCGGGCGCCGCAACGCCTGTGGTTGGGTATGGCTGTCTGATGACGGCCAATAAGCAAGAAATGTCCATTCCAGTCTCCCTTGTCTTTTTTGCCGGTCATGTTATTCTGTCTATATCCTTAGCTGCCTTACGGCTGCTGGCGGGGCTTGAGAGTGCGCCCCAAGGCATAACGGGATGAATGAGTCCAGTTAACCGATCGGTGAGCGCCCCACTACCATCTTAACTATTCCCGATCGCAACCGGCAAGACAATGAATTAGTCGCGCAGTTTGTAGAGCGTTGAACGTTTGCCCAACAGGGTCGCGAGTTTTCGACTAGAGCACAGCAGCGTCTGTGATTGGATATGGCTGGATGATGATGGCTAATAAGCCAGAAATGGCCATTTCAGTCTCCCTTGTCTTTGTAGGTCATGTTATTCTACCTTTATCCTTAGCTGCCTTACGTTTGCTGGCGGGGCTCGAGAGTTAGCCCCAAGGCATAACGGAACGAGTGAGTCCTGTAACCGATCAGTGAGCGCTCAATTACTATTGTTAATATTCACGATCAATACCGGCAAGACAACGAGCTCGTGGCGTAGTGGGTAGAATCTGGAATCTCTGTCAAAATAGGTCGCGTGTTCGAGCCTCTGACGCCGTTGCACCTGGGGTTGGGTATGGTTCGCTGATGACGGCCAATAAGCCAGAAATGTCCATTCCGGTCTCCTTTGTCTTTTCTGTCGGTCATGTTATTCTCTCTTTATCCTAAGCTGCCTTTCGGCTGCTGGCGGGGATTGAGAGTTAGCTCCAAGGCATAACTGAACGAGTGAGTCCTGTAACCGATCGGTGAGCGTCCCACTACCATTGCTAATATTCATGACCAATACCGGCAAGACATCGAGCTCGTGGTGCAGTGGGCAGACCCTTGAACCTCGGTCCAACAAGGTCGTTAGTTCGAGCCTCCGGCGCTGCAAAGCCTGTGGTTGGGTATGGCTGAATTATGACGGCTGATAAGCCAGAAATAGCCATTCCAGTCTCCCTTGTCTTTGTCGGTCATTTTATTTTGCCTTTATCCTTAGTTGCCTTACGGCTGCTGGCGGGGTTTGAGAGTTAGCCCCAAGGCCTAACGGGACGAGTGAGTCCTATAACTGATCGGTAAGCACTCAACTAACATTTTTAATATTCACGATCAATACCAGCAAGACAACGAGCTCGTGGTGCAGTGAGTAGAGCGTTGAATGTCTGCCCAACAAGGTCGCGAGTTAAAGCCTCGGGCGCCGCAACGCCTGTGGTTGGGTATGGTTGGATTATGACGGCTAATCAGCCAGAACTAGCCATTCCAATCTCCCTTGTCTTTGTCAGTCATTTTATACTGCCTATGTCCTAAGCTGCCATACGGCTGCTGGCTGGGCTTGAGAGTTAGCCCCAACGCATTACGGAACGAATATGTCCTGTAACCGATCGGTGAGCGCCCCACTACCATTGTTACTATTCCCGATCGCAACCGGCAAGACAATGAATTAGTGGCGCAGTATGTAGAGGGTTGAACGTTTGCCCAACAAGGTCGCGAGTTTTCGACTACAGCACAGCAGCGTCTGTGATTGGATATGGCTGGCTGATGACGGCCAAAAAGCCAAAAATGTCCATTCCTGTCTTCCTTGTCTTTGTCGGTCATGTTATTCGGAATATATCCTTAGCCGCCTTACGGCTGCTGACGGGGCTTGAGAGTTAGCCCCAAGGCATTACGGAACGAGTATGTCCTGTTACTGACCGGTGAGCGCCCCACTACCATTGTTACTATTTACGATCAATACCGGTAAGACAACGAGCTCGTGATGCAGTTTGTAGAGCGTTGAACGTTTGCCCAACAAGGTCGCGAGTTTTCGCCTCGAGCACAGCAGCGCCTGTGATTGGATATGGCTGGATGATGACGGCTAATAAGCCAGAAATGGCCATTCCAGTCTCCCTTGTCTTTGTCGATCATTTTATTCTGCCTATAACCTTAGCTATCTTACGGCTGCTGGCGGGGCTTGAGAGTTAGCCCAAAGGCATATTGGAACGAGTGAGTCCTGTAACCGATCGGTGAGCGCCCCCTACTACCATTGTTAATATTTACGATCAATACCGGCAAGACAACCAGCTCGTGGCGCAGTGGGTAGCGCCTTGAAAATCTGTCCAACAAGGTCGCGAGTTTTCATCTCGAGCACAGCAGCGCCTGTGATTGGATATGGCTTGATGATGACGGTCAATAAGCCAGAAATGTCCATTCCAGTCTCCCTTGTCTTTTTTGTCGGTCATGTTATTTTGCCTATATCCTTAGCTGTATACAGCTGCTGGCGGGGCTTGAGAGTTAGCCCCAAGGCTTTACGGAACGAGTATGTCCTGTTACCGACCGGTGAGCGCCCCACAACCATTGTTAATATTTACGATCAATACCGGCAAGACAACTAGCTAGTGGCGCACTGTGTAGAGCGTTGAATGTTTGCCCAACAAGGTCCGAGTTTTCGCCTCGAGCACAGCAGCGCCTGTGATTGGATATGGCTGGATGATGACGGCTAAAAAGCCAGAAATGGCCATTCCAGTCTCCCTTGTCTTTGTCAGTCATGTTATTCTGCTTATATCCTTAGCTGCCTAAGGGTTGCAGGCGGGGCATGAGAGTTAGCCCCAAGGCATAACGGAACGAGTGAGTCCTGTAACCGATCGGTGAGCGCCCTACTACCATTGTTAATATTCCCGATCTGAACCGGCAAGACAACGAGCTCGTGGCGCAGTGGGTAGAGCCTTGAACCTCTATCCAACATAGTCGCGAGTTCGAGCCTTTGGCGCCGCAAAGCCTGTGATTGGATATGGCTGGCTGATGACGGCTAATAAGCCAGAAATTTCCATTCCAGTCTCCCTTGCCTTTGTCGGTCATATAATTCTGCCTATATCCTTAGGTGCCTTACGGCTGCTGGCGGGGCTTGAGAGTTAGCCACAAGGCATAACGGAACGAGTGTGTCCTGTAACCGTTTGGTGAGCGCCCTACTACCATTGTTAATATTCACGATTAATACCGGCAAGTAAATGAGATAGTGGCGCAGAATGTAGAGCGTTGAACGTCTGCCCAACAAGGTCGCGAGTTCGAGCCTCGGGCACAGCAACGCCTGTGGTTGGGTATGGTTGAATTATGACGGCTAGTAAGCCAGAAATTTCCATTCCAGTCTCCCTTGTTTTTGTCGGTCATTTTATTCTGCCTATATTCTTAGCTGCCTTACGGCTGCTAGCGGGGCTTGAGATTTAGTCCCAAGGCATTACGAAACGAGTGTGTCCTGTAACCGATTGTTAAGCGCCGCACTACCATTGTTTATATTCACGATCGAAACCGGCAAGTCAACGAGCTCATGGCGCAGTGGGTAGTGCCTTTAACCTCTGTCCAAGAAGGTCGCGAGTTCGAGCCTCCGATGCCGTAGCGCCTGGGGTTGGGCATGGCTGGCTGATGACGGCCAATAATCCAGAAATGTCCATTCCAGTCTCCCTTGTCTTTGTCGGTCATGTTTTTCTGCCTTTTTCCTTAGCTGCCTTACGGTTGCTGGTGCGGCTTGGGAGTTAGCCCCAAGGCATAACGGGACGATCGACTCCTGTAACCGATCGGTGAGTGCCCCACTACCATTGTTAATATTCACGATTAACACCGGCAAGACAACGAGCTCGTGGCGCAGTGGGTCGAGCCTTGAACCTCTGTTCAACAAGGTCGCGAGTTTTCGCCTCGAGCACAGCAGTGCCTGTGATTGGATATGGCTGGATGATGACGGCCAATAAGCCAGAAATGTCCATTCCAGTCTCCCTTGTCTTTTTTGTCGGTCATGTTATTCTGCCTATATCCTTAGCTGTCTTACGGCTGCTGGCGGGGCTTGAGAGTTAGCCCCAAGGCATAACGGAACGAGCGCGTCCTGTAACCGATCGGTAAGCGCCCCACTACCATTGTTAATATTCCCGATCGGAACCGGCAAGACAATGAAATAGTGGCGCAGTGTGTAGACCGTTAAACGCATGCCCAACAAGGTCGCGAGTTTTCGCCTCGAGCACAGCAGCGCCTGTGGTTGGATATGGCTGGATGATGATGGCTAATAAGCCAGAAATGGCCATTCCAGGCTTCCTTGTCTTTGTCGGTCATGTTATTCTGCCTTTATCCTTAGCTGCCTTACGGTTGCTGGAGGGGCTTGGGAGTTAGCCCCAAGGCATAACGGAACTAGTGAGTTCTGTAACCAAACGGTAAGCGCCCAACTACCATTGTTAATATTCGCGCTCGAAACCGGCAAGACAACGAGCTCGTGGCGCAGTGGGTAGGGACTTGAACATCTGTCCAACAAGGTCGCGAGTTTGAGCCTCTGGCACCGAATGCCTGTAGTTGGGTATGGCTGGATTTTGACGGCTAATAAGCCAGAAATAGCCATTCCAGTCTCCCTTGTCTTTGTCGGTCATGATATTCTGCCTATATCCATAGCTTCCTTATGGCTGCTGGCGGGGCTTGAGAGTTAACCCAAAGGCATAATGGAACGAGTGAGTCCTGTAACCGATCGATTAGCATCCCACTACGATTGTTAATATTCCCGATCGGAACCGGCAAGACAATGTGCTAGTGGTGCAGAATGTAGAGCATTGAACTTCTGCCCAACAAGGTCGCGAGTTCGAGCTTCGAACACAGCAGCGCCTGTGGTTGGGTATGGCTGGCTGATGACGGCCACTAAGCCAGAAATGTCCATTACAGTCTCCCTTGTCTTTATCGGTCATTTTATTCTGCCTATGTCCTTAGCTGCCTTACGGCTGCTGTCGGGGCTTGAGAGTTAGCCCCAAGGCATAATGGAACGAGTGTGTCCTGTAACCGATCGGTGATCGCCCTACTACCATTTTTAATATTCCCGATTGCAACCGGCAAGTAAATGAGATAGTGGCGCAGAATGTAGAGCGTTGAACGTCTGCCCAACAAGGTCGCGAGTTCGAGCCTCGGGCACAGCAACGCCTGTGCTTGGGTATGGTTGAATTATGACGGCTAGTAAGCCAGAAATTTCCATTCCAGTCTCCCTTGTTTTTGTCGGTCATTTTATTCTGCCTATATTCTTAGCTGCCTTACGGCTGCTAGCGGGGCTTGAGATTTAGTCCCAAGGCATTACGAAACGAGTGTGTCCTGTAACCGATTGTTAAGCGCCGCACTACCATTGTTTATATTCACGATCGAAACCGGCAAGTCAACGAGCTCATGGCGCAGTGGGTAGTGCCTTTAACCTTTGTCCAAGAAGGTCGCGAGTTCGAGCCTCCGATGCCGTAGCGCCTGGGGTTGGGCATGGCTGGCTGATGACGGCCAATAATCCAGAAATGTCCATTCCAGTCTTCCTTGTCTTTGTTGTTCATGTTATTCTGCCTATATCCTTAGCCGCCTTACGGCTGCTGGCGGGGCTTGAGAGTTAGCCCCAAGGCATAACGGAACGAGTGAGTCCTGTAACCGATCGGTGAGCGCCCAGCTGCCATTGTTAATATTCGCGATCAATACCAGCAAGACAACGAGCTCGTTGCGCAGTGGTTAGAGACTTGAACCTCTGTTCAACAAGGTCGCGAGTTCGAGGCTCTTGCGCCGTAGCACCTGGGGTTGGGTATGGCTGGCAATGACGGCCAATAAGCCAGAAATGTCAATTCCAGTCTCCCTTGTCTTTGTCGGTCATGTTATTCTGCCTATATCCTTAGCCGCCTTACGGCTGCTGGCGGGGCTTGAGAGTTAGCCCCAAGGCATAACGGGACGAGTGAGTCCTGTAACCGATTGGTAAGCACTCAACTACGATTGTTAATATTCACGATCAATACCAGCAAGACAATGAGGTCGTGGCGCAGTGTGAAGAGCATTGGACGTCTGCCCAACATGGTCGCGAGTTCGAGCCTCGGGCGCCACAACGCCTGTGGTTGGGTATGGCTGTCTGA
Organism: Schistocephalus solidus; assembly: GCA_017591395.1. Lineage (NCBI taxonomy): Eukaryota > Metazoa > Platyhelminthes > Cestoda > Diphyllobothriidea > Diphyllobothriidae > Schistocephalus > Schistocephalus solidus. The sequence goes on from WEDG01002313.1 coordinate 177,404, forward strand.
TGACGGCCAATAAGCCAAAATATGTCCATTCCTGTCTTCCTTGTCTTTGTCGGTCATGTTATTCTGCCTATGTCCTTAGCTGCCTTTCGGCTGCTGGCGGGGCTTGACAGTTAGCCCCAAGGCCTAACGGGACGAGTGAGTCCTGTAACCGATCGGTGAGCGCCCTACTACCATTGTTAATATTCCCGATCGCAACCGGCAAGACAACGAGCTCGTGGCGTAGTGGGTAGAGCCTTGAACCTCCGTTTCAATTGTTCCTGGTTTGACACCTGATTGTCATTTACGGTTCCTCAAAACTAGGCTCAGCCTAACGGTCACACCTAAGTAACCGCCTCGACTATTGGGTCCATGAAGGTGAAGGTATTCTATGTGTGCATCTCGACACCCGGTAAGCATACGTCCTTTCTATTATTCCTCTCTTGCACTTTAAAAAGTCATACGGAGGACAGGTGGCCTTTTTACAAAGCAATAGCCCGCAGTCAATGCCACAAGCCACCTAGGAGGCTGTCCTCTTTAACGGTAGCATTGTTTACATCCAATAGGGAAGGAACTCGATATGGCATTCTGACCAAATACTGAGATTTCTCGCTTTGTTCCAGCAAACTGTGCCATATGGCTGCATAAATCACAGTATAAACAACCAAATGGATAACAACACCCTCAGTCTCACCCCAGAGGCAAAGAGAGTGTTTTTGTTCATTCGCGCAGCCTTGAATTTTCCTTCTTTATAGGAAAATTTGCTGAGCAGCCAGCCGGAAATGATAGTTTTTGGACACACAATAGCTGGTGCCCTATAAGATTGATATCGCTGCCCCCTGAGGTACCTGATTCTTCGAAAACAGACAGCTGAGGATGTTGGTACCAGCCGCATCTTCTATTCAAGCGACCATCTGAAGGCCAACCGATGTGACGCTAGCGTCGCCTTTAATATCCGGAAAGAAAATGTTGAATGACTGACCTGTTTGCCACAGGACTCCAGTGTTCACCTCATCGCCCTGTGTCTGACTCTATTGGGGGCCAGTTTTGTCACGGTGGTCAGTGCTGACGTTCCCCAATGATCGCTTCCGATGAGGTGAGAAAGAAATTATTCGATGCTCTCAACACCCCCTTGCAAACTTGGCGAGATCGGACACCCTGACTGTCCTTGAGGACTTGAATGCCCGTGTCGAGACAGACCACACTGCCTCGGAGACCGGGCTTTGTCCACACGTAATCGACGGAGGCAATGGAAAGTCCTCCTAAACAGCACCTGCTGCCTTTGAACATAGGAGAGGCCAACTTTGCGCGTCCCTCTAGCGGTGCTGGCAACTGCTAGACTACATTTCGACCAAATGGCGAGACCACCACGACGAGCTGATGACTACGTTGTCATGCTCAAGATGCGACTGCAACTGCAATCCCGTAGTAGACTATAACGTAAGCAAACACCAGATAAGTTAGATACTGTTCTAGTGAATGCGTTTGCTCACCACTTAGATTTCAGTTATCAATTAACACACAGCTCAAAAGAAATGTGGGCTCTGGAAGACAGTGTCACCGTAAAGTTAAAATGGTGCGGGCTGCGAACATAAATCCATTTCAGTTTCATTGATAATCTCAGTGGTGGACACCGGTTTGCCCCCTTAACGGGCCACGTGGTAGATGCGTTGGACCAACACGGGGGCCACATCAGGGCACGGCATGCGTTATTCGGGTTGCGCTCCGCTAACAAATGCCGAACATGGGAGGTGTGGTGGCACGCCTAGGGGCGACTAAGACTTAGGGGAACCGGCCGCGCCAGCCACCTGCGCCCTCTCCCGCCTCCGGTCTTCTTCACTCTGTCTTGACACCGGGCTCGTGTGGGAGGAGAGTGTGCGATAGATGCAGCGCAAGTCACCTATCACTTTAAACTAAATCACGCGCAAGTCACCGTCCCTGCACCACCCTTCCGTGGAGCATACGGTGGACATCGCCGAAATCAACGGTCGAACTGTCGGTGGACACCGGCACCATAAGGACTGGTTTTAGTAAGATGCAGAAATCCCTGACCAGGTTGTTTATAAAAAAAACAGGTTACACAAAACTGACATCAACGACCTGACTGACGCCACCAAAATGACCTTCTACAGAAGTCACCTCTTCGGACAGCAGCAAATGTGAGGGATGCAAAATGCATGGATTGATCCAAGGACTTAATATGTAAAAGAAGCAGGTATATTAGGAGTTTCTTTGCCCAAAATTTTATTTGGCCTCACATCAAATGAACCGCAACGATGCTCATCAACAACAGAAAGACGCTGCTCGCAGAGAAATCTCAGGCTTGGAAGCGTTTAACTGAACAAGTGGGAAGCGTTCTTGACCATCTTTTCATAATCTCCGATGTCACCATTAGTTATATGCCCTGGGATTCTCACCTTCACTTTCACCAACTTGTAATCGGGGAAGCATTTGAATCCAGCAAAATCCCGACTGGAGTTAAATAGCATGGCGGCTCCTAGCTGATGGAAAATCTTACAACGCTGTTCCAGGATATGTAATGGAAAAGATAAGTTCCTCAGGACTTAAAGGATGTACCACTGTCCACATCCACAGACAAAAGGGCAGCCATAAACTCGGTGACAATTACCGAGTCATTTCACTTCTCCACGTTGCAGCTAAAATCTTCGCCACGTCATCTTCAATCGCCTGGACACACTTTGGTAAGAGTGTCTCCTCCCGGGAAGCCAATTTTAATCAAGCAGGAACCACGAGGAGCGTCCTCGCCGGCAAACTACAAGAAACAATCAGGAAATGGGGACAGGTCTTTCACCACCTTCTTCGATCAGATATAGGCTTTCGACACCATGAAAGACCACGCACACTTGATGATCATGCTGACATTTGCTTGTACGGAGAACTTCATTCAAATAGTGCGATGGTTCTACGACGGGATACTGATCCAGGGTTCTGTACTCACTCCCACATTTTCAGTCTCTTGATTTCTGTCGTGTTGATAGACGTTCACCATGAGGATCGCCCTGAGATCAACATTCCTTACAGGAAAGCCGGTCAGCTTCTTAATATCCAATGAATACAAGAATCCAAGCGAGCAACGACAGCCGTTGTTCATGACCTCTTCGCACACAGCTGTGCAGAGGCGCATAGACCTCCTCGACTCCAGTCGTGCGGACTTCAGATTGAGCAAAAATAGACCAAATGGTGGTCATGCACCAATGAGCATCAGCGGACAAAATACAATTCGCACAAGATCAAGGTAAACAGAACTAGACTAAAATCAGCAAACAGATTCACCTATCTAGGCAGTATCGCCCAACACTACACGATCGACGATTAAGTGGTGAACGAGACCTCCGAGGATAGCACCGCTTTTGGCCGGCTACGGGAAACATCCATCCCGAAACACCAAGATTTTCATCTCAAAACCAAATCAAAACTGTGCAGGACGCTAGTCCTCAAAGGAATGGCAACATGGACAGTGTCCACCAGAAAATGCAAACCCTTCTACCTCAACTGACTCCGAATCATCATAAAACTGATTAAGTAGGGCAGGCTGCCAGACACAGGGGCCCTGGAATGAACCTAAATCATCAGCGCTCATGCCATGCTGAGAAAACTGCAACTGCGCGAAGGTGGAGGATGAGCAACTACCCTAAGTCTCTTCAATGGTTTTGTCTATGAGGGGTACTCGCTGCCAACTAGCACGAAGGCGAAGTTACAAAGACACCTTGTGGACCTATCTGATGGATTTGTAGAATGAGCCTGTCTCTTTATCCCATCGGTGAGCATAATGCCAACATAGTTACTATTTCTGTTCACAACCGACCGGACGAAGGGACGGTGACTGGAATGGTAGGGTGTATGGCTTACAAACTCTCAACGACAAACAACGCAAGATCGAGGCGCAGGTTGTGCGAAACTGAGTTTTGGTAATGCTGACTGACTGACGATGGCTAATAAGCCAGAAAAGACCATCTCAATCAACGAATAAGTCTGTAAACCTGTGAGGACCTTAGCGAGAATCAATCGGTTTGGAGAACAGCAGTAAAGACTAAAGCAGCAACCTAAGTACCCAACGAGATCACCACGGTCAAGGTGGCTAGCAAGTTGCAAACGCCACAGAACCACAAACCTAACACCTCCCTTTTTTCATGGATGAGCCACGCCCTGATTGGCTTCTTTGGACTTCTCCTAACCAATGCGATTAAAACAAGACAATTCAGCTCGCTGACTCTGAAGACGCCTCCACCATCGCCTCTGCAGCAACCTTCGCCAGCATCACTGCGGAAACTCTCGCTTCGAAGACAGCTACCACCACTCCAGCATTCACTACCGGTAAGGACACTATAGAAACCTTCATTGTGCTCACATCTTCAGATCATGCATCAGCCTGGTCGGTCACTCTCGAATTAATCACATTTAGATAGGCGAACTAATACCCCGACGCACCCACCTGAACTGCCAACGCACATTCAGTCATCACGGGGACATCAAGGGCCCCATTTTCATCCCCAAAAGCAAAATTCACAAACATTTCGTCATGCTAACTATTGTTCATGTATCCAACAACTTTCTCCCCTCCCACCGACACTAGCAAATACCACCACCAAAACATAACAGTTACTTATCTATTCTGCCCATATGTCCACCTAAAATACACAGCACATACCGACCTGGTCATTCACTTGCGACCTCGTTGCAGAGACTGGTGAAGTAGTGTCAGGAATACCGGCATATCGTCGTCGCATAAGACACGACATTCAGTCACCGAATATGCCTACTAGGCCATATGCGCCCTCATTAAACTATGCGGTGTGACATCGCAGGCCAGACCCCATCAGCACATACCGCACACACGATTTCGCCCCACATCACCCATTCAAAGCACATAAAAGGAAGCATGTTCTTTGGCGCAACATCGCCGTCAGTCCTGTGTATTTGTGTGGAGCAATTGGCTAGTGAACCGAGTGTGGTTCCTACCTAATATGTCGTATAAAAATATCGTCACCATTTCCCACATGTTGGATAGACCCCAGCACTAACCTCGTCTGCCTACAAATTTCGGTGTCCGAGAATATGGTAAGAACATATGTGCAAAATTACCATTGATACTATTTATGCGATTTATTACATGGACTATTGATACTTGTAACATGAAGCGCGCATGACAGCATCACCATTGCATCACGTTTAACTCTCATATCTCTGTGTTTCCCGCCAGTTGTCACAGAAGCCGTTGAGAGCACCATGACGAACGGTTCTTTAGCAATATCCACATTCTAAATATAATTTAATTTCACGATCATGTCATTCTACGTATACCCTAAACAATAGTTCTGTAATTTCTGCCTACAGGCGTTTATCGTAGGGATGTGAGTACTGTGACTGATTCCGATGATGACTTTGAGTGAGAATCCGAAACGGCTGGCCAATAAACTTTTTGTTCCAATGATCACGCCCTCTTCCTTTGAACTGCATATAACGTTGGTTTGGTTGGGGCGGGAGGGTCCTGTAAGGTACATTTGAACGCATTCACCAGTCAATGTAAACGACAAAATTCTGGTACGAAGGAAACGAGCAGAAAGCGACAACACCCCGGGCCGTTTTTCTTCGTGCTAAACTAGCTCTCCAGTCCATATGGTCCAGAATGCTTACTGCTGGCAGCGAGAGGGAAAACAAAGAAACGTTATTGCGGAAAAAATGAGCGCCTTTTCTTGATTTGTAGGTACCTGAGGTGGTGGTGTTGGTGGGAGTGGTTCTGGGGCTGGTAAATAAAAAAGAGGGCGATGCCGGTTATTTTAACCTCTCAATTTGTGTCAATAACAAAAGCGCTTGCAAACTAAACCATCGGTGTCCTGTTGAATGAACAGTATGATGAGAACGACGAATAAACCGACTTCAAAAACCAGAGGACTTTTATGAGTGTACAAAGTCTATGCCGATGTTATCCACCAAATTTAAGTCGGAGTTTGGGAGCTGAATCCAAAATAAAGAGACGATGGCGCTTGAGATGCCATGTGGATGAAACCTTTATCATTGACCAGGGTAGGATACAGCTCCGGGAGGAGAACTGATCTTGATTATCCAGGAGGTAAAATTTTCGACGAACTGAAAGCAAATGTCCCATCCCTGGCGCGTCGGAAGTTATCTGGGGGGTGAAGTGGTGAAGTTATACAGAAAGCGGAAAAACATGACGGATACGAAGCCATCACTGTCACAAGCGGAAACGAGGCTATAGTCCAACTACCCAGTTGAATCCGAAACCTTTAGGAGATCCTTTTTGGCGCCACGAACAGGAGTCGACGACAGACTTGAGTAAGCACTTCGCTAGTGGATTATGTACCCAAAAAAACATAATTTATTACGGGTTGAAGGCTTACGAAGTTTGCAGACCAATTTTATCAGCTTAAAACAGTCCGTTTGAGTAACTAGTCGATAGCAAAGGATGAGCACCAAGTAACGGCGTGGAAGCCAAATCTCAGTCAAGTCGCTCAATTGAAACAGATCTTCAACCACGTCAACTGCAGTAAACGTAGCTCAGGAATCGACCTGCCTGGGCTATCCTTGTTCATCCCGTGCTTGCCGCCCATATACAGTCTAGACATTCTACTGTGACCCGCCAACTGCAGCCGCTGACATACAATGAAGATGAAATTGAGCCGCCATCTTTTCTGCTCTCCATTCGCATGTGAATCCTCCTATATATACGTCAATTGACCTATTTCACCAATTTAAAACTGAATTTTAACCCTATTTGGTTATTCGAACAACAAAAATGAGGTCATCAGTGCAAGACGCCTGCAACATTTTGAATGAAGTCCAAATCGATCGATATTTAGAGGCGCATTCAGGGACGATTCTTCTCGGTGAATGGAGGACCTTTTTTGTTGAAATTTTTGGAACTTTACTTTCAAAATAAAGCGTAGCTCTCTCTCTCTCTCATGAGACAGCTTCCGAACCGATTAATGGGCGTGACATTGGCTGGACGTTGTTATGTCTGCAGAATTCTGATATCAGCTCTAATCTGACAAAAGCAATACCTCACACCCGAATTCTGATGGGAGCTCTACCTCTGGAAAACAGAAAACTTCATTCATATGAGAAAACCCCTGGATGCAAATAATTCTAACTAATGCTCTTCCCTGTCCTCAACTGATGGGTATCTGTATACATGCACCTGGAAGGACCAACGAAGAAAAGTCTGAGAAACAGATTTTCTTGCTCAAAATTTCCACTTAGGCCAAAGCCATCTCCTGACCCTCGCATTCGTGCTGAATGTCTAGCGCAGAAGTAAAGTGCGACTTGTTGTGTAAGCCAATAGAGCACTACGCAAACCCATCTTCATGGTGGGCCCATCGTGCACTTTTGTAAAGAAACACACATGATTCGGACTGTGGGGGAGGGACACTGTGTGTGTGGGGGGAGGAACACTGTGTGTGTGTGGGGGAGGAACACTGTGTGTGTGTGTGTGGGGAGGAACACTGTGTGTGTGTGGGGGAGGAACACTGTGTGTGTGTGTGGGGGAGGAACACTGTGTGTGTGTGTGGGGGAGGAACACTGTGTGTGTGTGGGGAGGAACACTGTGTGTGGGGGGGGGAGGAACACTGTGTGTTTGTGTGTGTGTGGGGGAGGAACACTGTGTGTGTCCGTAGCTGCCCACACTGTGTGTGCCCACATCAAGCCCAAATAGGAATCAGATCCAACGGACAGCGCATCTAAGATTAACTGAGCAAAGGATAGTCCATTTTTGAAAACAGGTAGCAAACTTCCCATAAGTATTTGCGTTATTCCGATAAAGCGAAAAGGCGAGTCTCAGGAAGTCATTGAGAAGAAGTAGATGTGATCTCTGAGACAAGAACATTATTCGCCTGGCGTTTCGGATTCTAGCTCAAACCCATCTTCAGAGACGGCATCAGATAAGATGGGTAAGAGCTGGAATCCGAAGCTTCAGGCGAACAAAGTTCTGGTCTCAGTGATCGCGTCTTCTTCCTTTTAGTTCGACTCTGTCATCTGCAGGACGCAGACTCTCGTTTTTATAGTGCGTCTAAAACCTCTGAAGGCTCACAGAGGCGCAGCAATCGTAAAGTATTTAGCAATGTAAGCGAAAGTTCAAATAACCAACTGCTAGAATCAACTACTTTCATGAAGAGGGAGCACAAAAAGTTCACAGGAAAAGGTAGAATACACAAAGAGGCACGTCTACCCTTCCCTTTCTTGCGCTCTGACGTGTACATTCGGCGATTTTTTTTCGGTTCAGTTCATTTTTATTAAGGGAAAGATAGGCTGAAGCCTTTGAACTGCCTAGTGGTTACAAAGTGGCTAAGAAAATATCGATGCACAAGAAAAATTGAAACGATATGGGAGAATTAAGAGGCCGTCGACAAGTCAAAATTAATGCACTTAAAGGACTACCCCTTTATTGTGAGTAGTATAATTATATTCAATGGGACTGTAACTGGGACGCTTGATGAGCGTCCAAAAGAAATTTAGTTGATGAACGCTCACCGATCGGTAACTGAACTCTCTTCCCGCTTTGTGTTGAGACTCATTTCTGAGCCCCGCCCGCAGCCTCATATGTCTATGCATAAAAATTAAAAAGCGCTGTCCACCTGCCTCAAGGTGATATCATAAACAGCCATGAGAAGAGTTTCGATGGAAACGCCTTTCCGGTCATGAGGTCAGAGTCAAAAGCATATATATACAGCACGAAGAACTGTCTTAGCCTTCCATTTCTTCGCTCGTGTCTCAGTCAAGATCACAGCCTACCACAAGCAATAAACTTGTCTTTTAGCTAGTACCTGCCAAAAATAGTATATCATGTAAACGATATATACGTGAGCACCGCCTATTAAGATTTTTTGCAGAGCATATCTAAAATTTTCGTTAATTATTTTGATTTATTTTCGTGACTTAATATCTTTTTCTGATAAAAAATGATTAACTTATTTTCAAATTTATATATAAGCACAGCAACATACCAACATGCCTGAATATCGTGGTAAATTGATTAGTTTTCGTCTTGCTAATATGAAGAGTTGTAGGTGTGTTCATGCGTAGCAGCTTTATACTTTGAAGAGTAACATTGTGAGTTGACTTGGAACTAACAAAAAAACGTTAAAATGACATTTTAAGGAATATTTGGTGTTTAAACATTAAAGAAGCAGTTAAAGTCGTCCTTAGACAGATCTATTCCGAGGAAACTGTGGTTCCTAAGTCGGAGAATACCCGGGTTGACTGCATATGCTTTTAGCTGTCTATTGGCAGTTTATGATTAGCACACGATTATCTCGTTAGATGATGGATTTAGGCCAAAATATTCGGAAGAAGTTTCGGCCTCAGCCTGAAAAGGCTTAACTGAGGCTGATGTACTCATTATGATTATGAATTTTCGAGGAATTTAAAAGGCCCCAATGAAATTTTTAGAGAGTTCACTTCAGTCAATCTAATTAACCGGAACGGGCAGTTGAGACGCACTGCGCAGCATCAACCAGCGAGAAACTGTGCGACCCGGACAGATAACTGCATGCATGAGCAGATTAATTTTAGTTGAAGGCTACGGTGATTTCAAGCCTGTTTGAAATCGTGAGACAGACAACCATACGCTAAACCCATCACGGGAGGGACGACGTTCAAACCTGGTTTTTAAGACGCCGATGGGGAAAGAAAAACACGCTTCTACCGAGAAAAGAGGATAGCGTCTTTTCAGCTATAATCGGAAATTTGCATAGAGGAGCAAAGTTCTACGACCTACTCCACTTGAACAACAGGATAGGGAGTTCAGACCTATAAAAACAGAACGACAACAAGGGGCAAACTGCAGAAAGGAGAGACGAGAGAAAATACGGCTAGATTGATACAGCCTGTTTCGGACTTATTCTGCCTTCATTCAGCTAATCATCACCCTGACTTCCAGCTAGGACTGGAAAAAAAAACACGAGCTCGAGTACGGCGAATAGTCCACACACTGGGTCTAGCAGATGGGTCATAAGCACCTCATTGAACGAAAGTTAATCAGTGCGTCGCCAGTTTGCCTACTCTGTCGCAGAAGATCGGGTATTTATTCAAACAGGAATAGGCGCAAACCGATCTATTTGCTTTCTGAAGCAAACAAGCTCGGTATGGGTGGCAAAGGTCACGAATAGGCCACCAATTACAGACGTAATCTGCAGCGACAGTGTATGACAGGTGGCGAAGGACTAGTTAAATTCGGTCAGATTAAGTGCTTATGACCTATCGGCTAAACCGTGGACCGTATGCGCCGATATCGAGCACATGTTCATGTTTCCAGTACCAGCTGGTAGTCAGAATGATGATTGGCTGAATGAAGGCAGAATAAGCCCAAAACAGGCTGTATCAATCTACCCATATTTTCTGTCCTTTCTCCTACGTGCAATAATAACTTGGTCGAATTTGGTCTGGTAATTGTTCGCCTGTTCGTGACCTTTGCCACCCATACGGAGCTTGCTTGCTTCGGGAAGCCAATATGTCGGTGTGCGCCTATTCCTGTTTAAATAAATACCTGATTTGCAGCCACAGAGTATGAGAGGTGGCGAGGCCCTGATTAACTCCGGATCGATGAAGTGCTTATGACCCATCTGCTAGGTCCAGTGTGCAGACTGTGTCCGCCGTACTCGCGCACATGTTTGTGTTTTCAGTCCCAGCTGGTAGTCAGGGTTTTGATTGGTTGATTGAAGGCAGAATTAGCCCGAAACAGGCTGTATCAATCTACCCATATTTTCCGTACTCTCTCCTCCGTGCAATTACAGTTTGGTCGAATTTGGCCTGGCAATTGTTCGCCTGTTTTTGACCTTTGCCAACCATACGGAGTTTGTTTGCTTCGCGAAGCCAATAGATCGGTGTGCGCGTACTCCTGTTTTTATGGGCAATCTGTAATTGAAAATCGTTACCATGAAGTAGAAGGTAGACCTTCGTATGTCATATCTCGGAATCGTCGGTCAGCGAGCATTAAATCAAACGTTCTGCACTCTTTTTAAGCATTCCTCGTAAAGCAGTTTTAATAACTTGACGGCTGACTGACGGCGTACTGAATCAGCAAGTAACCCTTGGTATGGCACATGGTATGCACTTGCAAACAACATAAGCTCGGATCGAGGCTCTGATCGCGTCACAGGGTGCCGACTTAGCAGTTGAAAGCTCGTAACTAATAACAGAATGCCGAGTAAATCTCCGCAGCTATGATCTCATGCAGTTCTGTTTCCGTGGCTCCCTTCGTCTTTGAATAATTGCTGCCCAAGTTATTAAGGGCAACTAGGCCATCTGAAATCTTTAAACGCCGTAAAGAACTGAGCATAACCGTGACTTTCCAAAAAAACCCCAACGGACATTCGAAAATAAAAGTTGCCCATGGCTTTGTGCAGACTATAACAATGCAAACGTCAGTCATTCAGAAATATAGACATCTCATTCGAGTGAATATTTAAAATTTTGAAGGCAGTCTCAAAAATTTGAATTTAATTTAACCAAAGGGCAGTTTGCACACATTGACTTTTCTAGAGCATTCGTAGAAATCGGCGTCAGTCATGTTTAAAGGAATTAACAGCTTACATCACTGTTCGATACCATGCCAGAAATATTATCAAATTAAAAGAGTAGATGGATGTCATTTGTTTTAAGAGTACGGATGAATTATATGACCCTCTGAAGCAGACAAGAGAACAGAAATTGCCCGCAATACAGGTATATTTGCGCCAAATTCAAGGGAAAATGGGGTAAGTTTTATGGGTAGGTTTGGAGTTACGATTAATGTTAACAATAAGGCTAGGGTTTAGGGTTAAGATTATGGCACCAGTTTAGGTTTATGGTAGGACACGGGTATATTAACCCTTTCCTGAAATCATGCACAGGGCCACTATTTCTTATTCTCGTGTCCCATTTAGGGGGCAATATAAGTAACTCTTACAGCTTCAAGTGCAAACTTAACTGCTTTATTCGATCGCAAGGCGAAAATTCTGCAACAAATTGCGGCAAGGTTTAGTACAAAGCAAGAAACTACACAATACGGCATTGAAGGAGTCGGTAGTTTAAATGGCACCTCAATATCCGGTTACGCCGAGGGGATGCGGAAGTCGTGCTCTTACCCCAAGTTTCTCAATACGATTGAAAGTGATATAACAGATACGCCGCACAACCAGCTAGTGCGGTCTGGGCGCACTAACCTGGTCGACCAATCACCAGCGTCCACGCATGGGCCAAGAGTCAACTCTAATTTGCTCACTTATTTTAACCCAAGCGCGCGCAGCTAGGCTGATAGCAATGCACGATTGCTAGTATTCACGCAGAATACATCCCACCACTGGTCGGGCTGTTTGGCTTGATTGAAGCACTTTTTGGCGCCGATTGTGGATGAAGATGATGTAATCGCGTGTCGGTGAATATAGCAGGTGTCTCTACCCACAATACTCGTCTCCACGCTCATCCCTCTCGCTCTCTACGTCTGCTTTTTGCCCACAGCGCTGAACACCTCATCAGTTGTCAAGCTGTCTTGATGGTGCCACCTCCTATTCAAGAGGACCATCTCCCTTGAGTAACTTTCTTCTGTCCCTGTAACCGTTTCCATATACACTAAATTCCTTTTTATTCCTAATATAATAGTGGCGTGTGTTGAGGAACAATGGGGTGAAAAGAAGTCCTTCATAGGTAAAACCAATGCCAAGGACAGGGATTAAAGATATGCGCGTTCCCAGATGTCAAACAAAAATAATTGCCATTTACTAAAAAGAGAATGCAATTGGCTGACTCAAAGGGAGAGGTTATATGCCATCGAATCGCAATCGCCTCGTAATAAACAATCCCATGTAGCAGGTTCTGTAGGGGGTGTTCACGGAAGCCAACTTAAGTGTATAGGTACGTCCACGGCAAAAGCGGAGAACAATAAGGTTTTATGGCCAGAACGACAGTGACAAAAGGCAAAAGACTTCTTTGAAATCGTAAACCAAACTACATCTACTATATCTAAATAAGTAGGGAGTTACGTATAGACAACGTCGGTGACACGAAAGAGCACCGATAATTTGTACCATAGAGAAGTGGGGGAGGGAGGGCCACTAGGGTACAGCAACTAACGTGACCGCCACGGGAAAACCAAGGCCGGTAAATGTGGACAAAATTAATTAGGGTAAACAAAAAGCCTGAGAGTGGCAAAAGTATATAGCGGAGCAAGAGAGACAGTTATTCCGTTCTTGACGAGGACGTCAACTAGCCTCCGGCAGGAAATAAGCCTCTTCGGCAGTTTTGCCCGCGTTATTTTGGAGGGGAATGAGTTCGGGGAAGGTTTCAGCCAGCCAATCGTACACGTGCTTCTGACGTCCTTTGGCTGCCTATGGAGAGATATGAACGAACCGCGGGTGCGGACATCTTAAAAACATTGGGAATAACCAAAACACGCGAATTAAGTGGATTGTTTTGATTCAAAAAAGCACTAGTGAATGACGAAAATCGGGAAAAGGAAAAACTTTTACAAAAAGTAGTAACTAAACTTTTCGCATGCGAAAGCGTACTTACTGAGTGTAAACAGGAATCGCCGTCGTTATCTCGAAGCAGCACTAGGCGACTGCGACCGGAATTATTGGCCTGCGTTAGGAGTTTAACAACATTGAGGTGACCAGCATACGCGGCACGATGTAGAGGAGTAGCTTTCATGGAGTTCGTGGTCAGAGAGGCATCTGCCCCGTGTTCGAGAAGGAGTTTGCAAACCTCGAGGCGTCCATTTCTAGCAGCATAATGCTAAGAGCCGTAAGTATACTAAGGGGTCTAGAGGCAACATACCAAAGCTGTGTAACCGTAATTGTCCAGTTCATTGACCTGAGTGCCGGAGTTGAGAAGAGATGAGAGTTTACGTATATCTCCGTAAACCGCACAGTTCCAAATACCTCGTTCAAATTCTAACTCATCGAGGGTTTGAGCCAGGGGATTCGATCGGACACATGGGCAATAACCTTCGTGGTGCTCATGAGGAAACATCAAGGCACGTACAAGGTCGATGCTTCTACGCAGATCTAAAGTGCAGAAGTGTACAGAGGGTAAGGAAGAACAAACTCGTCCAGTCTAACTGAAACAACCGATTGAGCAAATGACAAAGAGGAGCCACACAAAAACCGACTAGCGGTTCGTACGGCAGTTCGACCGGCTGTTTCGACGACTTACACAGCAGGGGTTGTGCAGGTACGGTAACGTGCGCTGGACTATAGTGAAAGCAGACTCGCAGACTCACTATCTGTTCTACTACCCACTTGGACTCGGTGAGTGGTTCATAAGGACAGCAGAAAAAAAAAGGATTCAGCAGTTGGCAAATGTGCACATCCAGCAAGTCCTCCAGTTTTTTACTCCTTCGGAATAAACTGTGGAGCTTAAACGACTTAGCAAAGTGGAAGCAGAACAACCCACATTGCAAAATTCGCCGAACTATACAGGAAGAAAAACGATCAACGGTAAAACCAGATGAAAGAGTCCTTGCAAGGTCGCTGTAGCCCTACTTGAGGTTTGATAACTCAGTGTACTTTTTAGTCAAATAATCTGTTCAGTGGGAAAAAGAGTGACAAAAAGCCTAGCGTAATGGCAGTAACAACAGCTGAGTGCGAGTGGCTGTTTCATAGATTGGCGCGATTAAACGTTTGACGATTCAGAGCATACGTGAACTATATTATCCGTAGAGTGTTAAAACCTTTTGCCTGCGAACTGCCAACCAAGAAAGTGAGCCCAACTTTTCTCTTCGTTGACATTCACGAGCACCGATATCTAAAAACTGTAAAATTACCCATTTGGCCTCTAAAAGGTTATCTCAGCAGCGAATCTGAAGGCAAACGTGTCGCGAAGTAAATCAGATGCACCGTCAGGTGAAGTACATAGCGACATCGTACCAATGCATTTGGAGCAGAATAATTGTCTCTGGAAAGCTCGCCGTGTGTCACACGTTACTTTCGACGAAGTACAATGATGTCAAAGCATCAGAAAGTGAGCAGATAACGCCTGACTATGTATTCGACACCGGCTTGCCCGCACATACCCGTATGAAAGAGTTACAAAATTGAGTCAAAAGAACCAACACGTCGTACAGCCACCGTAACAGTCTTTTACACATTTTTAAAATTGACATGTCAGACTTACTACCGGCTATGCTGTGAAGGCAACAATTTCGGACAGTGGTGTACGTTCAGAACTATTGCAACAAGTTAAGTACTTACTATATGAATGAACCTTACTATTAACTAGTCTGAGTACAGTCATCAGTTTACCTACAGACAGCCCGCCGTTCTAACGCAGCACTAGGTTTTTGATATATCTATATAACCCGGCACTACCATGCGGTATGACGAGCAAGCTCTCCATAAACCTCTAATTATTTATGTAAGTTGTAAGCCGACGGCTTGCAGTTTTATTACAGGAAAGTTTGACGCCATATTTACGATGCATCGGCCAGAAGTTTATGAGAGGAATTACGAATGTTACCGCTTCATTCTCTAGCCTTGTATGTTTCCGTGGGAGTTAAGACAGTGTGCTAGATGCGGCTTAAGTCTACCTCAGGCGCAAATCAACGTTCTGTGCCCACTACGTGGGGCACATGGTGGATATCGAGCTTTGCGAGGCTTTTAACAAATGGACGCCGGCTCTTGTGTAGAACTCAAAAGAAAGAAGGAGAGGAGTCGTTCTCGCTACTGCCAGCGAACTTCTGTGGGGTTATTGAGCAGTGTTTGACCGACTAAAGGAACTGTGGTGGGCTAATTGAAAGCAAAAATCCAACATTAAAACAATATGGATAAAGTACGGCACTGGTACCTATGAAAATAGGTAAAATCACGTTGTCTATACTTCAAAGATTTCTTAAAACGTTCGAAAGCAGTTGGCTAAAAATCTGACCATTCAATCGAAAAACGTCATTTATTTGCAGTGAACTGATAGCTTGTGAATAAGCGGAAGTGGGTTCTAGAACCGTGTATCGTTAAAAAAAAGTTGAACACGAGAGCATCGATCACGGAAGTTTTAGATGCCGAAAAAAAGCATAGGGCATTCAAATAAATATGACATATTAATTAACTCCAGAGAAACTAGGTGCGGTCATTGGGATTACCAAGTTTGCTTAGTGTAAACCATTATACTGTCCACCTCCGTGTGCCTATCTGCTGGCCAGACGGTTACCTTATTTAAACTAGTTAGGGACAATAACATCTAGTCTACAGGTAAAATCCTGCATTTATGTTTATAAAGGCTACTAAATCCAGTTTATCAGTATTAAGAAATGTCGAGAATTATTTCTGAGGAGCGAAAAAAAGCATTGGTGTCCGTATGCAATGACGTTTAACTCACCAGTTCCCCAAAATAATCTGTATTTTTTTCTAAATGGCTTTAGAATCATTCTGAAAATGGATTGACAAGAGCCGCTCGTAAAGGCTTATATCTCTCAAGCCACTTCTGCGATAATTGACGTACGCTAGCTACAGTAGATGAGGGTGCTCGAATAAACTCTCTGTTGAAGGGACAACAACTAGCAAAATTTGGAACTAGACGTCCAGGCCTTATGTTCTGGCGAGCTCTTCGGTACGCGAAGAATGTCTCGGAAGCCGTCAGCCACCTTCTCACTCCACTTGGAGTTTGGGATGCCAACAGGCCAGAGGCAACCATCAGGCACCCAGTCATGGGGTTGAAAGACCCACAAACACGGCAGGAAACTTCTTGTTTAGTTTACCGGATCTGGTACAGTTGTGTACAAGGCAACTGCAGATTACCAATGCCAACAACGACAAGGGAGACTAGAATGGCCATTTCTGGCTCATTAGCAGCCATCAGCCAGTCATACCCAACCCCAGGTGGTGATCCACCTGAGGATCGAACCCGCGACCTATTGATCAGAAGTCGAAAGCTCTAACTATTCAGTCACGAGCTCAATGTCTTGCCAGTTTATATCAGGAATATGGACATCCGTTGATGAACGCTCAATGATTTTTAACGCAACTCGTTCCGCTGTGTCTTGGGGCTCATTCTCGTGCCCCCGCCAGCAGTCACATAGCCGCCAGTAGTAGTAGAGGCAGAAACGGCCATTCCAGTCTCCCTTGTCTTGGTCGAATTTTTTAATATGCTTCGACTACCACTGACCGCTGCGCGGCTGAGGCATCGCCTGAGCAGGGGAATGAGTCGGGTGGGGTGGGCGCAGGCGACTAACACCTCCAATGACAGTAAGCGAAATTGCCGCGCCAACATTCGACATGAATGATGAGATCACAGCAATTAACGACTCGGAGGCGGATGGCAAAGCCATAATCGCATCAATTGCGACCCCCCAGCGGTGATGGCGAGAGCTGCTAATTTTAGTACGTATCTTATCGCGTGGCCATTACTTACTATAAACACTGTGCAATTTGTGCCTGTGTCACCCTTATCTGCAACTGCCTCTGATGATGGGTTCAAGTGAGAACCCGAAGCTTCAGGCAAATAAAATTCTTGTTCCAGCAATCGCATCCTTTCCTCCTGGACTTCCAGAAAGCACAGCAGGTAGCAGGACATGACCTAGTGGGCCGGTGGCTCCTGTGCAATATACTTTGTTCGCAGGAGGGTTTTAAGATCGGCCTGGGTATCTGACCTGACCACTTAAAAAATGACTAATTAAATGATTTTGTGGGATATTAGACAAGCAGAAGTACTGGCAAACTGTCGGCAAATTTGCGGCTCGGAATGGTCTACTCAAGATCAGATGGTAAAGGGTCATGTAATTCGGCGAGCTTCTTTAACAACAAAAAATAACATTTTCTTAAATGTTCACTGATTGCAATATAGCATACAATGCTAGCTATTGACCTTCTGACGATTCTAAGTGCCTTACTGGATAACTAGAGCGATCATATCGGCAGCACTGCAGCAGACGTATGCATCAGAACAAGACTGAAGGCCGCAGCAGGGTTGCCACGCGCGGACTCACCACGACAGCATGGCTTAAACCCAACAGGCAGTGTGAATGTGATACAGGTAGAACTTATAGCACGGGGTTGAATGTGCGTCTAATTAACGATGGACGCCCGTGGTCCGCCGTCGACAGATGGCATTGAGGGGGAGGCATAACTGCATGCTCATTTCCTTACGAACTCGCGTCAATGTAATTGTGGGTTTTGTTCGCGGTCAACAAATTAACATGTTCAGTCCGAATCGAAAATAAGTTTGCCCTCTGACCATGTATGATCATAATGCGAGACTACAGGGCAATGTGTAACAGCCTGAGCATGACCCAGTAAAAAGCTATCATCATTTCCGTGCAATTTGTCAAAGGCAGGCAGACATTAAATACGTATAAAGTGGGGAAATATTCCCGTCGGTAGTATGCTTTAAGTGAAGCATCTGCAATGGCCACGATTAACAGCCGACTCTAAATGCTTTCTATTGGTTGGTGACAAGTGGTAGGCTGTTAAGACGGACCTCCTCCCTTGATTGTGCTTCCTGGGGTCATAGGCTCTGGATTAGTTGCTTCTTCTGAACTAGGCCTAGTTTTGGGTTTATTCTTAAGTTCCGAATCAGATTTGACGGCGTCAATAACTTCTCACACGTATTAGTTCAAGCAAGACCAGTATTTACAGTAAAAGAGACTGTTGTCATGATAGTGTATTGTCGGACGAGGAACAGAAAGGGGCTGAGATAGTCTTAAATATAAAATATAGAGAGTAACACATAATTAAAAAAGGGTAATAGGCAGTTCAGTTTAGATTTGGAGGGCAAGTCATCCATAAAATTCGTTTTTTAATTTATGGAAGGCTCGCATGCGAGACAAAGAGTCACGCCAGAAAATCCGACACTTTTAAAAAATCCACTTTCTCCTTTCGTCTTTAAACAAAAGCAACATTGTTTGCGGTTACAGACTACCCTATACGCAGGGTTCCCCGCTGGTGCAGGCTCCATTGTTTCTTCCTTAACCGGTATGGGCACTAAACTCTGGAGGGACGATGGCTACCGTACCCCTTGTGGCCGTAGGTAGGCGTCCCCGGCGTGGCTTTAGTTGACCAAAATGTGTAATGAATGTCAGGCCGTTAGGGAGTGACACGTCACGAAGTACGTAAATGGTGGATGGTGAAAATCGACGACCACGTACAGTCCTTCCAAGGGGTGAAGATATATTGTCATCATACTAAGTTGCCTAATTGGTATAGGATAAGATGAATGCCTCGATCAAAATAATTTTTTATCTTCAGCAGCTGTACTTTGATGGTCGTGCACTAAGTTGTGGGTGGGTCGTAATAATCCTCGTGGTTGCCACATAGAGCCGTCCAGGGTGTGTTGGCTGAAGGCGGTTTCATGTTACACCCCAGTTCTCCTGGTTAACTTAGGATGTCAATTCATCGGTTCCTGCAGATTTCTTCACCGAGCTCCTGGATTGACTGATTATGTTTCTGGTCAGTCATAGTTGCACATAATCCAAGCAGTCGAATATCAGCTATCGCTTGAGAGACAGTTTATTAAATAATATAACGATGGTATATGTAGCAATATAAAAAGGGAATACAGAGAGCGTTAGGTAGATCGTTGGCTGGAATCGGTCACGGCAGTGTCTCACGGACAGCGAGTTCCGGGTGACTAACGGGATGAACCAAAGGGAGTGTAGCGCTGGAAGCAACTACGGGGAATCGGGCACAGTCTGTAGCGTTTGATCCTAAAAACCACAAAAGAACACCAACTGCAACACTGTCTTCGTAACCGGAAGCTCGCTTCCTTCAAACAACACAAAGAGTCAAATCACGTCTTTTGTATTGTAGCGTCCGGCCGATTCGGCGATACTGGCAAGCATAAGCGGTATTTTATCTTTTCCATCTGAGTTTCAGCCTGGTAAAACCTAGGAAAGTTTTTGTCACTATTCTAGCCCTTTCCTTATATTTTCTCTAGCAGAAAAATAATATTGCCGGGTTAATTTTTCTTACATTCTTCGGAAACTGCTCCTTGTTTCTTCGTTGTTCCTTTTAAATTGGTGCCATTTGATGATTTGTTCAGTTAAGTCATAGTGACCGAGCCAGCTGTGGGTGTACTCAAGGTTATTGAAGAGGTGTTGAATCACCGGTTTCTTCGGAATTCGGTGAACCTGAATCCTCATCATTTAGTCACAGTTTATACAGTCTGGTGTGTGGAAATAAATATATCTGATGAAGGATCACTAATAGCAGGTATAATTTATCAAACTTCCAGCCGCGATCCAATTGAGGCGAAAATCTGATTTGCTGGCTGTATGCCTTGCAAAAGCATCACGAAAGCATTGGTGGATTAAGCGTACACTAAAAGGTTAAAAGAGAGGACAGTATACCTGCTTTTGCCTGCACACTTGGGCACCATTTGCTGATCTGCCAGGCGATCTGCATGTGATAACTGCTTGACGTCATCCTTCTATGTTTTTCCTTGCTGATAATTGGTGCCTACTTTTTATGAGTATATTGTATATTTTGAGGGTTACGGGCATAGCCCTTGTTGACCCTATTTATGAACAATCAAAATTATAAATGCAATGATTGAAATCCTGGCACGTCGTTTGAAATTGTTTTCGAATTTCAAGTCCTTCGAGCCTATGTGCCTTAAGTCTCAACCTCAATGTAAAAGCACGCTGCTTTGAAATTATTAAAGAACCTGTCTTTATATTCCCAATTGATCGTAAATTGCAACTGAACGCTTTGATCCTCGCTTATTTCTGAAACACACAGGGTCCCTGTAATTGCTCCCTGTGATTGCTTTCAATCGCGAAAGGGGATCAAACTAAAGGCTGAGTCCTAACATTTTAATATTATTATTATTGCCTGTATATCTATACCGACTGTCTGTTAAATTTTTGGCGATTCTAACGTCAATTTCATTTGCTCTGTGCCCTCCATAAGCATGCAAAACACAAGTTCCCTAAATTTATTGTCACAAAAAATTGGTCCACGACCTAGTTTTGAATATGCACAACAAAATCGCTATGGACCGTCTATCGGCGCCTCTAAACACTCGCCCATATTGGCAGGGGATCTTGTTAAGC
>WEDG01002314.1:0-14438 GCA_017591395.1 Schistocephalus solidus
GCTATGTGATATGGAAAGTAAAAGACGATGGTAATAAACGAGTTTACACAAATCTTTAGTGAAAACAACTTCAATACAAAGGGAGAGCTGATAGTTTTGATAAAATGAGTAGCTAACACCAAGGTACCGGAAAGATGATCGCCGTTGCGGAAGGAGTTTCCAAGAGGTTCAGGAATGGGAGATGTTTGCAGTCTGGGCACACACTAGACTAATTTCTGATTAGTAAGTGGGAGACCTTTTACCAACTACCGTGTAGAGACTTGATCCAATTCATCCTTCAGAAAAATGGAGCAGAGTTTGGGTCTAAAAAGGCTGTGACCATCGACAATATTGTCAGCATACTTCACGCTAGAGACAGCCATTTGGCGATAGCAGGTAATCAGTGTGAAAGGGGAAGCTGTTCAGGCCAGCTTGCGAAACAAAACCTGTGTAGAAACTAACGGAATGTGATCACTGGGAAAGGAGTTATAATTCCCGAACGTTTATCATCCTACGGTGTACTGGATAGCTTTTGGTAGCGGAGCAGACCGCATGTCATTCGAGTGGTTTGAGCATTTAAATCTTATCCGAAAACTTTCTTGGCCAAATTAAAGTTCTGAATTCAAATTCGGCAAATGTATGTTCGGTAACTGCTCAGGAGCAGAAAATAGTGGCTGGTTTGCAATAAAATGATCGCTGAAACGTTGTCAGGCAGATGCGATTAGTTGGTCTTCTAACAAACCAGTCGCGAGTTTAAGCCTTGGGCGCCATAACGCTTGGGGTTGTGTATGGTTGGTTCATGATGGCTAATAAGCCACAAATGGCCATTCAATTGTCTTTTATTTGTTAATCATCTTAGTGGGCCTTTATCATTAGCCACCCTGCAATTGCTGGCAGGGCTCATGAGTGAGCCCCAAGACACAATGGGTCAAGTGAGTCCCAAACCTGATCGGTGTGCGCCTACTTACCATAGCTGATATTTCCCGATCGAAGGCAGGGAAGACAAAGAGCTCATGGCTACGAGGAGTTGTGGTTTTCTGGCCCGCACTGGAGTACTAAGTGCGATGACCACACGGCTCTATATTATATGTTGCAATTTCGCCAGGGCGAATTCTGAAGCTAAGTAAGGAGGATACGGGTGAGCAACAGTTCAGGTGTCAGCGAGCCAAAATTACTGAAATATTGTCACGTCAGGAACCGACAATGATTATGACTAAAGACTCGAATACGGATATAAATGCAAGCATCGTATCAATTACGATCCTCAGCAATGAACACGAGGACTGCCAATGATAGAAGGCCTGTGAAAGTCAGTTTGCAAAAACATGAATTTTACCGATAAATCTGAAGCTCTGTTTGCGCGCTTCTGTCGGCCCATAGATAACAATTTTCTCTGATGCGATGGTGGTTGCCTCATTACAGCGTTGTGTGCAGAGCATCCTGAAGTTCTTATTAATCATAAACCCTAATCTTCAACTCTAACACCAAGTCGCACGCCAAAAACAAATTCATACGTAAAAAGGAAATGAAAATGATCACGACACCGCTCAATTCATCCAAACGATGGCAATTCTAAACGAAACACTACTTTATTTGTTGGTCGCGCTCCAAAACAGTAGACTTGACATAAAGCCCCCAACAAAAACCTTATCTTCCTAGCCCTATTCTCAAAATCCTAGCAGTAACACGCAGAGTATCCTGAGTACTCGAGCGAGTTGATGGGACTGCCTTCTGCAAGATCTTCGGCCTAGCCAGAAGGCGATACGTCAAATCGGGACCCTACTGGGGGTATGGACAAAAAAACCGCATTCTAGCATTCAGCGAGCTTGGATGCTATACTGTCTACACCCGTTCTCTCACTTGGGAATTCAACTATCCCGGGGCTGGAAAGGTGCCCTTGTCCGACTACCAGGTCGTATAAACCTGTCCGTAACTTGCGTATTACTTTCTTGCCAATTTGGGACATGGCTTAAATGTACTAGTGACTAAGGTCAGCCTATGACTCCAGCTGCCTGGCAGTATACCGCAGTAGTAATTATTTATTATCAGCTGTCATGTTGCGGTCTGAGTCCATGCTATGAAATCAACCATAGGCGTCCATGCACTGTCATTCTTCGAAGGTGGACATTTGCGTAGGTGAATAGCCTGATTTAAATTTCACTTTCATCATCCGCATTATCGTATGCAAGTCAGGAAATTCATAAGTTATTCGGAATTTTATATATGACACAAGCATATGCCCTAGCTCTGTCAAACATTCCAAGTGGCACTTCAACATTTTAGAGAAAATTAAATTTCCAAACCTTTCAGTGAGTTTGGCGTTATTTCAGTTGTTAGTTGTCACAGCCATGCGGTAGCATAGTGATTATATCTTATAAATACCGGAAATACTTGTGAAGGATTTACCCATATCTGACGCTTGTTCTGGTGATGGGTTCAGAGATAAAACAATAACATAAACGAGTAACATTTATAGGGGAGGGTGGGGGCAGGGGCCAATCAGACAGCAGTGGCGCCAGTCCGGAGGTGACCACGCAGGACCCTGTAAGCCGGCGCCAGATTGATAATTAGATTGAGTGAGTTCTCATCCGAGGCCCAGGTTTCAATCAATTTTCGGCTTTTCTTGCATCTGGCGTGGGCTATGATCTTCGTGGCTGCGAAGTTAAATACGCGACGCATTTCGAAGGTGTGGGCAGTCACTTGCGATAAACTGTCACTCTGCCTCACAGCAAGCTTATGCTCGTGTATGCGCCATCCAAGCATACGTCCAGTCTGTCCTGTGCAGTTACAGGAGCAGTCATGCCCTTGATGATACACGAATCCAGATTGCTCATTCGGATTTAATCTGTCATTGATTCTCATTACCTTACTGCGCATGGTAGCTTTGGGTCAGTGTGCGATTCCGACACCAAGTCCCGCAACAATGCGCTCGGTCGCTTCTGACACGTTCTTGATATATGGCATCGTATGCCATATCGTAGAGGTTGGTTCTGTTTGGGTCCTCTGCGTTCGAAGATGTAGGCATCGGCTTATGAACGCCTTCGGATGGCCCACGCAAGATGCAAGAAAAGCCATGAATTGACTGAAGGCTGGGCCTCCGATGAGAACTCGGTCAATCGATTTATCGATCTGGCGCCGGCATACAGGGCCCTGCGTAGTCACCTCCGGACTGGCGCCACTGCTGTCTAATTGGCCCCTGCCCCCCCCCCCCCCCTATAAATGTTACTCGTTTATGTTGCTAGTTTATCTCTGTAAGAGTTCGAAAGCTCAAACGAATAAAGCCATGATTCCGGTGGACGAACAACCTTCTTCTTCACTTACACACACCTGGAATACGGACTTTCACCTCCATTCGTGAAAAATTCGGGCCTGATGCGCTTCGGACAGCTCGGAGCTGGGAAATATTCGCTACACGAGAGGCAGCATCGTACGAGCAACTGCGTTTTTGCACCAATGCGTGCAAGAGGGACTGACGCCACGATGCCTGAGATATAAGGCACCCGTTAAAACGGCCATGGACAGGGAAGTTGTCAGGCGATTTATCAAACAGATTACGAGAGTTCTGATCGATGACTGCCACCGGCGTCTACAAAAATACAAGGCTGTGATCGAGCAAAATAGGAGAGTGTGCTCGCGTTCTCGGTTAGGCCATTACTGAGGGCCTTGATAAGACAATCTCGGCTTTGGCGCAGCACAGACAAGCCAAAAGCGAGTAATTTTTGATTAAAAACACAATAAGTTACGAGCATCCGACACAAGAAGCTCGAACTTGGTCCACAACGTCTCACCCAAGCAACTAACTGAGCAACAATTACAGGTGCTGTGGCATGCAGCTTGTTTTAATACCACCGATGCGAACACTGTCGGCTTTATAACAGCCTTGGAATCTATGCTTTGGGAGAACTGAAACAACTAAGGACGAGAAACACTCCGTCCAAAAACGTGTAACATCTTTGCTGATGGCACACAGACCAACCCAATGTGTTTTGAAGAGTGATTTAAAAGCTATAAAGGAACTAAGGACGGACGAACAAATTATCATTCTACCAGTGGATAAGGGGCGATCAACTGTCGTAACGAATCGAGAAGACTACAATGCGAAAGCGAAGGCCCTTTTGCTGATAGAGAATTTTACAGACCAGCGCATGGCGCCCAAGCCAAAGCTGTAGCGAATCGGTTGAATAATTTACTCGGAGAATTCAAACACCAAAATGAGAGTATGGAGAACGAACGGCACCAATTTAAACCAACGGATACGTCTCTGGTTCGCTTCTATGGTCTACCAAAGGTATATAAACCAAATGTTCCTCTGCAGCCAATAGTCGCCCTGAAAGGCAGCCCCACCTATACTCTAGCAAAATGGATGTACTCGAAATTGAAATTCCCCAAAACAATTCGCCTGCCTCAGTCCGTTTGGCCTCCCAATTCCTGGCAGACCTCCAAGGTTAGAGGATTCAATCGGACGAAGTGATGGTCTCTTTTGACGTGACATCCTTATTCACATCCATCCCGCCGAGCTTAGCACAATAAGTCCTGCAAAGGAAACTTGAGGAGTCATACGACGAAACCCAGAGTTCTCTTAAAATTGAACACCTTATAAAGCTATTTGAAGTTTGACAAAAGACCTACTTCACCTTTACCGGAGAAACCTATAAGAAGATCAAGGGAACTCCGATAGGCTCCCCAATCTCCGGTTAAGTGGCAGAATTGGTCTTAAAAGAGCTGGAAAAGAT
Organism: Schistocephalus solidus; assembly: GCA_017591395.1. Lineage (NCBI taxonomy): Eukaryota > Metazoa > Platyhelminthes > Cestoda > Diphyllobothriidea > Diphyllobothriidae > Schistocephalus > Schistocephalus solidus. The sequence continues at coordinate 4,713 of WEDG01002314.1, forward strand.
CACTTTTACCCGAAAGCGGCCTATATTTTTGCGCCAATACTAAGGCGATACATTTGTTATCCTAAAGAGTAACATGCTGCAGCATTTCCATGATCACCTTAACTCGATTTCCCAGATATTAAATTCATTAGGGAAGAAGAAAAAGAGCAGCAGTTGCCCTTCCTTGATATGCTCTTCAGGCGAAGTCCCAGCGTCGAAATAGAAACAACTGTCCACAGGAAGGCGACAAACACCACACAGCTTCTAAATTTTCGCAGCAACCATCCGGTGGCTCACAAACAAAGCTGTGTGAGAACATCATTCAAGTGCACCACCACTCATTGCAGCAACCTGGCGGAAAAAGCACGTGAGGCCCGTTATCTCCGCCACCAGTTTATGCGAAACGGCTATCGGAAGGCGTTTATAAGCCGATGCCTACGTGTTCGACCGTGGAGGACCCAACCAGAACCAACCCCAACGATATGGCATGCGATGCCATATATCTAGAACGTGTCAGAAGCCACCGAGCGCATTGTTGTGGGACTTGGTGTCGGAATCGTACACTGACCCAAAGCTACCATGTGCAGTAAGGTAATGAGAATCAATGACAGATTAAACCCGAATGAGCAGTCGGGAGTAGTGTATCGTGTCCCGTGCCAAAACTGTTCCTCTAACTACACTGGACAGACTGGACGTTTGTATGGTTCGCGCATAAACGAGCATAAGCTTGCTGTGAGACGGTGTGACGGATTATCGCAAGTGGCTGCCCACACCTTCGAAATGCATCGCGTGTTTAACTTCGCAGCCACGAAGATCATAGTCCACGCCAGATGCAAGACAAGCCGAGAATTGCTTAAGCAATTCATCTTAGGCCCACGCTTCAATTGCTATGAACCAAACGCCCTAGGTAAAGAAAGCGGCTTTTTGATGATGTCAGAGCATTTTTGTGGTAGACCTCACTTACAACCCCACTTTGCTGACTACTGCTGTATTCTTTCGTAATAATAACCGTCCTACGTGCTGCCTTTTCCTCGACGGAGGGTGCTATCACCCTTAACTGGAACCGTTTAAATTAAGCTAATCGTTCCTTTGCGAGGAAATCTGACATAGGTCTGTGAGAATTCTTCCGAACAATGAGTTGGTTATGAGTCTGAATGGTAACGATGGAGTAGACTACAGAATATGCCTTTTTAAAAAAAAATTACAATGAAAAAATATATTTACCTATATTAAAAAGCAGCCTGTTCAATGCGGAGCTGTGTACGTGTATGACGGTTAATCAACCAAAACACCTGTACCAGGCAGGTACTATGAACGTGTGTGTGAAAACCAAAAAAACAGGAAAAACGTTGACTGCAAATGCAACCGGATAATAATGAAGGAAAGAGTAAGTGAAAGTCAAATTATAACAGACACCGAAATCACGAGTTTCATTTTGGGATACATAAAATTGAGATGAAACGACCATATAGTGAGGATAAATAAGGAGCGCGAGCCCTATTGGTCATGTTATGGTGGCAGACGTAGAGGCGAACGCAGACGAGGCAGACAAACGATTGCTCCAAGGACACATTCAGGACTTCCCTCAAGCACAAGAGAATCAACCTGAGGGACCTTGCTCAAGATACGCAGGTCTCACGCACTGCAGCATGACAATTGGACCGTTGATTTCGACTTTGTCTCCTGCATACTCCATTTCATTGTGGTGCAGGGACGATGACTTTCGCAGGATTATAGTGAGAGTGGACTTTCATTGCTGCTACCTCACTCCTGTCCCACTCCTCCATCGCTGCCTGGCACTGCCACATAGACTGGTAAAGACAAACCTCAAACACGTAGTTGACAGCCATCCTTGCCTTTTTGAATACTAGCTGTGAAAAGTGTATTCATTTGCCCGGCAAGCAATGCCAGACAATTTGTTACAACGGCATAGACAAGACCGCCAGTGCCTCACTTGTATACACCAGCTCTATAATTATTTAGCGCGGACTACGAGGCACACCAGCATTCGCCTATACCAAACAAACAGTTTAAAGGCAGAGAAGGAACCACGTCTTTCGCCCAGTTCTGCTGACCAGGCGTTTTGTTCTTTCTGATAGATTTCTCATTGTATTGTTTATCTCATATGCGAATGTTTACTGAATTAGTGCCAACACAAAACTTTGGATAGTGGCATGAACATATTAATCTCATTTATTACAGGTTATCTTATGCGAACAAATCAACTTTCCAAAGACCAAAATGAAACATGGATGCAGGTTTGATCATGATAGGGTCTACTTGTCACCTTGGATGAGGGGTTGATCATTCAACTATAGAAGCGTCCACAAGGCAAGGATGAATAACGTGTTCGCAACCAGGGAAGCAGTCACTGGTCAACAACCAAGAGCGCCGATAACACAACCAGACAGACGGAGAAATTGATACTACTATAATTATGTGCAGAGCATTTAAGATGCACTATGGACCGCCCGCCTACGCTCTGCTAGGAAGCTCTTTATAGATTCCTTCACAGGGTGATCAATACTGGCACTGATTATGCGACAAAACAACAACATAAATGTATGCGCGTTTCAGAAGCTGTGTCGACAAGGTGCTCAACTTAATTTTCGGAGTGCCTGAAAAAACGACGAGCATCAAAGCAACCTCATCATAGTTGAGCCTGCCGCGATTCATCTGCCTATTCATTGCCAGGTGCACCTTTAAAATGTCCTTGTTAGACTACCTTTATAGATGACGCCAGCCCGAGGTACCTTATGGTTTTAATTTCAAGCAAGTATATCAAGCTCAAAAAATGAATTAACGTCAGGTCACGACTGTCTCCATACCAGTCTCTACTCTTTCCCCTATAGGACACTTCTTATGTTTCTCTATCAAGGAAATTTCAAATACCGTTGTCCGCAGTGGCTAGTAAGATTGTCTGTTGGCCTGTTAGCTAACTACATATCTTTCCTGTAAACTTTCATCCTCATCAACCTGGCAACAGACCGTCATCTTATCTTATCTTAAGGTATTACTCGAAATTGTGTACTTTACATGAATTCCAGAGAATATTCCCCGGAATGAGCTCGGTCACGACAAAAAACCGTCTTTTTATTATACCAGTCCATGTTTACATCGAGGTAGGCAGAAGTAGACGCGGTCGCAGGTCAAAGTACCTTATTCATCTGTCAGTTCGGCATAAGCCGTGAACCCATCACCAGAACGAGCATCAGATATGGGTAATTGCATCACAAGTATTTACGGTATTTATAAAATACAATCACTATGCTACTGCATGGCTGTGACAACTATCAACTGAAATAACGCCAAAACACACTAAAAGGTTTGGAAAGTTAATGTTTTCTAAAATGTTGAAGTGCCACTTGAAATGTTTGACAGAGCTATGGCATATGCTCGTGTCATACATTAAATTCAGAATAACTTATGAATTTCCTGACTTGCATACGATAATGCGGCAGATAAATGTGAAATTTAAATCAGACTATAAACCTCCGCAAATGTCCACCTTCAACGAATGGCAGTGCATGGACGCCTATGGTTAATTTCGGAGCATGGACTCGGACCGCAACATGACAGCTAACAAAAATAATAAAGACTGCGGTTTACTGCCAGGCAGCTGGAGTCATAGGCTGACCTTAGTCACTAGGACATTCAAGCCACGTCCCAAATTGGCGAGAAAGTAATACGCAAGTTGCGGAAAGGTTGGCACGACCTGGCAGTCGAACAAGAGCACCATTCCTGGAAAGAATCAGGGAAAATATTCAGTTAGGATACTCGGTTTCTTGAGTGAGAGAACGGGTTTAGACAGTGTAGCATCCAAGCTCACTGAATGCTAGAATGCGGTTATTTCATCCATACCCCAGTAGGGTCCCGCGTTAACGTATTGCCTTCTGGCTAGGCCGAAAGATCTTGCTGAAGGTGGTCCCATCAACTCGCTCAGTATTCAGTATACTCTGCGTGTTACTGTTAGGATATTGGGATAAGTGCTATCCATTACATGCATATATACTGATACCATCACCAACACGCGGGGAAGTTTTTTTATATATCTCTGGCCAAGTTCATCGGACTAGGTGGTGTACTAAAGAAATAATTTCTCTCGTTCATTTCTCACGGTTTTTTTAAATAAATATTGCCTTACTGTAAACGACTTTGTCCTGGGTTAATATAAGAATAAAATTGATAGCAAGCTACAGCAAACACAACTTTATGGAGAAAAATTACTGACATGGAATCCCAAAACTTTGCAAAACGGCATATATTTTAAGACGACCGCCTGTGATTACTTAGTGAATTTTTAACCTAAATAATCAAATAAAGGCTGAACCCAGGAAGCTCAGAAAGATTAACTAGAATAAATTCTAGCAGTATTAGTAGTAATATATTAGTAATAGTAGAAGAAGTATTAGCAATCGCAGTAGAAGTATTAATAGGATTAGTAGCAATAGTGATAGTAGTAAAAGCAGAAGTAGTTGTTGTAGGAATAGTAGTAGAAGAAGAAGTTTTAGTAGTATTAGTAATAGGATTGCAGTAGTAGTAGTAGTAGTAGGCGCAGTAGTAAAAGTAGAAGTAAAAGTAGTAGTAGAAGTGGTAGTAGTAGGAGATGCAGTAGTAGAAGTGGTTACAGTAGTAGTAGTTTAGTACAAGTAGTAATAGTTGAAGTAGATGCAGTAGTAATAGTTTTACTAGTAGTAGCAGTAAAATGGTAGTATAAGTAGTAGTAGTTTTAGCAGTATTAGACACAGTAGCAGTAGTAGTTATAGTAGTATTTGAAGTAGTGGTAACGGAAGCATTAGTATTAGCAGTAATAGGGGTAGAAACAGTAGTTAAAAGTATTAGTATTATTTGTACACGCAGTAGTAATAGTAGTATTAGTTGGTGTAGACGCATTAGTAGTAGTAATAGTAGTTGGCACAGTATAAGTAGTAATAGTAGAAGAAGTAATAGTAGTCAGTATTAGAAGTAGAAGGAGAAATAGTAGGAGCAAAAGTGATAGTAGTAATAGAAGTAATAATAGTAGTAGTATTAGTAGTAGAAGAAGTTGTAGTTGTAATATTATTAGTTCAAGTAGTAGTAGAAGTGGTAGTAGTAGTAGACGCAGTAGTAGTAGAAGTTATGGAAGTAGTACTAATAGTAGCAGTAGTAGTGGTATTATTAGTAGACGTGGTAGAAGTAGTAGTAACAGTAGTTGTAGTAGTAGTAGTAGACGCATTCATAGTAGTAATAGTAGAAGTAGTAGCAGTATGCGTGGTATTAGTAGTAGTTGTAGTAGACGCATTAATAGTTGTAGTAGTAAAAGACGCATTAGTAATAGTATAATAATAGTAGTAGTAAAAGTAGAAGTAATAGGGGAAGTAGCAGTATTAATAATAGTAATAGGAGTTTATAAATAGTAGTAAGGGTAGCAGTACTTGTCGTAGTAGAAGTGGTAGCAGTAGTAAAAGTAACAGTTGTAGTAGTTGTTATTGTTGTAATAGTTTTAGTAGAAGTAGACGCATTAGCAGCAGTCTCATTCATCCCGCTATCTTTTTTTCACCTCGTTGGACTACTATTCGTTGCAACTTTACCACTGCCACTACCAAATTTTTGGGATCCTCGTTTGACAGCTGTCTCTTGCATTTTAAACTTCTACCTACGATAATGCCTTCCGTCGTAGGTATGCTTACTGTCGTTGAGGGGCAAGCTAGTTCCTTGGCAATTAGCTTTCGCATTCTTACTTCGTTTCCTTTTTTTTTCTATCATAAAGTACCCTTTGGTTTATGTTAATTTCCCCCGCCATTACGCAGAGATTTCGGCTTACCGCTCGATTTCCCCTATTTCGTTGTTGAAACTATATCCTTCTGCGTACGTTCCTGTTGGTCAGTTTGGATTGTTTTATTCGTCTCTTTTTCGACCCCCTTTTTTGCACTTCCTTAAGTTTTCCTGTACCCCCACCTTATCTCTTTAAATTTCTTGCGCCCAGCAGCTTGCTACATTTTTCCTGCTGATTAAAATCCGGGTTGTTATTAAACGCGTCATTTCTGGAACCGCTTAAGGGTTCAGTTGCGGTAAAAATGATACGATTTTGTTATTCATTTACTTAAAAAACCAAACTACAGCTGATTTTTTTACATGAGGGAAATTTCAGGGAGTGGATCCAACATCTTTCGGGTGTGTATCATTTTGCTTCATTGTTGAGTCCCGTGGTCGTCATCGTTCGCTTCCCAGTCTTCAAATAAACAGTTCTCCACTTTATCCAATTTAGGGGTTGCTAGCGTGCGTATTGTCTATCTTCGATTTAACTTTATTTTCCTTTGTAGTCTTTATTACTTGGGAGTTTGCTATGGTGTTTATGGGGAAGACGTTCGCCAAATGACTAACAAACGTATCCCAGGCCTGAGATAGATTGCCACATTTTAATCCATACCACAAGCGATACTGCGCTTCATCGAGGTGAGTTCAGACAGCTGTGCCGGAGGCCACACAGATTTCAGAGATTTTTCGCTTGAGTCGGCTCCAGTAGGCTTCTATGGCATTGGTGTGCATACCGGTTTGCGGGTTAACGAAGTTTATGCTATGATTAACTGTGAAATGCTTGTAGCCTGCTTTAGGCCTTACATTTGTCGGTTACTACGACACTCTCCTTAGCAACCACTTCGTTATCACCGTCTTCAACGCCGGCCAGCTTCGGTTGTTTACATGTTTGAATACGGCCTTTTCTTATGTACGTATCATACATTCCAACTAACCAATATTGACGTCCTTCTATTCCTTTATTTTTCTTTCGCCTTGCAACCATTGTCTCGTCCACCTGTACCTCTATATCATTGCCGCCTATCTGGCCACCAGCGCTCATGAGTGCACTGGTTGACACATTGCGACAAATTACGTACCAGTGTGGCACAGCGCTTGACTCGCACGCCTTCTACGTACCAGTAGACAATTTTAATTATCTTCTCCAGGGTTAACCCGCCACCCTCGAAAATAGAACCCTTTCTTAGGCACTTCTTTCGTCTGCAGAGGGGATATTTAAATAAGAAGTCGTCTGTCTGCTCTGCAGAGGCCTGCTGGGTTATATTGTTTCCGCATGTGCACAAACATATGCATAGGTAGCAGTCTCCTTTTCTGTAGGTAGTCGACAATTCGGCTGGAGTCTATTATTTTCATTATATTTTCCTCTTCCTTTGACGTATTCATTTGAGGTACTCTTCTTATTTTTTTCTTCTTTGTGGTGACATCTGTAGAGTAGACGAAGGTCAAAAATGCTAAGAACCAAGGTGTACAAAATAAATTAACGCTAAGTGGGGAATTATTTCTAAACTACAAACTACAAAAGGACGGTAAAAATGTAAGAGGATTGTCAGAATGCAGACTCACGAAAAACGCTGCTTTTAGATAGCAAGTGTTGTTGAGGATTGTAATGAACTCTGAACTAGATCAGAAAGCTATACATCGAGGATGATGAACAGAGTAAGGAGTTCAATTGAGACGGCGTTCGGCAGAATGCAATCGAGAAATTAAGATTGATCATTGCAATTGAATGTAAGTAATTGAGAGAGATCAGTACAATCAAGAGAGCAGCGGTGACATGCAGCAGCGAAAACAGAAGACGTCCAGTATGCCGGTTGAAGCTGGCTGTTGGATTTTATTATGCCCATTAAAACAAGCGTACATAAAGATTCAGGTGAACAAGAAAGATAAAAACATGTAAATTGTGCAAATACCCACACAAATCTCCCGCCAGAGCATTTGTTGTACAAAAAAACGCTCGATGAAAAAAGTCAACAAATCATAAGACAAAGTTTTTAAGATTGGCAGGAAAATGGATATGTCTTCTAGAACGAGAGGAAATGCGTTTTGGTGAAGAAGAAGTAGCAAAACGTGTGGGTAGGGTGATCGAGTGGAAGGGACCGACATAGGTGGAATGGGTGGTGACGGTTCGGAGGAATGGGATGGAGCAACGGGCGGGGGATGCACTCAAGATAAGCTGGCTTGAGTCTGGCGATGTGTCAGTCTTGTCAGCCTTCTGTATGACGTAATACTTGTCCATCCGTTGAAGCACCTTGTAGGGGCCATCATAAGGGGAACAAAGAGGCTTGCGAACTGTGTCGTGCCAGACGAAGACGAAAGGAGACGATTTAAGGTCGTCTTGCTCAAAAACGACTTTAGATGTTAGGCAAGTGGGCGTTGGACGCAGTTGAGCCATGCGCTGCTTCAATCGTTGAACGAAAGTATTCGACAGGCTAGTGTCTACGGTGGAAAACTGCACAAATTCGCCGGGCTGGTGGAGAGGTGTACCGTATACAAATTCTGCTGCAGTACATTGAATGTCCTCGTTGACAGCTGATCGAATACCCAAAAGGACGAGGGGTAAGTTGTCACTCCACGCAGTTGTGTCTGAGTGAGACATCAGTGCTGTCTTCAGTTGACGATGCAGGCGTTCCACGAGGCCGTTAGAAGCAGAGTGATATGCCGTTGTCGTGATGTGTGCACACCCGAAAAGTTTAGTGAACTCGCGGAAGACTAGATTGAAACTTGCTTCCGCGGTCAGTGGTAATGGTGGCTGGCACACCAAAATTGGCAATCCACTGATGCAGGAAGACCATGGCAAAAGCTTTTGCCGAGGTCTCCGATATCGGAATTTTAATTGGCCATCGTGTGAAACGGGCGACTGCTGTGAAAATATGTGTGTGCCCACGTGAAGATGGGAGGTGGAGGAGATGGGAGAGGGCACAGGTGGCTGGCGCGGCCGGAGCCGCCCCTGGGCGTGCCACCACACCTGGCTCGGATCCCACAGAGTGGGGGTGCCATTAAGGCTACATTAAGAAGGAGCCATTGCAGCCTGACTCTCAGTCCGCCAGTCAGCCACTCCACACAAAACACACATTGGGCTAACCTTGCGGTCCGAGTTATCCCGTCAGTTGGCAACCTTCCAAGCCACGGCTTTTAGCGCACCGTGATAGTTTCAAGCGCGTCAGATTGTTTATAGTGAGGAATATGCGCTGAGCTGTCGACCTCACTCTCTCTTCCACCCCCACAATAAGACCACTGTGCGAGCCTGTCAGTTGTCTGATGCAGAAGCGGGCGCAGCTGCTGATGACCTCGTCTACGTGTACTACGTACATGACCTGGCCCCCCAAACACAAGCACAAGGATTTCACACAACAGGGGGTTGAACGGGTTACATCTCACATGTGTGAGATAGCCAGAGGTCAAGTTAAGAAGGAGCCGTCGCAGCCTGACTCTCAGACCACCAGTCAGCCACTCCACACAACACAAATTGGACTAACTCTGAGGTCTGAGTGTAATTGTCAGTTGGCAACCTTCCAACACACACACACACACACACACACGACACGACACGACGACAGTTCGACCGTCGATTTCGACGAGGTCCACCGTATGCTCCACACCAGGTGGTGCAGGGACGGTGACTTGCGCGTGAATTAGTTTTAAGTGATAGTAGCCTTGCGCTGCAGCTACCGCACTCTCTCCCTCCTCCCCACCTGAGCCCGGTGTCAAGACAGAGTCAAGAAGACCGGAGATGGGAGAGGGCGCAGGTGGCTGGCGCGGCCGGAGCCGCCCCTGGGCGTGCCACCACACCTGGCTCGGATCCCACGGTGTGGGAGTGCCATAAAGGCCACATTAAGAAGGAGCCATTGCAACCTGACTCTCAGTCCGCCAGTCAGCCACTACATACAAAACACACATTGGGCTGAACAAGCGGTCCGAGTTATCCCGTCAGTTGGCAACCTTCCAAGCCAC
>WEDG01002315.1:0-142486 GCA_017591395.1 Schistocephalus solidus
GGTTAAGATAAATTCCTCATCGCTCCGGCTCGTTTTGAAAACATGAAAATCGCTTATGGTTTTCCTTTTTAAAGCTTTCAGCGTGACATGACAACGTATTCGAGGAGCATTCCATAGTTTTAACCACTCTACAGAGAAGGAGAACTTGAGGCACATCCAGTCTGGCCTGTTGGACGTGCAGTTTCAATAAGGGTGACCTCGGAGATGGGTCGTGGCAACAAATTCAAAGCATTCAAGAATTCCAGACAACATCCAATCCCTTCTACAATGAGGTAATGTCGGCGAGATCACAACGCGTTTCGCCTTTAACTCAAAGGGAACAGATTAAGATTCATTAGAGCGGGTTGGATATGGCAGGGAGCTTTGACTCCTAACCATTTTGGTGCTCTCCTGTGATCTCTTTCGAGACAGTTCTGATCTTGAACTGTCCAGGGTTTTCCAGGCTTCGCAGCATATTCCAAATGCGGCCTTATGAATGTTCCAAAAGTCTCTAGCGAAGAGATCTTCATCAAAATCCAAAGGCTCATCTGATTAAATGCACAACACTGCGTTGCACTCTCGCCACTTTTCAAGCATTGAAAGGATTGTTTCTAAGTGTTGGTCGTCAACAGCAAACCAAGGTCATTTTGGGTTTCCACATCTTTTGTAAGGCAACCGTTGAAAGTAGCTTATACTGTGGCAGATCCAGATGGGTCGCCTAAGCGAAGTATGTGTACACTTATCGACGTTGAACCGCAAAAGCCAATGATTAGACCACTCCTTCCAGCGAGTTAGGTTGATCTGCGGTTATCTTCGTCAGCAGGGCTCTGGATTACATTCCATATTTTTCATGCCATCGGTAAAGCATTGCTGGCTTCACAATCTAGTCCTGACACGAAGCTTACACGTATGTGAAAAACAGTGGCTGGCCCTAGGGCTGAGACCCTGAGGAACACTCTCGTACCGCAGGCAGACTGACCTCTCTTGGCCGGTGCACACGGCCTGGTGCCGACCCACGAGGAAGTTTTTCGAACAACTGAGGAGGTGCTTCTGCGTCAATTCGTTCTAGCTTTGTACAAAATCTCTGGTGCGGCACAGTATCGAGGTAGCACTTTTGAAGGTAAATGAGGAGATATGATCCGCGTGTCCTATCTTCACGTGGCTTGGGTTCACCTCTGGAGCAGATGCGTAAATTGTGCAGGATCTTCATTTTCTGAACCCATGTTGACAGTTTGATTACAAATTATGAGTCTCTAGAATTTCATCAATTCGCTCTTGATGATCCTTTCCATAATCTTGCCAAGAATGCATGTCAAGCTTATGGGCCTGCAGTTTGTCACTGACGCCCAGCTTCCACTTTTATTTACAGGGAGATTGGTTTTGCTGGGATGTTAAGGACCGGTAGTCGAACTAGTTTTTCCCGATTATTCGAAAACTCTATTATTTTCCATCATTTAAATCTGGCTTTCACTGATTTTAGTTATTTATGGCGGTGTCTCATGTGTGTGTATTTATATTTTGAAAGGTTAGAGGCATTGCATTCGATGGCCCTTTAATGTAAAGTTATCCTGCATACAGTCAAATTGAAGAAATTCAATTTTCCAGGCATGGTTGATTTATTTAGCAAACTGCATTTCGAACCTGGAATGAGAGCTGGCAAAATGGCTATTCGTTATGTGTTAGAAATAGTTATATTCAGATTCTTTCTGGATACCTGAACACCACCCATGATATAACGGTTTTAAAATGGTTGGAATCGTTCTGTTGGCATTTATCGCTATGTCTATCACTCGATATATATCTTTTGCAAGATTATGGTGATGATTATCTAAAGGAAATGCATGGTTTATTTGGAAAGCATTTTGTCCAATGCACAATATGATTTTGTCGAGAGATTCTGCGAAATGAACTGTTTTATGATAAACTGAGAAAGCTACTCTTTTTTAAATACATGGCAATATGTGGCCTAAATAGATTTCCACTTTATATTGTTCCAAACCAGCATTTCCTGTAGAAATTGGTGTGATGGGTACCAAAAACACTGCATTGATCGAGATTCCCATGTGTGATATTTCCTGTTATCGGTTGAGGAGTCATTATTCAAAAGCAAGAGAGTGGAGTCCCAAATTGTTCGAGTTCTTGAACCAAACTTTTTGGGTCTGTTGGTTTGGCGATGTGAATATAAGATAGACTAACAATTTGATAAGGTTTTGATGGTATTATAATATGAAACGTTATATACATGCAGCCGACGTGACTTCAGAAAATATTTTAACATGTCTCCTGTCGTTCAAGTGACTAACTGTGCTCTGCATACGTCCGGGAAATCGAAATACGATCCTTTATAAGCATCCGTACTATTTGAATGGGATGTCGCTCTTAAAAGAAGCAACACAAAAAGTACATGGCTTTTGGATGACAGACAACCTTAACCCTTCTAAACAATGTTGCAAGGCAGTTCAGGACGCAAATTCAAATCCTCTAGGCCATCAAGCTGTCATTTAACTTTTTCGATTAAGGTGGCTTATCTAAATTCTCGTTGAATACGCGATCCAGGCCCAGAGGCCGTTGACGCAGCATGATTACATACTTTTCGTTAGGTTACAATGGCGAGCCACTTTATAAATAAGGTTTCAAGGTATATAACCATACGAGATCCACCTTATTAACCTAAATCTCTATCATCTGGGTTGAAGGCAGTTGAACAGACACTTGATACTAACTTCATGTATCGTAAGTGTTTTTGGGTTTCAATTCAGTTCAATTCAATTTTTTGAGGAAAATAGGCATGGGCCTTTGAGTACCAGATTTGTAAATTAAATGAAATGCAGTTTACAGAGAAACCATGTGGGTAACAAAAGTGCACAGGCGATCATAAAAATATGACAAGTTGTGCGTGACCCTCGAAGATTAAGATAAAAGTTACTCATCGCTCCAGCTCGTTTTGGAACCTAAAACTGCCAAGGTTCCTTTAAAGCTTTTAAGCGATTATAACATCACAACGTCTTTTAGGAAGAGCATTCCATGGTTGAACTACTCTGACAGAGAAGGAGAACCTGCGTACATCCAGTCACGCCTGTGGGACGCGCAGTTTCAATGGGTGACCTCGGAGATGGGTAAAGGCAGCAAATGCAAAAAAGTCAGAAAATTGCAGGCAACCCTCCAATCCCTTAAAAATTCGCAATGTCAGCAGGAGATCACCACGCATTTGCCTTAAACTCAAAGGAAAAATATAAAGATTCGTAATGGTGGTAAGATATGGCAAGAAGCTTTGACTTCTTACCATTATGGGGCTTTCCTCTTTGCTCTTTCGAGACAGTTCTGGTCTTGAACTTTCCAGGGTTTCCAGGATTGTACAGCATATTCCAAATGCTGCTTAATGAATTTTCCAAAATTCATAGCGAAAAGATCTGCATCTTAATCCAAAGAGGCTAGTCTGATGTCATGCAACACCGCAATTGCGCGTTTCGCCACTTCCAAGCAGTGAGAGGATGGTTTTAAGGTTGTGTTCGTCAGCACACCACGGTCCTCTGGGTTTCCAAGTCTTTTAAGGCTTCACCATTTAGAAAGTATCTTCTCCTGTCGGCAGATGCAGATGGGTTGCCTAAGCGAAGTATTGTACACTTATCGACGTTGAACCGCAAAAGCCAATGATTTTACCATCGTCGAACCGTGTTAAGTAAAGCTGTAGTTTATTTTCGTCAGCAGGGCTCTGAATTACATTCCTGATTTAAATGTCGTCGGTAAACATTGCTCCATCACAGTCCATATTCCTGACACAATCGTTCACGTATATTAAAAACAGTATTGGCCCTAGTACTGAAACCCAGAGTAACCCCGACTCTCGACCGCAGCAGAACTTGACCTCTCTTGGCAGATGCACACAACTGGCGCCAACCCACGACGACATTTTCGATCCACTTTGAGGAGGTTACGTCTGATTCAAATTCTTTCTAGCTGTGCAAAGCAGTCTCTGGTGAGGCACAGTATCGAAGGCCTTTTGAAAGTCAATGAATGTGAGCAATGTGCAAGCGCTTGGGTCCAGCTCTTTGAGATTGCCATTTGATCGTGCAGGGATCTGAATCCCGCGTTGACAGTTTGATAGCAAATTATGAGTCTCTTGAAATTTGACCAATTCGCTCTTGATTATCCTTTCCATAACCTTACCAAATGTTGCATTTCAAGCTTATGGGCATGTAGTTTATCACTGACGCTCGGCTACCGCTTTTTGTACAAAGGGATTTATATTTGCCAGCTTTCCAATCGATAGAAGGTGTTCCGGAGTCATATGACTTTTGAGAGAGAACTGAAAAGTGGTGCGGAAAGTTCACTGGCGAGTTCTTTCAGAAGCATTGCGTGAAGCTCGTCTGGTCCTGAGGATTTCGACACTTTTTTGTTCCATTAATTCCCTTCGGATCAGCACTTCTGAGAAAGTTTGTGGCTTATGCTTGCAGTCGGTGGGTTATCCACTGAAAACGAAGAACCTTGGGTCGTTTTGTGTAGACTGAGCGGTATAACTTTCAAAAGTACTCGGCTTTTTCCCTGTTTTCATAAATTTCGACGCCCATGGCGATCTTAATCAGCGGTATTTTATGCCTATTCATTGTAAATCTACGGAGGTAACTGTTAACTAACTTTGTATTCTGCGTTGCTTTTTGCAGCAAAGTCTTCCGGAATTCTCGTCGCATTTTAAGGATAAGGCTTCTCAGTTTGTTTCACTGTGTTTTTTACGTGTTACAATGTGCGACTTAATTAGACTCGCAATATTTTATCCACAATTTGTGCTTCCTGTTTAATTCCCTTTTTAGATTGATGTCTAGCCACCCAGGATACTTGCTCTGATAGACACTCCTCAGTGGGCAGTGATTGTCCATGAGTTGCAGAAGAGCATTCCGGAAGAACTCCCAATCTTCGTTCACTGTGCCCGAAAACATTGAGGTCCATTTGCGGTCTGTTAAATCTGCTCGCATCGGATGACAATTTCCTCGCCAAACGTTAGGCCATTTTTCCTCTATAGCCGGTGCAACGGAGAATAAGGTGTAGTCCCACATAAGCACCACATGATCATTTCGACCGAGCGGAGGCATTGAAATAATCCCATCAATGCTGCCTGATGTTTTCGTAAAAACCAGGTCGAGACAATTAGCCCTTTGTCCCTCACGTGTTCTGGTGGGGAAGTAAACATGTTGTGTTAGGAGTGCCTTCAAGGTCTTTTGCAGAAAACATAATCAAAAGTCATTTTCGGGCATGATGATTGAACAGTGCTCCAGTTAATTCCTGGTGCGTTGATGTCACCCGTAATCATTACATTAGGTTGCCTGGAGAACATTTATAATTGTTCCAACAGGTGGGTGTCTGCGACTCGGTCTACACTAGGTGGCCGATAGATAATGAGGACATCCAGGCATGGAGAGCCAAGATCCTTGATGGTCAATCATATGACTTCCGTGCCGCATGCCTTTTCCGTTTCTTGATGAGTTTCAGTAACCCTGGTTTCCACGGTTAGAGCGCTGGGCGTTACGGACTTGGTTCTTTCATCTCTTTGCGCAATTGTTTGCCTGATTGTTTTGGCGTTAGGGAGGTTATTGCCGTTATCCTTAATAAAATTGCTTGGTTCAATGGAAAAGTTGTATTATTTTGAACTACCTTCCCCTCGTAGATAGCGAGATTGTGTTCGCTAGCCTTCAGTCTTGATTGTAGCTCCATGACAAGTTCAGCCTTTCCGCAGGGGGACTGGTCCGCAGAGTAGTAGTTCTCTCAGGCAGCACTCGGCTCGGTAGCGAACCCTACGCAAGCTCTCCAACTGCATGCACATTGACGGCTGGTGCCGCCGGCTTGCATAAGCAAGGGTTTATTAATTTTTTGTTACCGTACTCGCCCACTTGCCCGGTCGAGTATGCTGCCAAATGCCCTGGGCCGTGATCGCGTTTAGTGTCTTGGTTCAGGATTGTTGATTTCGTCCTAAGATGGACATGTGAATTCTCGACAGGTCTCTGTTTAAGTCAGCACTACTTACTAGAGCAGCAACTGCCGTCTCGGTCATCCAGCGAGCACCAACTCTTGACCGTTTTTGCATTATCGAAAATGGCC
Organism: Schistocephalus solidus; assembly: GCA_017591395.1. Classification (NCBI taxonomy): domain Eukaryota; kingdom Metazoa; phylum Platyhelminthes; class Cestoda; order Diphyllobothriidea; family Diphyllobothriidae; genus Schistocephalus; species Schistocephalus solidus. The sequence goes on from WEDG01002315.1 coordinate 6,070, forward strand.
GTAAATATGCCACAAGGATTATCGTTCATCTTAAGCGGGGTTACGCTGTAAATGTCTGCTTACTAGGCGTAGGAAATTTCTAATCCGATAGATCTACTGGGCACTTTGTTCGCACTTAATGATGCAATTCTTGCTGCGCTCGTGACAGAGGTTAAGATGGCTACGGTAGTGTAAATTAATCATTTAAAGGCAAACCAGCGTTCAAGCTCTTTGGAATATAGTGAATTATTACGAAGACATGGTTGACAGCTTAGGTTGAGAACAAGGAAAGATTGCGGTTATTTTAATTTGCTGGTGTCAGTGCACAGGGTTGGAAAAAAACTAATGCATGTGCATTGTCTAATTTATTCCTAAGATTCTGCCCTTTGGGTTAGTGCGTTGGAAAGGCTCTATATTTCAGATTCTTTCAACTGCAATTGGTATGCTTAATCGTGTCATATAATACCGACTGGCTTAAACCATTTCGGTACTCGCTGTCAGTGATATGTCCAAAATGGACAAACTGTATACCCTAAGTACTATGACAAATGGGGACCATGAATACAAGCGGGGCAAGTATTTTGTGCAGTCGAAAAACCGCAAAAAGTAGCGTCTACAGTTTTGTTCAGTATTTGAACTATTTTCTATACCTCGAATCCTTTTTTTCTCACGCTCATAACCTTAGCACCGATACTAACATCTGCGTAAATCTACCTACTATTTACTCCATTGGTTACTTCATACAGCTCCAGCACTTAAGCACTAGATACACTCTCCACCGACAGACTGCATTTACGTCAATTTTCAAAGTTAACCCATGACGTTGATGGGATAAAGTGCAAACAATACCTTATAATTAAGCAGTGAGCAGATGTCTGCCCTGTTGTAGGAACAGGGTTTAAAAATCTGGGAACTGCTCGGGTGTTAAAAATAGACCTTATAATGTGTGCACAGTAGGTATCTTGCGGCCCTGGCTTGAATAGGAATTATTAACCTGCATCGGAAGGCCAAACTGTCTGTGGATCGTCTCAACTGTCGAGACGACAGCAGCCAGGTGCTGGGGAAAGTTCCACTGTCAGGAGGTCCAGGACCTCTACTCTCCTTCGTCTCCGTCTGCAGCGTCTATCTGTTGAATTCTCCCAGTTCTCTACTGCTTGCAACTGGCTACCTTTCCCTCTTCACCCTCATCGATTTCCTACTTTAGTACTGCGGCTCACTCCTGTCTTCTTACTCCATTGTATTCGATTATCACTTCTGTTTTTTATTATATTATTCTACAGTTGAGAGCCTTTTATTCTTTTGGTTTGTGATGTATGACGTGTGCACTGGCGCTGTGACCTCCCATTTACACGAGTTCTTGTAGGTAGACATGTGGCACGTATATTTAAAACTGGGCATTTTGTCTGCCTTAGCCAGTTCCTTGTGGAATACCATTAATGACTGCGATGAATCATTCAATTATCTGGAACCCCTATATTTTATTTCTTCGAATGAAAGTGCATTTCAAACGTGGGAATATTCTCCTGAATATGCGCTTCGATCGTATCTCTACCTATGGACTTTTGGGTGGCCAGCCTGTTTATTAAAGGTTTTCGGGCTTCCTGCTTGGTTTAAATTCTTGTGTATCCGACTACAGCTTTCGCTGCTTTATGCTTTTGCTTCGTGTCTACTTGCTCACTTTTGTTCAAAGCGACTCTTTTCAAACGAACCAGCCGAACGTGCGTCTTTTGGTATTATCTTCTGTGTGCTTGGTTTGGCCTCACCGGGCGCCTTTATTTCTATGTCGTCTGCCGTGCCCAGTGCCTATGGTGCCTCCATGACATCCCTGATGCTAGCTTTTTGGATAAACGGAGACCTTTTCTTCGCCGTCGGCACTGTTGCCTTTAGTGCTCTTCTTCTGTGGCCCTTTACTGCCTGCCTGGGCATCCCCTTGGCTATCTTCTTTCTGGTTAAAGACCCCAAGCGTTTTTTCGCTTACACAATATTTTGGGCTGCTATTATTATTCCCCCAATAGTTGTTGTGGATTCGTATTACTATGGAAAATTTGTATTTCCAACTTGGAACATTATTTCGTACAACGCGCTCAGCGCTATTGGCGGGCGCAGTCTCTCACAACTTTACGGTACGGAACCGTTAATGTATTATGTCAAAAATTATCTCCTAAACTATAACATTGCCTTTGTTGTTGCAGTTGTGATATTGCCCATGTTCATCACTATTTGCCTTCTTCAGAGTGTCTTCCGTACCTTGTCGACCCCTGTAAAGAATTTAATCGATGTTGCTCTGATGGCCTTTAGCCCATTCCTTCTTTGGAATGTTGTATTCTTTTTACAGTCACATAAAGAAGAACGGTTTCTCTTTCCTTGTTTTCCTTGTCTGAGCATTATGTCAGCCCTGGTTTTTTGCCCCTTGCTTCGCATTCCGCGTCAAAAGACATCATTCAAAGCATTTCCACCCATTCTGTTAATTGTCGCATTTGTTGTCACTTTTATTTTAATAAGCCTCTCTCGGATATTGGCTATAACATCGGGCTACAGTGCCCCAATGTTTCTGGTAACACACTTACCTCCTCCACAAACTCCGGCTACTTTGTGTATTGGAAGAGATTGGCACTATTTCCCCAGCCAGTTTCTTCTACCTGATGGGAACGAAAAGTGGAACGTTGCATTCTTAAAGTCCGCCTTCAAGGGCCAACTTCCTGGGAAATTCGCTGAGGGAGTTGGTATTATTTCCGCTACGAGAACAGCAATCAACAAATTCAATGACATGAATCGAGAAGAGTCCGACAGGTTTATTGACTTGGAGCAGTGCAACTTTATTTTGGACAGAATTTCGCCGCCAGGAAAAAACGAAGTTCAATATTCTGCTGACATAAAAAAGTGGAAGGTTCTTTTGGAGCGCCAGATACTAGATCGTCCCGCTGATAAAACCAACTATGGCGACGATGGCCTGCGAAAGCTTCTCTCAACCCTTAAAAGGGCCTTTTATATTCCCTTCTTGTTTACTAAAGACAATAAGTGGATAACGATGCACATTCTCAAAAAGATTTGATACTTTCCTACCGGTTTCCTCTCACGCACTGTGGGTTACTTTGTAATATACTTTCTTACTTTGGTAAGGTATAACTTGTCCAGTGATGGTTTTCACTTCCATTTTATGCATCTGGCATACATCTCCATTTCGGTCATCATTTGCGAATAAATCGCCCTAAGTTACTCTTGGTTGAACCATTTTTCTCCTAAATTCAGTATTTTCTAAACTCAACCCAATCTTTTTTAGCTTTATGAGCCGAGCGGTTCGAAGATGACCGCTAAGGTTTATCGCCAGCAAAGGAAGCTGGCTATCGTGTGTCACCGTATGGCTATGAACTTGAAGGTTTTCATCCATATGGCCTCGTGGCGTCCTGGTGTGTAGCGGCATTTATAACCTTGGCAAATAAATTTACTTTACTTTTACAGAATCCCGTACTATCCAGGCAGTTTGACATGACAGTTGACTGCTTGATTATTTTACGGCGGCACCTCGCCCTGTGGTCGTTGTCTAGTGCACCCTCTGGCTCACACAAGCGTTACCGTTGTGTACCTTTTGGGTGGCAAGGGTTGCCACCTGTGACATTAGTTGATGCTCATACATTCTTGCCTGCCGTTTTCTTCTCCGCCTCAAAAGCCTACTCGTAAGTGACACCTGACTTACCCTCATAATGAGACCCTTGAAGGCATCATCCTTCATCGCAGTGTTTAGTCGGTCTTCTAGATAAATCAAATAGTGATTCACGCGAAGGGATCTAGCCAGGGACTTTAAGACACCTTTGACATACGAAGTACACCAACACAAGCTAACGTGGTTCTCTTCTTCGCGTTAATCCATTCGTCGCCGTTGGGTCTTTCGATGGCTTTTTGGAAATCTTGTAGTGATTCGCAACTTAATCCGAATTTTTCATTGCCTTCGACGGGTTAACTATTAGGGATAAAATTTAGCCTCGTACGCATGTCATTCGTGCTGATCCCTCAACCCGCATTAAAAGGACGCAAAACTCAAGTCTCACCTAAAGTAGCACTGCGTATACTCTAATGCGACGTTTCATGGCCGCTTGGCCTCTGGTGGCACTGGGTATAGTGTCCCCTGCTGCTCTTCCGAGGTCGTCACTCGCTGGAATCCTGCCTTTATTCTTCTGAGCTTTCAAACTTTTACTGGAGTCCATCTTCAAAGATAAAAGCGACAGCAAAATCACGCAACAGTTATAGGGGGTAGGAGCCAATCAGACACCAGCAACACCAATCTGGAGGTGACTGTGCAGGGCCCTGTATGCCGGTGCCCGATCGGTAAATCTATTGACTGAGTTCCCATTGGAGGCCCAGAAATCAATCGATTCTCGGCTTTTCTGGCTTGGGCAATGATCTTCTTGGCTGCGAAGTTAAACCTCTGACTCGTTTCGTAAGTGTGGGTAGCCACTTGTGATAAGCCGTCATCTCGTCTCACAGCCAGCTTATGCTCGTGTATGTGCAATCCAAGCATGCGTCCAGTCTGTCCTTTGTAGTTACGTGAACAGTTTTGGCACTGGTTGCGACTACTCATTACGATTTAATCTGTACTTGACCATGCTGCGCATGGTAGCTTTGGACCGGTGTGAAATTCCGACACCTAGTTCCGCAGCAATGCGCTCGATCGCTTCTGATACGTCCTTGGTGTATAGCAACGAATGCCATACTATAGGTGCTTGTTCTGATTGGGTCCTTCACCCATTAAGATCAATTTAAGTGATGCAGTAAAGAGTTAGTTGTTGTTTGAATATTTCGAGGAATCCTGGATCAGTATCTTCGGCTTCGTCTACGCTAAAAGATTTAAAAAAGAAGAGGCATTCACAGGGAGCACTCTGTTTGAAGTCAGACATATCGAGTAGTCATTTCACCTCCCAACCTTCGGGGACTGCAGTCTTGCACACAACCATCATTATATGACGCATTTTTTGATACGTAAACCGACAATGCTGCCTCTGGGGCTGAATGTGACCGCCCTTTCATGGTGATCTATGTTGCGCCCGCGCTGGCTGATCATCTCGGGATCGTGTTTTCATTACTATTGATGGCCAGAACGCAATATGAAACCCCACTCAAGGAATAAAGAAAAAGTCAATAGGCAATAAGCAACTACATTACACGACAAACTAGCCCTAACTCTATCGAATGTGTTCGTTAGGTTTGGCCTTCGTTGCCGAGTTAGTAATGTCGCACATTATTTATTTAGCCGTAGGAGGAGCGAATTATCGGGCCAAAGGACAAATTTCCAAGCGGGGACTATTAGGACTCCGCAGCAGTATACAAACGCATCATTTTTACTGTGTGTGTATGTATTGGTTGAGGTAGTGGCGGCTGATGTGATTTACCCTACGGTGGTTTACCGCCGGTTATCGTAGAGGCGCATGTGACCTAATAAGCCCATGTGGTATGTGAAGGTGCAAGAGCACAGGGCAGTGGAGGTGGGCGTGGTGACCGTATCTCGGAGCCCTAGGCACTGGTTCGTCAGTCTCCGTGCGATGGATTCGTAAGTGACCGATCAGGCCGATGCGTGAGGTGAAGATGCGGTCATAATGACGACAGCTAAATACCGAGTCCCCATTGCTGGTAGTGGTGGTGATGGTGACAGTGGTGGTGGTTGTGGAGGTAACAGGTGATGAATATTGGCATGTGGTTGCTATGATTGTGGGAGTAGTGGAATTGGTGCCAGGGATGTCCGTGGAGGGGAAGGGGTCCTAAGGAGGGTTGGCAGAAGTTGAATTTGTTGGATTGTTGTTACATTGCGTCCGAAAGTGTCCGACCAGGCCGATTCGCGCGCGGAAGGTGCGTTGACAGCGCGGACATTTTGGGAGGGCTTGGTCGTTCGCGGTGTTAATCCGGGGCACTTGTGACTTTCGTGCCGCCCCTTTTACCTTGGCGGCGGCGATCCTGTTGGCTTCATAGATTGCTGTTCCTGTCTACACAGTCCTCCAGGCCGTCGTTCCGGGTGAGGTCCTCCCAGTTTGCCGGGTTGGTCTGAAGTTGCTTCAGGGTAGTCTTCAGTGTCCTTGTAGCTTCGTACTTGACACCCTTGTCGACGAGACCCCGTGGCGACGTCTCCATAGAAGAGTCCTATGGCTGGTCGGTTTTCGTCCATTCTCACAAGGTGGTCATTCGAGCGCAATTGCAGTTGTTTCAGTTGGGCGTAGATGCTGAGGATGCCTGTTCGTTCCAGCACTGCTGTGTCCGGGATCCTGTCACGCCAACTCAGCTTTAGTATTCTGCGGATGCAGATGAGGTGGAAGTTTTTAAGCTTCCTCGTCTGGGTCTCCGCTCCATACAGCAGCATCGGCAATATGACAGCTTTTTATATCTTTAGTTTGCTGCTGAGGTGGAGACCGTGTTGATTTAAGACGACGTTCTGCATACGTCTGAAGGTTTGACTGGCTTTGGCGATCCGGTGAGCGATCTCACCGTCGATTCTGGATCTGCGGGAGAGGTTGCTGCCCAGGTAGGTGAAGGTATCCATGGATTTCAGTTGAGCGCCGTTGAAATTGGTGCGAGCTGCGTTGTAGGTGGTTTTGGGTGGTGGCTGATGCATGACCACCGTTTTCTCCGTGTTGGTGTGCAATGCGAAGTTGTCGCAGGTGGCAGCGAAGAGGTCCATGCTCCTTTGCATGTCCTCTTCTGTTGCTGCATTGAGTCCACAGTCGTCAGCGAAGAGAACTTCTCGGAGGGTGGCTGTAGATACATGCGAGTGGGAATGCATCCGCCGTTGACTGGGAGTTGGCCATCCATCCGGTAGGCGATGCGGATCCCGGGGCGTTCGTCACAGTAGGTGTCCATTCACATGGCAGAGAACATGAAACTGGAGAGAGTAGGCACGAGGACGCAGCCCTGCTTCACTCCGTTGGTCACTGTGAATGCCTCTGAGACGGCTCCGTTGTCCCTGACGCGTGCCATCATGTCATCGTGGAGTTGACGCACCATGTGAGTAAATCGCTCGGAACAGCTGAATTACTGCATGATCTTCCACAGTCCTTCGCGATTTACCGTGTCGAAGACTTTCGTCGGATCCACAAAGGTAGAGAAGAGGCGAGGCCTCATATCCTGACACTTCTGCAGCTGGCGCGCGGTGAAGATCATGTCGGTGGTGGCGCGATGGCTCCGAAACCGCATTTGCTTTCCAGAAGATGTCCGTGTTCCAGGTGGTTGTTGAGGTGATATGAAAGAATGCGGATGAAGAATTTTCCGGCGATGTTAAGCAGCGAGATTCCTCGATAGTAGTCCCAGAGTTGGTGGTTTCCTTTCTTCTTGTAGAGATGGACGATGGTGGCGTCCTGGAAATTCTGACGGACCTGTCCTTGGCGCCAAATCCCCTGGAAGAGCATTGTGTGCTGGTTAAACAGTTGGGGGTCGATATGCTTGTAGATATCAGCAGGGATCGCCTCTGAGCCGGGGGCTTTCCCCTAGGGAGTTATTGCACGGCCCTGATTGTTTATTGGAGAGAGAGAAAGCAGGAGGTCGAGGTTGGCGTTGGTTTCCACGTCAGGCAGTTGATCGATGGCGTCGTCGGAGATGGTGAAGTGCTGATTTAGAATGCTTCGGAAGTGCTCAACCCTGCGCTATAGGCCTTGCCACTTCTCAGTGAGCAGGGTAGCTCCGTCGGCACTGAGAATAGGGGGTTCCTTTGATGGGAGGACCGTGGGAAGCCTTGATAATGACGAAGAAATGCTTCCATTCGTTGCGGTTCGCGTACCCTTGAATCTCCTCGGATTTGTGAGCCATCCAGACGTCCTGCATCTCCCGCAGCCGTTGCTGCACAAGACGGCGACTTTGGTAGAAAGTTGCCTTGTTTAAATCGGTAGGACGGCCAACGTAGGCTTTATACAACCGGTTCTTCTCGACAAGCAGAGTACGGATGGCTGCGTCGTTGGCATCGAACCAGTCCCCGTTTTGAAGAGGTTATCAGCCGAGGACATCCAGGGCGGTTGATTTGACCGCATACCTCAGTTGGTTCCAGCGGTTCTCCACGGAGGCGTTCTTGTCTGTGTCTTAAAGGTTTTCTAGCCGGTGGGCGAGTTCGCTGATGAAATGGAGATGGTGAGCAGGCACATTCAATAAAACAGTATTCAACTTACCTTGTGATCGCTTACCTTGGGGTCTTCCCGCGTGGCTGCAGACGAAGCCTTATCTTGGAGATGACGGGACGATGATCCGTCGGCACAGGGGATCGCCTTTTTCACCTGTTCGTCTTGCAGGTCTCGCCTTTGGGCGATGAGATATTCCAGCAGGTGCCAGTACCTCGACCGGGAGTGCATGCAGGTCGCCTTCTGCCGCGTCGGAATGCAAAAGAAGGTGTTGGTCTGGATGTGGCGGTGATCTGCGCAGGTTCATAGGAGGAGAAGTCCATCGTCATTGAAACAGTTGAGACCATGGGGGCCGAGGACTCCTCCCTATGTGGCATGGTCTGTGCGCACGCAGGCTTTCAGGTCACCAAGGACAATTAACTTATCCGCCTTTGGTACATTCGCCAGGAGGGCCTGTAGATCCTCGTAGAATTTGTTCCTTGCCTCGTCATTGGTGGGCATAGGCGCTGATGCTGGTGGCGAACTTGTCTCTACGAATAAACTGGCAGATGATCATCAGGCGATCATTGATACCCCGTGGCAGACGTTCCACGATGTCGTTCCAGATGGCAAAGGCATCACCAGCGTCACGTCACTCTGCCTTTAGGCGGCCGCTCCAGAAGAAGGTGTAGCTGGCACCCACCTCCTCCAGTTGACCCTGCTCAGAGGCTCGGGTCTCGCTGAGAGCAGACATGTCCACCTTGTCTGGCGCCAGTTCAAGAGCGACTAGGGCCATTCTCCCTTGTGGTCGGCTACTCCACGGATTGTATAAAATAGATCGAACATTCCAGGCTGCTAGTGTAAGCGGGCTCACTCGAACAGACCGGGTGGAACCCCGGAGTTCACAGTGTGGTGGATTGCGAGCGGAGTGTTTGTTGGTATATTTTAAAATATTTCATCGCAGTCTGCGAGCCGCGGTCGGCTGCAGAAGACGTGATAACCAGCATTTGTTTAGGGCACCTTTACTAGCCCTCCCCCGCGAGGTGGCTACCGAACTGCACCACAGGTCATTATTTGGGTTAATGAGAGAACGACCGATTCGCCTGGGCCGCCTACGTGATTGCATGTTGCCCTCGTCATTGGACTTTTTCAACCGTGGAGGGGAGGGGAGAGGTAGAAGAGGGTAGGGGGAAAAGTGGAAGTAAAAGAGAGGGATGGGAAAGAGATGAGTGGGGAGGAGGAGAGTTAAGAGAGGAGAGAGGAGTGGGATGGGAAGAGGAGAGAGGGGGAGGGCAGGGAGGACGGTAGGGGGAAGGGAGCAGACGTACCGTGTGTGGAGGAACACACAACACCGGAGACACTCACCTTATTTAGCCCACTGGTCGTGACGGTTACCCGGAGTATGGCAACTAGGCAAAGCCAAGCTTCGAGGAGCCCCAGGTGAGAGATGGCCACAGGAGCATTCACCACCTGTACGAGACAAATTGAGCGACCAAATTCTACCTGTGTGATGCTACCTCTAACTTATACCCCTTACATCCCTAACTATTACCCGACAGACCGGAAGTCTACCAGCGGACTGGAAATCCGCATGGATTACGCCGCTTTATAAGGGTGGAAGCCGGGTCTCTGCAAACAATTATCGAACGGTCAACCTAACTTCAGTTTGCTGCAAAATAATGGAAAAAATAATTAAGCAACAACTAATGCAGTTCCTAGAACATAACAATCTGCTATCCGAGTCCAGCATGGTTTCCGTAGAGGTAGATCCTGCGTCACAAATTTGCTCTACTGTTTAGAACGTTGGACTGAAGCGGTCGATAGAAGAAAAACGGTGCACGCAGTCTATATCGACTTCAAAAAGGCTTTTTGATAGCGTGCCGCACCACCGCCTCCTTTATGAACTCAACCGCATAGGCGTAAGAGGTAGACTTCTGACATGAATAGAAAACTTCTTAACTGGCCACTCACAAACTGTCCATATCAGCGACAAACAGTCGACCAAGGTTGAGGTTGAGGTGTTCCTCAAGGCTCGGTTCTCGGCCCTATTTTTTTCATTGTCTACATCAACGATTGTGCCAACAAACTGGACTGCGATATTGCCATGTTTGCCGATGATCTCAAACTTTGGCGCGTCATTCAAACTGCGGCTGACGAAGAGAACTTGCAGGCAAACTTACATCGACTCCAGAAATGGTCAAATGACTGGCTCTTGCCGTTTAATGCTAGCAAGTGCAACACCATACGAGTCGTGAAAAGCAATCCTTCAAACCGTACGGTTTACAGTCTGAATGGCATTCCATTGAAAGAAGTGGATGCCCTAAAGGACCTTGGAGTCGGGATCACGCCCTCGATTAAACCCTCCCTACATTGCGCAAAGGTAGCGAAGTCAGCCATGTCGATAATATACCTCGTTAAACGAGCTTTCGCAGCCTTCAATACCGACTGCTTCGTTAAAGTCTTCGGAACATTCGTGCGGCCACAGTTGGAGTCCGCTATCCAAGCTTGGAGACCCTGGGCGGCGAAAGACATCAACATCCTCGAAAAGGTCCAAAGGCGAGCAACCAAACTTGTCCTTGGACATGGCTCACAGCCTTATGAAAAAATGCTGTCGAATCTCAAGCTCTTTCCCTTGCGCTATAGACAGCTTCGGGGGGACCTGATACTAACATTCCGCATACCACGCGTCCAGGACTGTTGTCTCGTCCCGGGTGATTCCTTCGAGCTAGCAACAATAACGAACTTGAGAGGTCATCCTCTCAAATTACGTATGACTGGAGCAAGGCTAGACACTCGGAAGTACTTATTCTCCAAAAGAGTAGTCGAAGCTTGGAATAGTCTTCCTCTAGATGTTGTTATGTCGGACACCTTGGAGGTTTTTAAGCGAAAGTTAGATCGATATAATGGTGCGAGCTACAACACGAACTGAAAGCTGCAAGATTGACGTCAGTAAATAAGGTATTTATGATACTACTAGCTATATGTAAGTAACATTTCTTTATGTTTGTTATTTTCGTTTGAGGTCTTGCACTCTCCTATAGTTCCCATGCTGGGGTCCTCGAGGTCTTCGCTGCTTAATTATTTGCACACCTTGGTGACACCGTGAGTGTTCGCATCAGCTGGACCTGGCGGCCGTCGTCCATGAGGTGTATGAACGTTCTCCCTCGGTTCGGACCGCAATGGACCGAGGATGATCTTGGCCTATATTTCCGCCTTTGAAATCCCTCAACGGACTCTGCAATCAGCAAGGGAGCATCTGGCTGATTTATGTAACCTCCGCAATGCCCCCCGTTGGAACCCCCCAAGGGTGACAGTTTTTTTCTCCCAAATATCACCGGGAGTTTTTTTTACTGTCTGCTCTTTTTCAACTATGTTGGCCTCGCCAACATACCGAAATACAATTTTTTTGATACCACAACTCGCATGTACAAATAGGGAATTCAAAGGTGGCTCACCTACCTCTCCCTCAAATATACTGATACTGATACTGAATAGTTCGACCGTCGATTACGACGAGGTCCACCGTATGCTCCACGGAATGGTGGTGCAGAGACGGTGATAGTAGACTTTCGCTGCATCTACCGCACGCTGTATTCCTCCCCCACTTGAGGTCGGTGTCCTGACAGAGTCAAGAAGACCGCAGGCGGTAAGACGTGGGTGGCTGGCGTGGCCGGAGCCGCTCCCTGGGCGTACCACCACACCTGGCTCGGATCCCATGGAGTGGGAGTGCCATAAAGGCCACATTAAGAAAGAGCCATTGCAGCTTGACTCTCAGTCCGCCAGTCAGTTACTACACACAAAACACAAATTGGGCTGACCACGCGGTCCGTGTTCTCCCGTCAGTTGGCAACCCTCCAAGCCACGGCTTTTAGCACACCGTGATAGATTAAAGCACGTCAGATTGTTTATACTGAGGAAAATGCGCTGACCTATTGACCTCACTCTCTCCCTCCACCCCCACAACAAGACCCCTGTCCAAGCCTGTCGGTTGTCTAATGTGGGAGTGAGCGCATTGGCTGGCAGGTCGGCGTACCCGACTTCGCGCACCACAGCACGACCTGGCCCCCATAACGCACACACCAGGATTCACTAAATCAGGGAATATGGAGGAGCCATCGCCGTCTGACTCCCAGTCCACTGTTCAGCCACTTGACGCACACACAGCACATACACTGGGCCGATGGCGTAAATTGGTTTAAGCGTCAGATAGACAACCGTCCAAGCCACGATTTCTAGGAAACCGTTATATTCTCAGGTACATGATGATGGTGAGGGTGTTGTCTATATATTGGTGTGGTTTAGCCTCCGGTGGTTTACCGCAGGTTGTCGTGGAGGCGCATGTGACCTTATAGGCCCACGCTGTGTGTAAATGTGCGGGAGCAGTGAGGGCAGTAAAAGCGGGCGTGGAGACTGTATGTCGGAGCCCCAGCCACTATTTCACCAGCCTCTTAGACAGTACCTTCCCGGTGCTAACCAAATATAAATTCTAAACTCTAAACTCTGTGCGATGGATTCGCAGGTGACCGACCAGGCAGATGCTTGAGTTGAAGATACGAGCACAGTGAGGGCAGGAGAAATCGGGAGAGGCTGGGAGGATGTCATTCATGGTGGTGGGGGTGGCAGTGACGGTAAGAATGGCAGGAGCAGATGGTGTGCATTGATATCGATTTTGTCGGCATTGCGGTGAATTCAGCCGTCATGGATGCGCATGCGACCGAATAGGCCAATACGATGAGTGAATGCGCCAGGACAATGAGGGCAGTGGAGTCAGCGATCTCTGCTGTATGTTGGTGCTACAGACACTGTTCAGTAGTCTCTGTACGATGGATTCGCAAGTGACCGACCAGGCCGATGCGTGAGGTGAATGCGCGGTCGCATTGAGGACAGCTTAGGAGAGAGCCCCCATCGCTGGTAGTGGTGGTGACGGCGGCGGCGACGAAAGTGGTGGTGTTTGCGGTGGTGGGGGTAACAGGCGATGCGTATTTTGATGTTGTCTTAATGATGGTGGGAGAAATGGAATTGATGCCAGGAGTAGGGTGGAGGAGTCCAAAGGAGAGTTTGCCGAATTTGATGTAGAAGTTGGAATTATCGGATTGCTAGTGCATTGCGTCCGATGATGTCCAACCAGGCCGATTTGCGTGCGGAAGATGCGTTGACAGCGTGAGCATGTTGGCAGGGCCTGGGCATCGACGGTGTTGGTCCGGGGCGCTGGTGACTTTCGTGCCGCTCTTTGGCGTTGGCGGCGGCTATTCGGTTGGCCTCATAGATTGCTGAACCAGTCTTCACGGAGATCCATTGGGCAACCTCGTCATCGATTCTCATGTTGCATGACAGCGTGCTTCCTAGATAAGCAAAGGTTTCCACATTTTTGAGTTGAGCACCGTTGACATTGAGTTGGTGATCAATCTATTCCGCGCTGGGTATGGCTGGTGGATGACAACCGTTTTGGCTGTACTAATTGTTAATCCGAAAATTGGCGCAGCCTGCGGCGAAGAGGTACATACTCCTTTGCAAGTCCTCCTCCGTCACTGTGTTAAGGATACAGTCATCCACAAAGAGCAAGTCATGGACTGTAGTGGTAGACACGCGCGTTGTGACCTGCATACGCCGACTGTTGAGAAGGTGTCCATCAGTTCTGTATGTGATGTGAATCCCAGGCTACTCATCACGGTAGGCCTCCATCAGCATAGCAGAGTACATGAGACTGAAGAGGGTGGGGACCAGTAAACAGCCCTGCTTCACTCCGTTGGTAACTGCGAATGCTTCGGATACCGTCCCGTTGTAAGTGATGCGTGCCATTACTTCATCATGAAGCTGACGCACCATGTGCGTGAACCACTCAGGACAGCCGAATTTCTGCATGACTTTTCACATTCCATCGCGATTCACCGTGTCGAAGGCTTTCGTCAGATCCACGAATGTATTGTAAAGGTGAGTTCGCATCTTCTGGCACTTATCTTGAAGCTGGTGGGCGTCAAAAATCGTATCGGTGTTTCCACGGTGTCGGCGGAAGCCACATTGGCTTTCCGGGAGCAGGCTCTGCTCTAGGTACCCGTTAAGACGATTGAGAAGGATACGAGCGAAGATCTCCCCGGCGATGTTGAGCAACGAGATGCCTCTGTGATAATCACAGAGTTGCCGTTTCGCCCCTCTGTTTGTAGAGATGGAAGATGTTCGTGTCTTTTTAAATCCTGAGAGACTTGTCCTTGGCGCCATATCTCCTGGAAGAGTGTTATGAGTTCTGCCATCAGCCGGGGCCCACCGTGCTTGTAGACTTCCGGTGGGATTGCGTCGGATCCCGGTGCTTTACCGCTGGAAATCTGCTGCACTGCCCGGATGTTTTCTGGTAGGGAAGGTGGCAGATCCAGGTCATTGTTCGTGTTCACTTGAGGGAACCGGTCAATGGCAGCATCGGAGTTTGGCTGATGAGCAATTAAGGATACTTCTGAAGTGCTCGGATCAGCGCTTCAGAATTTTCGATTTATCTGTCAGCAGTGTTGTGCCATCAGAGCTGAGCAGCGGTGCAGTCCCCTTGATGCAGGTACCGTAGATGGCCTTGATTGCGTTCAAAAATGTTTTTCATTTCATTGCGGTCGGCATACCCCTGGATTTTTTTAGCCTTTCGGAACATCCAGGCGTCCTGCATCTCATGCAGCCGTTGCTGTACAAGGCGGCGGCATCTGAAGATGTCTGCTTTGGTGTCGTCAGTCCCAAGGTCCATGTAGGCTTTGTGTAGTCCATTCTTCTCCGGGAGAAAGTTGCTGATGTCAGCGTCATTGTCGTCAAACCATTCCTGGTGTTGACGGCGTGCGCGTACGAGGATTTCGATGGCGGTGGACTGAATGACATTTTGCAGTTGACACCATCGTGTCTCCACGGTGGCGCTATTATCTGGAGCATGCAGGTTCTCCATTTTCGCTGATATTTGGTTGCTGAAAACAAAATAATGAGCAGGCAGATTTAACAATTGAGTAATTTTCTTAGCTGGCGGTCGCTAACCTTGCGGCCTTCGTCGGGTTTGAAGTCGGTGCCTCATCTGGGAGACGACCAGGTGGTGATCCGTCCAATTATCGACATTGCTGGGAAGAACCCAACTTCGAGGAGCCACAGGTGAGAATTGGTTACCAGTGAGAGGCGGCCACAGGAGCATTCACCACCTGTACGAGACAAATGGAGCGACCAAATGCTGTCTGTGTGGTGCTACTCCTAACTAGTAGCCATACACCACAACTATTACCCACTAAACCACACGTACACAAAGATCGCGTACTTGAGAATATCACGGTTTCCTA
This sequence comes from Schistocephalus solidus, assembly GCA_017591395.1. Classification (NCBI taxonomy): domain Eukaryota; kingdom Metazoa; phylum Platyhelminthes; class Cestoda; order Diphyllobothriidea; family Diphyllobothriidae; genus Schistocephalus; species Schistocephalus solidus. Next base: position 21,404 of record WEDG01002315.1, read on the forward strand.
GAAATCGTGACTTGGAAGGCTGCCAATCTGACGCTTACACCAGACTACGCCGTCGGCCCAGTGTGTGTTGTGAGTAGAGTGAGATTTCTGTGGCTCTATCTTAGCTTCTGGTTTTGCGTATCGTGGTAGGTCGTGCAGAAGCGCGCGAAGACGGTTTTGTCGGCCCTGTCAGCCAATATGCCCCCTCCCGCATTAGGCAACTGACTGGTTCCGACGGTAACTTGATTCTGGAAATTGAAGAGAGCGTGAGATCAACGGCCTAGCACATTTTTGTCATGATAAACAAACTGACGTATTTGAAACGAACACGTTGCGCTTAAAGCCATGGCTTGGTAGGTTACCAACTGACGGGATAACTTGGAGCGCGTGGTCAACCCAGTAAGTGTATTTATGCGAAGTGACTTTTATGGCACTCCCATTCAGTTGGGATCCGAGTCACCCCTCCCTTCTTTGTAATGCTCTTTTTGCTTTGGACCACAGTGCGTAAAACTGCGCCCTTTCATATTTCCGGGTTTTCTTGACTGTGTTAAGCCACCAGGTCCACATTGGGGAGTGGAACAGAGAGTGAGGTAGATGCAATGCAAGTATACTCCCAATATAATCCAGCGCAAGTCACTGTCCCTGCGTCACCCCACTGTGGACTATACGGTCGAAATCATCGAATTGTAGGTAGTGATGGTTTTTGGGGGATTGATCGTCGTCACCGCCAGGGTTGTGAAGGTGATGATCGAGGTCATGGCCAACGGTGGGACATCAAGTTTCTGCTCAACGGTGATCAAAGGCACCCTGGGATTTGCGGCAGGTGTGACGATGGAGACGTTTGTGGAGGAAATATATGCAATAGATGCGTCTTTATTCCATTGGTTTCTAAGATATCTGACGAGGCCGATCCATGCGCCGAATGTCCATTAACAGCGAGGAAACAATAGGATGGGTTGGGGGTTTGCTGTTGAGTGTTGTTCGGAAGCGCTTGAGACTTGCAAGCTGCCTCTTTTGCTTTGGAAACATCGATCCGGTGGGCTTCCTAGATTGCAACTCCAGCCCTTACTGCTATTTTCCAAACAGGTTGATCATAAGCGAGGTTCTCCAAGGTCGCTAGGTTGATTTGAAGAATCTTGTGGAAAAATTTCCGAGTATGTGCGTGATGTACATTCTGTTTTTACTGTCAGCGAACATCCGTGGTGACTTCACCATAGAATAACTGCTCGTCATTAATCCTCACGAAGTGCCTGCTGCATCGAAGACGGGTTTACCTCATCAATGTGGAGAACCACGTTCCGTTCCTGGACTATCGTGCCTGGGATTCTGTCATGCCACCTCAGCTTAAGTATTCTCCGAAGGCAGTTAAGCTAGAAGCGATTGGGCTGCCTGGCCCCTTAGTTATAGAATACCCATGGTTTCTCTTATTTAGCAGCGTCTCCAGGACAACTGCCCTTTTTATCGAGAGTTTCGTGTTGAGTTTGTGTCCGGTTGAAGACTATGGGTGTTCGGCAGCCGATGGACTGACTACTTTCGGGATCCGGTGGGCCACTTTGTCGTCGACCTTTAAAGTATGCGAATTTTTACACTGGTGAGTTCAATTGTCATTGACATGGAGTTCATTTTATTTTTGTATTGAGCGCCATTGGGCTCATGAGTACCATCTTCTCCGTGCTTATTATCAGTCTGAGTATAATGAAGCTGAAAGCAAATACTTACACACGACTTCAGGTCCTCTTCTGTTGTGGGATTAAATACGAAGACATCTGTGCACAACAGGTCGTGGAGGCTGTTATTGGATACTCGAGCATGCTTTTATGCAACGAATGCTAAAAACAATTTTGTCATTTCGGTAGTTGATGTCGAGCCTCAGCGACTATTCGTAGCAGGCGTCCCTCAGTGTGGCGAAGAGCACGACACTAAATAGAGTGATGGCAAAAACGCCGCCCTGTTTCCATCAACTAGCCACTGCGAACGCTTCAGATATTACACCGCGGTCCTTGAGAAGAGCCATCCCGTCCCTGAAGTTAGCGCACTATTTTTATGAAGTGCTCCTGAGCTCAAAATATCGTTTTTTTCCAGTTGTTTCTCACGTTGGATTGAGTTGAAGACCTTCATAAAATTGACGAGAGTGATGCAATTGTTCGCCCTCATCTCTTGGCACTTCTCCTGTAGTTGTGCGTTTAAATAAATCCCGTCGATTGTTTCGCCTCTCGTGCAAAATCTACACCAGCTTTCTGGAATAATAACCTGCTCTAGGTTTCATTGTTCAGGGAACTGAGGAGGACTCGTAAAAAAATTATCATGCGATATTGATTAGCGAGATCTCTCCGTGATTGTCACAGGATTTTCAGTTCCCTTCATGCTTGTGTTCATGGAAGATAGTCGTATGTTTGAAGTTTTTGTTGGCCTATCCTTTTGTTCATAATTCTTGGAAGTGTGGTCAACTTATCTAGTGGCTTCAGGCCGCCATACTTGTAGTCATTGAATGGGATTGAAACAGATCCCGGCACCTTTCCACTGGAGTTCTTTTGTACAGCCATGATTCATTCTGGGAGATAAGGTGCGAGGTCGAGGTCATTGTTGGTTTTCACCTGGGCAGTGCGTTACTGGTATTGTCAGAGATTGTGAATATTTGATTGATGACGCAGCTGAAATGCCAGTTCCAGACTTCAGGATTTATGATTTCCCCGCAAGAAGTGATCATTCATCGGAGCTGAGCAATAGTAAGGCCGCTTGGATTGTGAGACTGAAGACTGTCTTGCTTGTCACGAAGAAATTCATTTCGTTGCAGTTCACATATCCTTTAATTTCATCTGCCTTGCAGCTTTTCCACGCATTTTCACCTTCCGCAGTCATTGCTGAACCACGCGTGGACATTTGTAGCAGTTTACTTTGTCTGTATCCGTCCCGCCATTGATGTGAACGTTGTGTCGACAATTCTCATCTGCGGACTGGTTGCGGATTTATTCATCGTTGTCAATGAACCAGTCCTGATGTTGAAGGGGTACGCGACTGAAGATGTCCGGAGTGGGGCGTCCGTTTCTAAAAATAATTCCATGTTTTAACTTTTAACTTTGTACATTGCCTGTGGTAGATTGGATATGGCTCTGCCCTACAACACTGATATATAGGTCCGCTTCACCATCCAAAACTTATACAGACGTGCATGATTTGCTGTACTTTCTAATCCCATCCCAGTCACCAGATTTTTTCTGGCTTGGAACAAAGCAATGGAGCAAAGATAAGTCTCTTTCAGTCACTTTATTAGGGGAATAAGGCTTTCGTACTTAAGCTCCCATTTCACATTCAATAATGAAAATAGAAAAAACGTTTACAGTTAAAGAATCTGACATATGAAAATGTAAGTTCATCGATATATGTGGGCCAGGCACAAGCTGCAACTACTGACACAATCCTCAGTATACGTACAATAGTTTCTCCGTAAATGGGTATCTTGTTTGCCTTTAAATGTTTCAACAGTTTCTGAAAGGACAACCTCGTCTGGGAGTCCGTTCCATGCTCCAACGACCCTCTGCAAAAAGGCGTTCTGACGGATGTCCATGTGGACCAACTTCCTCTGTAGTTTTAACGGATGACCCCACAAATATTCCATCCCAGCCAATTCGAAGAAGTCAGCCAATTCTAGGGCACATTAGCGGCCTCTGACAATCCGGTAGGTATGGATGAGGTCACCGTGTATTTGCCTGTACTTAAGAGGAAACAAATCAAGTTCAGCCAGTCTGACTTTGTAAGGCAGATGACAAAGATTCTTGAACATCTTCGTAGCCCTCGCCTGCAGTCGTTTCAGCTGTAGATAATCCTTCTTAAACCACGGACGCTGGCCTGGACGGTATATTCCAAGTGAGATTGAACAAATGCCTCGTAGGTTTTTTGGAGAGTTCCTTATCCATCTGCACAACTCGACGTCTGAGCGCATATAAGACCTTTGTTGCGCGTTTAGCTGCCTTTAAACACTGTGAAGATGGTTTGAGTGAGGAGTTTATTAGAACACCGAGGTCCTTCTGTTCCTCGAAAATCGGAAGGGGCTGCCCATTGAGAAGGTATTGGTATGAATCATCCTCCTGGCTGCTCCTTCTGGTACGGCGTCTTAGGACCACACACTTTCCAACGTTAAAATTTAAGAGATGACGAGCAGACCAGCTGCTAAGATGGTTGAGACTCTCTTAAGGTGCGTGCCTATGGGCATAAAATCTGATGACCCTCCACAATTTATCATCGGCTGCAACATGATGGTGTTGCAACCTAGGTCGTCGACACAGTCGTTGATTTACAAAAAGAAGCGTAACGGCGCTAAGACGGAGCCTTGGGGACACCACTTAGAACCAGAGAAGTTGTTAACTTCGAGGTATCCATGCACACAGTTTGAAATCTTCCTGTAAGAAAGTCTGTGATCCATATCAGCAGCATTCCTCTTATTCCAATGTCAGGTAATTTATAGATTAGACGTTTGTGTGGGACACTGTAAACGCCTTCTTGAAATCAGTGTAGATATTTCAAACGCTACCATCTTCATCGAATGCGCGAGTCCATTGCTCTGTGAGCAATAAACTGAAAAGACTAGAGCGATTCTCTCTGAACCAATGCTGGAGTTCTGAGAGTAATCAGTTTTACTCCAAGAACTTCATGGTCGCCTTCTTAATCATTCATTCCATTATTTTACAGCAAATGGAGGTAACTCTGACAGGCCAATAATTGTTGGCATAAGATCGAGCCCAACTCTTGTATATGGGGTATATATTTGCTGCCTTCCATTCGGATGGCAGTTTTCCTGATTCAACTGACAAATTTAATATATGCGCTAGGGGGTTGGAGAGTTCGCCGGCCAGTTCTTTCAAGAACTTTTCAGGTTATTCGTCCAGAGCAGATGACTGTGCTTGTTGTTGCAAGTTTCTTATCTCTTTCTCTATCAATAGGAATTTTTGTAGGAGACTTAAACATCTCATGAAATTTTCATCCTCCTTGGCAACATTCCTTAGTGTTATCGGGCTGTTTTCCCGTTTTGCAGAAGGAGAAGTAGTAACAGTTTATGTATGTTTACCATCCTTTTCTATTTTTATACAATATGGTTTGCCAGTTTTCCGTATAGAATCATGCTCGAATATACGGAATCCCTACAATTGAAGTGGAGTTTAGGGATCCACATTAATTAGTGACCATGGCGATCAGTCGTTGTAGAAAATTAAAATCAATCCTCAAAATGCAGGCAGCTATCTACTCCCGTCACAATGGGGAATGTATGTAGATGATCCCCGCACATTTACCCATAACTTAAGCGGAAAGTAGTAAGATTAATTTGGGGGTTTGCACATAAAAACATGCTTTGACTGTAAGAATTTGGATGGCTCTCCTTTGAACTCTTCCGAGATGGTTCGGATATTTAACAATCCAAAGTCTCCAGGCTTGCATATAATATTCCAACTGCGGCCTCATGATTGTGCCGAAAATCTCGGAGAAGAGATCTTCATCGTAATCAGAAAGGCATCCCCGATGGCGTTTAACAGAGAAAGTGCGCATTTTGAAACTTCCGAGCGGTGAGAGAACGATTTTAATAAGTGTTTATCAGCACACCATGGTCTGCTCGGGTTTCCACGTCTTCTAAGCCTGCACCAGAGAGGAAGTAGCATCGACTGTCGGTGGATCCAGATGGGTTGCCTAAGCCAAAGTATTGTTCACTTGTCGTCATTTAACCGCTAAAGCCAATGATTTTACCTCTCCACAAACCGAGGTAGATTGATCTGCAGTCTATCTTCGTCAGTACGGCTCCAGATTACACTCCAGATTTTCATGTCGGCGGCAAAAATCGCTGTCAAAGTCTGATTGGCTACTGAAGCACCAAAAAGACTGCAAAGGCCCAAATAACTACCACGTGGTCCGTTCGGCCTAGAGGAGATAGAAATAAACACTATCCGCCTATTTCATGAGCACCAGCTCCAAGCAGTTTAAATGTTCACCATTACGTACGTTCGCAAAGATCACGGAACGCGCAAAAATGTGAACCATGAGAGCCACGGTACTAAGCGTGCGTTAAAAAATTACGGATAGTTTGAATTTAAAACCAAATTATAAAAACTTCCAGAGTTCATCAGCACTGCTATTTCCATCCTGACAAACACTAGAAGCCTAAACAAACAAGATTGATAGATCATGGGTTGATATTAATCAGCAAAAAATCATAATCTTAACTTACGCAACGTTCCACCGTTGACCTGTTTATTAAAGGTAGTTGAAGAACTGCAGTTCATTTGTCTCACAAAAACTCTCTTAAGGTGGCCTAAGTTAAACTGTTACTGCGGGGTTAGCATCACCGCGGCTTTTGAACTTGTCCAATAATTTTTGGGTACGCGATGAGAAAATATTCGATGAACTTTTGATGAAATAAATGTTATTATTTTATAGTTTTACCTTGCATGTATTTCTAAAAAACAATATATTTCGGATAAAGGACTATTTAAGTTCATGCCAATGGGAACTTTACGCACACTTTAAGCAAATCAGCTCGTTTTTGGGAAAATATACACTCGCATTGTTTTCGAACTTTAAAAACATGTTTCTGGCTCACTGGGTTTGTACTTTCAGTTCAAATTTTAGTTTTTAGTTCGGCTACAATATTAACTGATTTTTGAAAACTCCACTTCAGTGCATATGCATTGGCTAGCGCTGTAAGTGATTATTATAATTATCTCTTAAAATGCTGGCCTGCTTATACTCATAGTGTCGCTAAAAAGCAGAAATGTTTCAAAAGTGTGTTCATATGGTTTTTTACTTCTCCTGCTACTCACAGATAAAGGAAAACCATATCTTTATTTACCAGACTATTAATAATCTGATAAAGAAAGATATGAAAAGATATGGAAATTATTAATTAATAATTGTTCAAGGTCTACCTCAAGGATAGATATCGAATAAGTCTGCAATCTTTATACAAATTGTGTAATATAACACAACTCACCTGTACTTTCAGGTGCAAAGGATCAACATTTTGGTAGACTCCGGCCAAAATCCTGAGTAAAATTTCATTTGATGGGTTTGGCACACGTGGGCACTATTTGCTATATTAAACAAGTTAAATTTTACCACGTAGGATCACAGACAAATACTTTTGAATACTCTTTCACTATACAGATGTTTTAAGAAGCCAGCCGAATTAAAGTTCCGTTTCCGATTCGAGCATGCAACATAGAATCCCCCAAACTCTAGCGTCATAAAGAAATCAAATTTTGTGAATTTGCCTGTGAATTAACCCAATGCATTAATAAAAATTCATGGAAAATGCATCAGTTGAACAGATTTGCTCACTCGCTGTGAAGTACCTTTAAGGTCCTCATCGAAAGTTACGAGGTTGGGACAAAACACTGTGTGGTCATCATAGATCATTCAGAGTGTAATGTTGTTATGTTTGTGTATGGCTAAGATTGTGTGGTCTAGTCAGCACTCACGGACCTTTTAGCTGATGCAAACTGGAATAGTGCATCAACCGATTATCACGGTAATTTTTTATGCGAAATTTAGTTTTTTAAACAAAAAATGCGAAATAATTAAGATTGACGTTTATGATTAACATGGTATGGCAGGTTATGGCAACTTCCTACACGTCATTTCCTAATCGTTAGATACCAGGCTTCACTATGGGTAAACACCGCCTCTGATTCGAGCTACTAACGGTTTTATTTTTCCTGTAAAATTTAAAATAAGAAACAAAGGCCTTTTTAAAGCGGATTATACGGTTTCCGTTGACAAAGAAGCAACGCAAGCTACCTGATCATGCTTGGGATGAACACATCCCACATTTTATGAAAATCTCTTCCAAAAGTTTCTAAGGACAGCTTTCTTCTTCAGGTGTGGCAGACCTACCGCATTTTGCGGTAGAATGGTATTGAGGAACAGATCCATGCTTTGGACATTTGCAACGTGCAGACTTTCGACTGGTTTAAATTACTTGTCGACATTGATTTGCTGTGCTGGAAAGAGGGTGATTAGAGTTTACGTTAAATATGGACTACTATGTTTTGGTCTGTATATTAAATATCACATCTGGATTTGAGCTATCTTAACTTGTTTTATTTTATTGTAATTTGTTAATAATGAAGTATACGTGCTACCACTATGGTAATACATATCACAAAGTATCCGAATATTTTGAACGCTTTTAACAGAGACCTGACAAGATACGGTCAGCGCTCGATCAGCTAAACAGTTTGCTGGTAATCAGAACTGATGCTTTGAATTTTGCCCTACTACTCATGTATGTTTGCCAATCCTTTTACTGTTAAGCAGTCGCCCCGTTTAGCTAGCAATTATTTTAAGTAAACAGAGCTTCCTTTCAAGTATAAATTTGGACGCAAAAACCCCAGATTAAATCTCTCAATTAACCATCCCATTTATTCACTTTAACGTGACGAAATATTCACTATGATTTTCTAACAAGTGTATTTAGCTACTTTAACTGCTAGCGCATTTCTTTCTCTCCCGATTGTCGCAGAGCGTCTATCTGTACCTTTGTTTTCGTGGTCTTGAGGCAGGAGCATGGCATTTAAGAAACCCTATTTAATGGTTTCCAATTTTCAATTTTGGAAAACTTAACTTCTGTGATTATCTCTTTCTTACTTGAATAAAGATAAAAGCTTTATTGAAATATTGTTCTAGAAAACCTTCAGTTTATTAGAATTAACTTTGCATTTCTAAAAACTATCTGCATGTCTTTAATGTTCCGAGAAATTTAAAACCTGAACAGCTGAGTCCTTAAATTCTGCGGGTAATTGCAAAAGGCTTAATGCACAGAAGTAATTCTTCGTCTGTTCTTCGTCAATCTTTTTGCCTGCGGGTTTTCATGTGAGAAGGCAAGTCCATTTATGGCATTGCGTTATTCGAAACAACGATCGTCGTTGGCAACTCCTGATATCTGTGATACATAATTTACTTTTGATTTTCTAGGGGTTAACTGGGATTGTCAAATAACGCACAAACAAGGCTCGGACACGGAGCGACTCTCTTATCCCATAATTAACCTGCCTGATACTTGTTTCGAAGCCATTCAACGATGGACTTAACCGTAGTGGACTCGGAAGAGCGACAGTCCAAGTTGGACAAACAGCGTGACCTTCTTATAAAAAAACGCAAACAGAAGCACGCTCATCAGGTCCTCTCACTGCACGAAAAGTCCCTCAAAGCCGCAGTTGGCACAGCGCCCCGAAGTCCGAAGTCCACGAAGCACTCGGAACGGACCGCTGCTGAGCAGAACAGCTATGGTGTGTTTTGTTAATAATGATCTTTATGTCAATTGAAGATGATAGGATATTCAATGCTTTGTAAAATCATATCCTGATGGAAGTACCTTAATACCGATTTCCTGGCGGATGGAAACTCTTATACTTTTTAATTAATAGCAGTTGCTATGTGGCGACACTCGATATTCCATTATTGCCTAACAAGAAAGGAAGGATACGCCTAGGTATTTTGTCATAAAGTACAACCAATTTACTAATCAGTAAATGGTTCTTTCGGAAGATGTGATTAGTCTGAGTAGACTTATAAAAAGGTTGAAAGGCGAAATATTATCCTAACCATCCCATACAACCCGCAAAGCACTGCACTGTTTATTTCGTCGTTGTCATTTGTATTGCACGCTAGACTTTGGGTGAAGCGCTGCTGATGGGGTCGAAAAAACCCTACCTTGAAGGCGTTTTTATCTAAGACGTTGGTTTCATATAGTGGAAGAACTTTCCCAGAAGAACGAACATGAATCATTCCAAACAGACCAAGCTGTACACGGGATATTAGGGTCACAAGTCGAATAAGCGGACAGAAGTAAAGTGATTCTCCCTTGTGCTCGGTCAACGCCCTGCACGTCTTTTCTGTAGCGTTTCGTCCTTATGATCGTTTCGCTCCTTCCTTTATCCCCGTATTTAATTTATTTCTAATAAAGTAGTTCCACGTTTAATGAAACATCGTAATGCACTCGGGTTGTGTGAGACTCCTGCTGGATTTGGGGCCACCTGAGTGCGGTCTTCAGATTTGCGTCCTCGTCCTCGTGTTTAGTACGCACCCACAGAAAATTTTCTCTAGACCTATTGTCTGTGCTGGTTCTCCTAATTTTTATTTAAAAACGCAACACCTTTATCGATAAAATTACTGAAGATTTTTTGGATTTTAGGACGTGATTATCGTCGAGTTATCCTGCCTTTCATTGTTAGATGGTTGAAAATTATGCGCCAGACATCTAGTTGAATGTGGATATATGAACTGCGAGTTGCCTGTCGATTGCCATGCTCTGTTGAATTTCGTCGTCCATGCAGTCGATCCTGTCAGCATGCTAAAACAAGATGAGGCGGTAATCATTGGCTTAGTGAACTAACCAATTAGCTCTTACTAAAGCATAACGTCATTATACGTCATATTCCTACTCGTTTCTTCCCACTCTGGAGGTTGGGCAAAAACCTCCAAAAGGTCACACCTCTTCATACTGGCGACTCTTATAGAGGTTTGCTTTTTATAATGCTAAGGAGTTTCTGTTCGTTTGACATGTAACGTGAAAAGAGCATCTAAAAATCATTGGGAAGAGTACCTAATGCCACTTCTCACTCTCGTCCAACTAATTTCAGTCCTAAATTGATAACCCACGTGTGAATAACGTCTAGGTGTTTTAATTGTCCCGCACGCCTAAATCTCCGCGTGTTTTAAGGCTCCCGCACGCGTAATTCTCCGTGTGTTTCAAGGCTCCCGCACGCCTAAATCTCCGCGTAATCTTCAAAAGGCGTTTATGCTTACGTCAACAAGGGTCATCGTGCGATCTATGGAGTTACTGTAAGGGCTCTCCAGCATATTGCCTATCCTGAAATGTAAGAGCCATGATATGGGTGTGAAACGAGCAATCACTAAGAGTGGGCACCCTAGGGAACTGCTGGGCAGTTCGGAGCATCTACCACAGAGTCGGGGACAAATGAAGGTCAATGTTGATGTAGCACGCAGTCTGTTAAATGCCTTTTGTGCGTTGAATATGGTCATCTAAGGACGTCCGGAAACTGCGCACTGCTGCCCTCAAGATTCATCACATCCACCTTTGCCTGCCTTGTTTCATCTTACTCGAGACCGCGACTGCTCCAACTGACATTGGTGGTAATAAAGTAGTTTTCCAGTTCAGTGAGGTAAATTCTAACTGACGCCCGTACCTTAAAAATTCGGTTGTTTGGCACCATGCATGTGTTTTGCATCTGATCCGGGAAGAAACGTTTTATCGGATAGCAAACTCCAGGTTTCATGGTCATTCATTCTGAGCTGATCTTGATGTCTTCCGAGTCTTTCAGTACCTCAGTAGTAGCAGTTCAAGTCAAGTCTCATAGCATACTTTATTTGCTCCAAACATGTTTCTTGTCCTCGGCGTGCATTTACCTTCCATTCTTCGTCGTCCTAAAGGCATGGTTCATTCTTGTCCGGATGCTAAATTGCCCAATCTTTTGGAGCTTTTTAGCCAGAAGCCACCTCCCCTGTTGGATCAACCATGTCATCTTTGAGAGCCAAAGGTTCTGGAATTTGTCTCACCGAGCATCTTTTGGAAGTATGCCTCGTTGGTATTTCATCCCCAGGAATAAGAGCGAGGTTTCATCCAACATGATCTTGCTGCGGTTATGATGCCAACCTATGACACGCCAGACGAGGGGATTTCGTCACACGCAGGTCTTTGGAAAGCCGTTACTGATGCTGCCGTTAACAACAGACCTTGAAAGAGGTTCGAAGGTAGTATGTAGAGCCTCGTTGAACGCCTCCCCTAACGAAACTAGCGAGTTTCGTTTAGCTGAATGAAAAAAATCTATCATTTAGTGACATTACCAGATTTTACTCGGAAGAACAAGTAGTTTGCATTAATGTCCTTGCTCATGAGGCGAACAAAGCCTTCAGCTAACAGTAAGCACTGCGATAACTGGCGCCTTTGTTCACAGTCTCGCTGTGTCAAGGTCACTCACGTGTCCTGTAAGCATTTCTCAACGTACTGGCCTTGCAACACGAGCACATTCGTGTATTTGGAGAGTCACCACCCTCTACGCCCCACCGGTCGGACACAAGATAATTGAACTTGGTCCCACAAAGCCACAGAAGCGTCGTCGTGGGTTAAAACAGTCTGCACACACCAACACTTGCTACTGCTGACTGTGCAGGAATTTATGTAAAATGATTCCCTCATACTGGTGTCATCTGAGTTTACTTCATGCTCGCGTTCCTACTCAGAGATTTTAACCTTCAAGAACGCAAACTACGTGCCTCGCTGTGAGTCCACCGTTGCGTCGAGTTAACTTTGGGCGCTGGTCTTCAATAAAGTCCATCCTGGCCAGTCTGATGTCGGTGGTGTCTGTCCTGTTACGAATGAATGCCACGGAGTCCTTCTTTTCTGGTCGGCTGTCAGATTGGTTGAAGTTTCTTTGATGCAAGAGCCATCGGGAGGGATATTAGTTATATTTAATTTTTTTCACTGCGGCTAGTTCATCCAACTACCACAGCCAGGTGTGAATGAGGTCTTATTGTCAGCATTTTCGGGCAGTCAGATAGTGTCAATATCTGCGGGAGTGATAACTAGAAGTGCGCTCTTCTCTGGCTTGACACCGGGCGCAAGCGGAGGAGAAGTGGAACAGCGAGTGAGGCAGATGCAGTGCAAGTCTGCTTTTAATATAATCCAGCACCATTCACCATCCCTGCACCGCCATGCTGTGGAGCACACGGTGGGCATAGTCGAAGCCGACGGCTGAACTGCCATGTATGAACAGTTCAATCTCTCTTCTCTATCTCCTCTGCCCGTCTTCTGTCCGAGGTGGGTGATTGACGTGACATGAAGATGCCGTCAAAATCTGCCACATTCCTATGTGACCGTGGTGACGTCTTCACGTAGGCTCAGTGCAGCCATTAACCAATATACATCCAGCGCCAATCACCATTCCTGCACCACCCTGTTGAGGAGTATGCGGTGGACATAGTCAGTCAACGACGGTTGAACTGTCAACTAGCGTCATGTTCATGATTTTTCCCTGCATGTATCTGCTTTGACCGGCGAAGTCGCCACAGTTATTGCACGTCTCCTCCGGCAAGCGTGCTTCGCAGCATGGCGGTGCATTAATGGTGACTGGCGCTGGATTATGGTAAAAGCAGACTTGCAATGCATCTGCCTCACTCGCTGTTCCACTTCTCCTCCGCTTGCGCCCGCTGTCAAGCCAGAGAAGAGCGCACTTATAACCATCACTCCCGCAGACATTGACACTATCTGTCTGCTGACAATAAGACCTCATTCACACCTGGGACGAGTGATGCAGCTGGTTTTTTAACGCTAGGCGGTAGATGTTGAGCAGATCACCACCGTCACTGTGCCATCTGGTTGTGGGGAACACGATGGACGTCTTCGCTTGCGATGCTCGAGCAGTCGTTATCGGTTGCATGTGTTGACTGACTGACTGGGAAGGACAGTAGCGGTTGAATCCGTCTTTGTAGGTTTCCTATATTACAAGTGAGGTGAAGTGGATGCTGTGCAAGTATACTCTCACTGTAATTCAGCACCAATCACCCTCCCTGCGCCACCCTGCTGTGGAGCATACGGTGGACATCGTCGACATCGACGGTCGAACTCTCGGGTAGGTTGACAGAACTGTTTCGAGCTTATTGTGCCTCTATTTGGCCGTCGGACACAGACGGTCAACCAGCGTCATGTTCATGATTTCTCCTCGCATATATCTGCATAGACCGGGACGCGTGGTTCAAATGTTTGCACCTTAAGGTGAAAATTTCAGGTTGCTCCGTTTGCGGGGGGGGGGAGGAGACTAATAACCATAATAGGACGCAAATGAACGCCGCATCTTCTCTGTTCTCTTCATGTTCTGCTTGTGGGGCTGCAACAGCCCCTGTGGTAGTCAAATCTAACCTTAACCAGAAATTATTCTTCGAGAAGAGGAAATCAGTTTTGCTAAATTTAACATACTTACCTTTGAAGAGGTCATATTTCGGTTTTCGCGCAATCTGCCGTCGGAAAGACGCAAAACAGTGTTGCTATTTAATATCATCCATTTCCTGTAATGCTGTGGTTTGATGTCTTACATCCCCTTAGAACAAAAACTTGCTTATAAAGAAACCTATCGACTCAAGTTGACCACCTACCCCTCCTATGGTTTTCTCAGATGATGACTCGCAGTCACCTGTCATATTTTGCCTGTCAAACGAGTAGCTTTCAGTTTTAAGATGAGCCGAAAGGCCTCACAAATTAAGAAACATCTGTGCTTGCAACCAGTAAGATGACAGCGCAACGAAACGGATTTCCTGGTGCTAAAACCCTGCCTTTGGAGTGTCCACAGTTGATGCCCAAATAAAAGCTCCCAGCTGCGTAACTGATCGTAACAAAAGCAATGCACTGGAGACTTATACCGCTGAGTAGTGTTCAGTGGGGGCAAGTGATCTTGGAGAATTGACATAATTTGATATGAATTCGGGGTGGCGAGGGAATGGAAGCAGCTATCCAATCTACCGGTAACTTAAATCCTGCCGGTGCACCTTCTAAACACGTTAGTGCTAAGGCAGACGGGCGAACGTCCTAGGAATATCGCTCAGCTGGTCTTAGCGGAGCTGCACATATTATCCCACTGAAATTCTAGCACTAAAAACACACCTTGAAAACAAAAGTCCAAGTGAAGATGAAATACGAAATTTAAAGTGCAGTAATTTGCAGATGGCTTGAGCCACTGTTGCCACAGGCGAGACGGGCGAATTATACCCTTGGGGCTTTTTCTTTAAAGGCGAGAAAGGCTAGATTATTCCAAGCGAAAAATCTCTGCAGAGAGGCGTCAAATACAGTTGCATGCTGTGAGAATTGTACAAATGAGAGTAAGACAAAACAGTTGGAGGCCTCGAGGAATTCTCACGAGAAGGGTATTTCCCCTCAAAATGATTCTTCTATAGACTACTTACTACTCGCATACAACAGTTAAATTCTCTCAAAGTGGCTCACTGGCGAATCGGCAAGACCCAGCATAAAACGACCGTTTGCGCTTATTTGCAGGCAACGGAAAGCGCTTTATGGACAAAAGGTAGAAACACTGTGACTGCTTTACTGCCGTCACCGGCGTTGAGAATGTCTGCATCGAGTCCGCTAACCCCTCTACCTTCATAATGGAGGAATTCGCTTCCCGTGACCCGAGGTTGGCTTTTAGGTAGGCCCCCGAAAGTTCAACACTTGAAATGTCTCCGACTACTCCAATTTAGAGTTGCGAAAATTCACATCAAAGGATTCAGAAGAATAGTTGGCGAGCATACGCGTGCTTTCGATAAATTCTCATCGGGCGAGTACATTTTTATGGGAACGAAGTACAAGCTAAAACATATGATCAATAATGTTCATCTCGTGATACTAGTGCGTCGTGTTAATAGGGAGAGAAAAATGGTAAAGTGGCAGTGAGGGTTTGGTGGTCGTTCACAGAGAGGGGGGAGAGGAGGGGAAGAGGAGACGGCCTGGAGTACATGTAATTAAGCCGTCGTTGACCATGCTAAGCACGGAGCTTGTAGGAGGTTATTTTGTGTGCACAAGACCGGCCTCCTCAACGGGATGGCGGTGGCTTCTGCTGTTGCTAGCAGCCGCTGACCCAATGAATGGGGATAGTTTGGTGGCACTTTATAAATCACACAGAAGGCTTCGTTAGGGTCCACACGGTGCTCGGAATCCACCAGGTGTGCGAGAATAGCGCTGTTTATGCTTTTAACTTCGCCCTTTCCCAGCCATGCCGGGAGGTGTTCCCTTATTCTTTTGGTTAGGCGCAGACTCGTGCGACCAATATAACCTGCTCCACAGGAGCAAGTGAATGAGTGGAGGTGGTCTGAGCCGGCAACCTATCCCTACCTTCTCCGTGTAAAACAGGGTTGGTTGAGAATAATATCCGAATTCTCGCCGCTGGGAAGGTTCGTGCGATGGCTTGGTCAGGGCGTCTTTTCAGGAGTTCACTTGCCGCATATCCTTGAGAGGGGAATTTGAGAAATAGGGTTTCCTTTGCCGCAGTAAGTGTGGTGGGTTTTTCTGGTCTTGCGACCATATTCTTTTGTAATAAATCCTATCCGGATAGGCATTTTCACGAAGTAAGTTCGGGATCTTTCCAATTTAGTTCACAAAATAGCGGTTTAGGGACGCACTCTTTCCGTTTTCTCGAGCGCAGCCGCACAGCGGCTAGTAGTGTAGGCTGATCTAGTATTGCCGGCAAAGACAAGGGAGACTGTACTAGCCATACGCTCTAACCATTGAGCCACGAGCTCGTTGTCTTGCCAGTTTAAATCGGCTGTCTTTGCCGGCAATATTCATCAGCTTGATTCGAAAAGTTTAAAGTAAGAAGATAAGAGACCGTTGAATAGCAATGTGGGATATGTTTTTATCTGTCGATGGTACCTCAAACCATACTACTTTGAATGCGTTCTTTTTTGCACTTGCGGTTATGGAATCAGATTGAGATAGCTTCTGTTTGCCCTGACCAGGGTCCGGTCCCTTGATTAAATTTAGTTTCGTAGGTCGTCGATCCAGAAGCGTGGAAGGCGACACCCACGTAGACGGTCTTAAAAGAATGACCAGTCAGCTGAAAGTGTTTGCTGACGAGATGGCTCAGAGGAAATCCGAGCAGAAGAGGCTGTTCGGAATTGAGGAGAGTTGAACTCCTTAAATAATAAAATTTTCGTTAACATTGCAAATAAAATCGGTCCTTACTAGGGACCAGATGAACTGCTAACATCTGATAAGACAGAATATTATTTACATGCCAGTTCAAGTTGTTGAACGCCCTGTACTTATGAATTTGGTTTTCTTTGAGTTCAGCGTGGCTAGCCGAGAAAGGAAGTACCATGTTCGGGTCTTAGTCTATCATTGACAAACAAGTTCTTCTATTTTTTGACGAGTAGTAAAACTATTTACGCACTATAGTAGCCATATGAAAAATCAGCGGATGTCCGATCACATAAAAAATGATAAATTCTACGCTTATTACTTCCTGGAGAATTGAATGACCAGATATACAAGGAAATTTTAAAAAAAGTGTGATTTATGTAACCTGGAGCCGGCAGTTTTGAACTTGAACTAAACTGGTGGAAATAAGTACAATGTGAGAAGTAACCATCACTGGCTCACTAAGTCTTGATATTAACTGCGAATCCATGTACTGTTTGGTGTTCACCTTGGTGTATATCTGTCCTTTAATAAGATCATTGCAAGACTAGCATATTGATTTCTCTTCAGCATTTTTTGATTAAAACATCAACCGCCACATTATTAAAATCGCAAGTGCCAGAATATTATGAATTCCCCATGGTACTATACTGATTACTGAATGCCTTTTAGCTTACGACGGCCCTCAGTCCTATAACCTCGGCAATCCCGACCTCATTGAGACTCCATCTGTCCAAGTTCTCCGTATCGCCCGAAGCCCATCCCAGAACTCTAATTCACCAAGGAAGCATAACTCTGATGGCGAACGTGAGAAAAATAAGCTTTTTAAAGATAATTTTCAATTTTAACGTAATCATTCTGGTTAGGCATGAGAATGGTTAATCCCTGTATGACAGATGACCTTGCGCTCAATGCTAGATGGCATGCATTTTCGTGTTACAGACCTAACACTAAACCTAAGCCTTACCTTCTCAATAACCGTTGTCTTAACCCTACTCCCCATTAAATTAGCGCAAGGTCACGCACGATACAGGATGTGTTTCATATTCCTGTATAATTCTATAAAATTAGTGGTAAGTAGTCCCAAAGGCATTACATCGAATGCATGTTTTACGAAAATTCGCGCGATGACCCTACAGCCGCCGTGGCTAAATGTTGGTTACCCAAATTGGCACCCGGAATAATTGCTTAGCAGTTTTGTTTCAACCCCCTCCTCCCCCCCACCCTTCCGACCAGCTTCGTAGGCACTGTTCTGAATTGCCGATCCCGTTTCAAGGTAGTTACCCCTTTTTCCTAACTTCCGCCTGGTTGCAGACTTGTCTGGTAAGATCTGATCAGCATTTGTTCGAAATCCCCTATCATCTAACACTGCATCGAATCTTACCTTTCAGTCATTGTCACTGCCTGTTAGCCAGTAGACATGTTTTGACTACTCAGGGAAGGTGCAAACCCCTCATAGTCGCATAGGCATTATAGTTAGTTGATTACAGGAGACTAAAGTTGCGTCGTTGGAAATTTTACAGCTAAGGCAGAGGAAAGAAGATATTCAAAGAAAACTGCAGCCTCGTTAGCCTTTTGCAATGCCACTTGCATGCGGCGTACAAACGCTCGTTTTCTAAAAGACAAAAATAGGCCTTGTGAAGTCCACTATACTCACAGTCACGAGAAAAGCAGACGATTAGACTGTTTGTACTTTATTCAGACGTTAAAACATGCTTGGTGGTTTTCATCCATGGTTTGCGTTTGGAATAACTTCCCTTGTCTCTCATTCTTCCCTTAATACGGTACAATTGACGCTTTTACGGGTGGCGAAATGATATAGCCATTTTGGGCTCCAAAGGTTTATTTTAGGCCGACAGAGCCGACATACACGATCCCTCCTCCACCTTCGTTCCTGCTATTCTTCATCTCAATTTTCACCCAGTTCATCCCCCTTATAAAACTATGACTACCGTTACCGCAAACCTGGGCGGTCCAAATTGGATCGTTCCGGGTGTCCGCAAATGATCCCATCTGTAACATTCGTTGGGCATGCAAATTTGTGCTATAGCTCAGCTGCCACGTTTTGGATGATGTTTGCCGCTCCAGTCCCGGTATAGTACGAAGTATGAGAGATTAAACTTCTACTCTGAAGATCGAACACCGAATTGCTAGCGGTTTCTTATCAATAACTATTATTTTCTGGGCACAATTCCGACTGGATGGATAATTTCTGGGCCTATTCACTGTAATCACTCAACTGTGAGCAGTTGGTACAACATTTGGTCCAATATTCGATCAGCAAAGTGCGGCCAAGGTTTTTCCGGTCCACCACAAATGTCCAATGGTGGCAGAGAAGCTTACAGTCTGCAACCCACTGGTTCTTTTGTTTAAAGACCATTTATGCATCCTTTGTGATCCAACTCAGTGGTACCGCTGAAAAACGCTCAACTATAAAGTTTCAAATCCCAGGGAGCATCAGAGCCTCAGACGTTACTACGTGCAAAGTATGCCAGACTTCGGTTGATTCGTATTCGTATTTAAGTTACGGAATTGCGATCAGAAGGAGGCAGTGCGCGGTATTAAACATTGTCAGTCTAATTTTGGTTGCGCATCTTGTGGCAGACAAACAGGGAACTGGTGAAAGTTCGGCTCAATCCCTTTGCCGTAAAGTAACTAAAGTTTGCAGTTCTAAGTAGACCATAATGTTTACTTCTAAAAGCAAGTACTACAGAATTCGATGACTTAATTGGAACCATAAGCCATAAACCCTTACTTCCAAGTCTTTACACCGAATGTAATAAACTGGTTCAAGAAGCAATCAAAACAGGTAACAACGAGTCGATTCTCCTGTAGCATCCGGTATTGTAGTTTTAAACCAGGGCTTATGCTATCCTTGTACACAAACTCGGTAAATAATGTTCATTTGAAGTCGGAGCGGAAAACCTCACTGTTGAGAAGGTGTGTGGTAAGGCGTAATTTCTAGACAAGGTCGTACACAACCTACTATCCAAACCTATGTTTGGGTGAAAAACGCACAGCTAGCTAAATTTACAACTCCACAGCGTGTCTACAGGATCAGGGCAAGGTTTTGCATTTAAATGATGAAGCTAGGTTTCACAAACATGCTGATAAATCTAAATTAAAATTTTCTGAGCGTGCCGCCTTATTGATCTGCACATTCTTGTGCTGTTCTGTTTGGAGCTCTGGACTACAGCACTTCTGTTCAGACACCAACATGAGAAGGAATGCGATGAAGGCAAGGAACTGATGTTTCAGGTGAAGGGGTCTCTGGTATCGTTCCAAGCTGCAAAAAGGAAAGACCATGTATTGCCCTTCAAGCAACTCGAATTGCAACTCGCATTGTAGACTTTTAATATCTACATGTTCAGAATAAAGGACATATGCTTCGTCAGAGTGCATTAGAGGATTTAAGTGGTTTCCAACTTTTGTAAATTACCTGTGTCCAGAATAGAAACCTGCGATAGGTGAAAGCAGTTTGTGCGATTTCAGGGTTTTAGCCTAAGGTCGACTAGTATGCCTCATAATGTTATTGGACAGGGAATTATTTGGAGTGTTCGGGCAAACCATGGTTAGCCTAATATTTCAGAGTAGGATATACAGTGATCCCTCCTCGATCGCGGGGGTTATGTTCCGAAAACTCTGCTATTTAAAACCATAGGTTTCTATGATTATTTTTATAGGCAGAAAGAGCTTACCGAGAAAGAAAGGGGAGATCAGAATAGGCAGTTCTGGCTTATTAGTCATCTTCAGCCAATGATACACAATCTTGTGTGTTGTAATACTTGAGGGTTGAACACGAAACCTGCTAATTACTAGTCAAATGCTCTAACCATTGCACCATGGGCTCATTGTCCCGTCGGCTTCGATCCGTTTAACGGGACTCACGCCTTCCGTTCTGCCTTAGAACTCACAACCCATCTCGCCAGTAGCCGCTGATTGGTGCTATTATATTATCGGCAGAAATAAATTTTCGACACATAAAGGAATCTGGAATGACCATTCCGGGCTTACAAGCGGTCATGAGCCAGCCGTACCCAACCATTAAGCTTTTATCTTCGGCAGATTATGATTGCTGGCGAAAAAGGAGATTGATATAGTCATTTCTGGCTCATTAGCCATCATGAGCTAGTCCTACCCAGCCTCAGTTAGTGCACAACCCGAGCCTAGAATACAAGTCCAACTGTTGAACCGTGGGCTCGTTGTCTTGCCGGTTTAGATCGGGAATATTGATATTCGTGGACGAACGCTCACCGATCACTTACGGGACTCACTCGTTCCGTTCTGCCTTGGGGTTCAGTCTCGAGCATCGCTAGCAGCTGCACAGCGGCTAATGAGCCAGAAATTGCAATTTTAGTCTCCCTTGTCTTTGCCGGTAATCACAATCTATATACTAACCGCTGTGCGGCTGCTGGCGGGGCTCGAGAGTGAGCCTCAAGGAGGTGCTTAACGAGTGAGGTTTGTTAGCGATCGATGAGCGTTCGTCAATGAAAGCCCTTATCTGCCCTCCTACATTGTTATCTAAAGTTCCAGCGCAGATATACCGCATAAGTATTTTATATTCTCAGACCTATTAGTTACTACTTGTTGAAATCATGTATGTGAACACACTGGTTATATACTCCGCACGAACATACTTAAGGTATAGCATTAAGGTGCTCTATTTAATACGTAATGTAGCCATCCACCAATATCGTCTCTAGTAGAAAATAAGCTGAGCAAATCGAGATAGGAAGCTCGTACCTAAATTAAAAGGGCCGATATCCACAGAACTCCGCTAATAAGTGAAATCTCCGATACATATTTAGATACGTTCGCATATGAAATCCACCACTGAGTGAAGCTGTGAATTTCAAGGCACAATACAACGATGTATTACTATATTAATGGACCGCTTATATCTCTTTATTTCTGACAATTCATGGAAGGCAACTATGACCCGTTTTCCCAGTTAGACGTTTTCTGTAACGAATGAGCGCACATATTCCGATTTTATTGAACCTTCAGAGAAGTCCTATCTAGCGCCTTTTGGTTTGGAGAATGCGAAAATACCTTGGATAAAGTGTTTTCCATTTGAATTCCTACAAAGAAGGTTAAGATTATTAAATTGTTGAACACGTTGAAACGCCCAAATCATTTTTAACGGTATATAGTGAGTGATAAAGGACCCTAAGAATTAGGCTTTTGCAGGGTATTTTCTACTAAGCTTTCATTCATAGTAGAAATCCCTATGTTGAAGAGATTTTTTTAGCCTCTGTTGCTACAGTGAAATGAATACTATTTGAAAGATAATAGAAGATGGTGGTTTAAGAATGCTTGAGTTAAATACCGTGGTTGGGTGGGCAAAATGGAAGTTAGGCTTTTTTCTACCCCGACCAAGTGTCTTATATCCTTACGACCTTGGAAAAGGCCGTAATCGGCATTGGTCCGCACCGCTCTTGCGGTTTACTTTTGCGGAATGGCCCAAACGCATTATTTGTTGAAAAGGAAGGAGGCAAGTCTGTGGCAATTGCTAAATGCACGATAAGCTTTGTGGTACATAGGTCGTAGAAAGTGTCCCGTTCACACGCGACATTGTCCTTTTTGATGGAGCGTCCGTGACTGGCGTACGCACGCGAGAGAATCGGTGTGGGCCAAACACCACTCCCCAACACAGCGGGAGTGCTGTCAACAAGGTTGTGTTACCTTAGCAATGGCGTGCAACACAGCCCCATAACTTTCTTCGTTTCCATGAGTATCACTGAGTAAACAAGAATGTGTGTTTGTGTGTGTGTGCGTGTGTGCGTTTGTCTTTGGGAACCAAATTGACATCGGTGGCGTCTCGCGGGACTAACTTAATGAAATGCACGTAGAAAGCGGTCTTCTAAGTGTCCGGTAGTTTTCTGAGCTAACGCATATCAAAGGACCCTTGCATAAAAAGGGCCTTTTGGTTATTGCTCTCTCCGAGATGGAGTCACGTGACAGGAGTCGCCATAGACAGACCTTGATGAAACACTATACTCTTTTGCTTTCTTTCCGTTCAAGAGCTAGTAAAAAGTTAGATGAAGGTACATAGATGGTAAATTTCTGACTTAATTAAATCGAAATAAGATCGTGATATCTCCATTCATAAAGCATCGCATCTGAACGGTTGTTACTGCTGCTTATGAAATGCATGACACAGTCCATATGCGTTGCAAAGGTTCGTGAGCAATATATGCCACCTTCCTAAGCAGGTAGAGAAATGTGTGATTTGCTACATGGTCTGTAGTTTATAAATCTTGAATGCAAGTGTAACCGCAGGTCGTGTTGAAAAGTAGTCGAGAAGTGAAAACTTATTTCAAAACCAAGAGATACCTTTATTCAGCTATCAGATATGAAAATGCCGTAGTTTGCCATCCAATGAGTGAAAAAAGAATATTTTTGTGCATGTTTACTAGAAAATATATTAAAACTTATAAAAGTACAGAAAATCCGTTATAAAATTAATACTAGGTAAGAAATAGTTTTTAAAGTATGCGCGTTCTGCAGGTGACCGAAAATAAACTTATTAACAAGCCGGTATCCAGATGTGACTGAATAAACTTTTGGATTATCTTGCAAGATAATTAACCTTACAATCCTGCTTTGGTAGTCCATTCTAAGCGAAACCACATTTCCGAATTTCAGTTAATATTTGGTGAGATAGCATTTGAGCGGTAGCTCAGGAAATCTTGATGGAAATTCCCGAAAAGGATCTCCGTTAGAGAGAGTTAGAAGGTTGTTCTGAAGTGCTGGTTACAATTAAACAGCACCCCAAACTATTTTATTCAGGTTAGCTTACCGGATTCTGAATGTATTTTGTTCTAGCCGTCTGCAAAAGTCACACTCGTTGAAAAAGAGACACGCCTGTGGAATGAATTTCGGTTATTGATTTTGATGTGTTTATGAAAACTACCATATTTTATAAAATTTAGGTGCAAAAATGCCCTTCCTTGTGCGCAATTTCTAGATAGGTACGTTTTTGTCACATTTGCCACCTGAAGACAGTGCATATTTCGGTTTTAAAAAGCCTTTTCCATTTCCTGTTTATTTCACCCAGACCTGTCTCAGCCCGCCGGATTGGCGCTTACAAACAACGTAGTTTAAGGACTCACGTCGTTCTCTATTATATTAATAAAGCACTCTCTAGAATGTTCAAAAGATCGTGCAATGGATATGGATAAGGCAAATTAATAAACTGACCGACAAATGTTATGTGAATAGACATTTCATGTGCCATATCTACAAAAAGTTTTAAACTGAAAAATACCTTTTCTTCCACCAAAATATTCCATGAAGACCTAATCCAGTACAAATTCCGTACAAAAATGATAAATTGTGTGCACAATTTCTGTAAACTACATTTTGATCTTCAATAGCATGGCATAAGATATAAGCAGTGCTTTTTAACGTGTGCAGTTTCCGTCGGTGGCCGAAATGGAGCTCATTAAAGGCCGATATTTTGTAGTGGTTGTAATATTTTTCAAATATGCGGCAAATTTGACAGTATAAAAATCTACACCAAACCAATCTTTTCAGATCATAAAAACATTTTAGACTTGTGTGTAACATGTCCTAAGATAGGCCAGTTTTGAAGTGCTAATTATCATGCAGAATACTTCCAAGGATATTTCTGTCGCACCAGGGTGTCGGCGTTTGCGTATGCTTCTGTAAAAATTGCACTCGCTCAAAAAAAGCATATCTGTTAGGTTTGGCCTTGATTTTGGATGCCTTTATAAATCCCAACGTATTTTTGTTTCTAACTAATGCGCCAAAATGCCGTTTTTCCGATGCCATTTCTAGCTATGTGCGCATTATTCACCTATTTCTCCCGAAGTAGGTGCATCTTTTGGTTTCGAGAACGTTTTTGATTCCTTGTTTGGCAAGGATATGACGTATTCGGGGTCAGCAACAGTTAATCTGTGGAACGCGTCGTATGGGAATTAGTTGTAGTACGGGTTTTACGGGTGGGGCCTTAGAACGCAGGTCCTTACCTTTACCTTACTCCCAACCAAAACCTCAACTCAACACATAGTTTTAACTTTAACCCCACCCCAAATCTAACCCCCAAGCTAATCCTAACCCCACGAATAACATATCAACTAAATAACGTAGCAGGACTTGCATGCTAAAACCACCCCGATTACATAATATATACTTACCCCTTTTTATTTGAACCTATCCTGCCTCAGCCAACCGTTTACACACTAAATTTTGTAGTCTTCCAATTTTGGAAGACTCATGTACTCTATATGGCTCAAGAAATAGTGCAATGCATATGTATAGTGCACATTACTAAGCGGACCGATGCGATGCTATTTGAATAAACATTATAAGATGACAAAAATTTTGAAATTGAATAATAATTTTTCGTCTTGCCGAATATTCCATAGACACGTAATGTGCATAATTTCTGGACAATATGTTTGGATCTTGACGAGCCTTGGAAATCCATGGCAAAGATGCATATTGCATAAGCAGTCATTTGTTACCGCGTGCAGTTGTCGCCAGCAGCCGGAAGGGAACTCGTGCAAATGCCAATATCCTCTTGTGAAGGAAAGTTTTTATCATTAGGATGCTAAGTAAACAGTAGTAAAACCATATCGATATTTTCTAAGTGGAAAAAAAACACTTCAGCCTGTTAAGCCGACTAATGTGCTACATTTATGCTATTTTTTCCGTTTATCGCTCGATGATACTCTTGATGTCGGAGTTTTCGAGCCAAGTATGATGGTCAGCACTCTGACTCACAATGGGCTATCAGTCGTCATTCCAAAACCCCCTTTTAGACGGCTGCAGTTCTTGATTTCAGATCCATTTTATTACTCGAATTGATAAATGACGATTCACATCAAGGTTCAAGCCATTTTCACTTATCGACCTTTGAAACGCATGGCAGAAAACTTCCAGAAATATAGCGGTTTAGTATCTTCAAAGGTATTTAGCATATTACTTTTGAAAACAAGTTTTAAAAATGTTTAGAAACAACAACTTTTTTCTCCAAATTCTTCGTTATTTACTTGCAGGTTCTTTGCAGTGGGCTGCTCTATCATTCTGCGTCCACAAACAGACGTAGAAAGTTGTCATTTCCATAGTTTAAAGCTAATATTGCTGCCATTCTGCTAACCAAATACTGTATGACATTGATAGTTTTGACGGAAGTAGTGCTTGAAAATTCTAATAGGGCTTGCAACACACGCGTGCGTGTTTCATTATACTTCTTTCTTGACTATGCTTCCTTTAGTAGCTGATACATTTGTGGAGTATTTCAGTACCTCTGTTTATTTAATCTTGTGCTCTGTTTACAATAAAATTATATATCACTGGAGCGTCAAAATACCTATTTAAAAACCGGAGATTATAATTTTAAATACTGTACATCTTAGGAAACATAAAACTCAATGTTTAAGGATTTGATACTGGTAAGTGTGATATATTACGAGTAATGTACCACTAGATTTCAATGAAACTGCCCTGCAAACAGAATTGCCAGAGGTGCAGAGGGTATAATAATATTCCATTAAGAACGAGCAATCTATTTTTGAGAAGAATAAGGGACTGTAGGCTAGCAGAAAGTCCACAAGAAAGTAACCATATCCGAATATAGTGTTCTTGTTCGGTGAACTAGATGTTCTCGGTGTCGCTGCGCACTTATCTGTTGCAAAAGATCGATATCAAGGGATGCAACACAAAATAACTCCACATTGAATGTCAATGCAATCCCTTTCACTTCACAGACCCTGTGTTTGTGTGTGCGCGAGTCGAAAGAAAAAGAAAACCGATTGAATAGTCGTTGCAACTATAATTATAGATGTCTTGTTGACGAGGTAGAATGCTTTCACTAATATGATGTGTCTTGACCTGCACATTATTATTATTCAACTGGAAATTTGTTTGTTTAAATGACACCTCCTTTGCCGCCTTTTTAAACATATGAGCATACGTGCGTCTTCGTTAAGTATAGGCCTTCGATAAGAGCACCCATTATTGCGTATATATTAATCCAATGGTTGCTTTTATTTGCATCAACATGCTATTTAACCCAAATGACGCTACGGAAATACTTTAATTTGCCCTAGAATCCGAAGGTAGAAGAGGAAGAACGAATGGACTGCCATCGTGAGAGTGAAGTTCTTTCGTACAACTACAAGTGTAGACAAACCCACGAAAACAGTTGATTTCTTAGGTACCAATTCAAAGTTACCCTGGTAACATATTAGTTAGACTGTTTTTTACGCACTAACTTCGGTTGCTATTTTATAGATACTAATATTGTAACGCAGCTTGAAACTACCCGGAATATTTTTTGCGGGACCGACCACATAAATCCTTTGTCACAATTGTACGTAATGTGCCTTATTAAATAGCGTAACAGTTAAGTCTGAGGTCTTTGTTTTACATCATACTGCTGTTCATTGTGCTTGTCATGCGCGCTGTTTTCGTAATAAGCAGCAAAAAATTAAAAACCTTCGAAATCTAATAGTTTGGGGGAATTCACAAAGGTTTTAGTGGTAATTTTATACAGGAGGTCTAAATCCGATGACATGAGTGGTCAGTTTAATTTTGAAAAACAAACAATGAAAACAAGCGATGATTTTAAGGTGATAAGGAGGATTTTGGCATAATATAAAACGAAGGAACGTTGGATATTTATTTTTCCATCGACTTCCAGATTTCTTGAGAGCGTTGGTTAAAAAAGCAAAACCAGCTTCATCAAATTTTACACTTAATATTTTTGAGGTGCCAAACGTTTTGCTGAACATTTTCAGACCGATTTAAATACCGCTAACAGGGATCTTTGCATGCTTTTGTTAAACACAGGAAGATTGAAGGTTATAGTACCCATGAAACAACCATGAGCCAATTTTCAACTTTTTTCTCCTTATATGTGTCCCAACGCATGCCAAATGCATATAGATTGCGAGAAAAATAATTTTATTGGTGCTTTCGTGTAGCCGCTGAAAGAGGTACAGAATTGGAGAATATGTGCGCACTATAAAATTTTAATCGCAAGTTTCAATAAAAGGTTTAAAACCACTCAACAATGTAAGAATGTTGTTTTTGGAAAGAGTCAGGAACGACGCACTGTTGAAAGTAATGGTCCAAAAACCCTTCCAGTCTGAAGTACTTATAAGTTCCCCCTGTCCCCTCCGACAGGATAAAGGTATAGGAACACCCCCACGTTATACCAGCGGCTCTAAGCTAAATTCCAAACGAACTAAATATTCCCATGTATCAACCAGCCCTAACCCTAATTACCCGGGAAGATCTGGCGAAGTCACATGTAGTATGCGCATTTCCAGTTTATACGGTCTGCCAGAGAGGGGCATATAAGCAATCTCTATTAACCTTACCTTGGATTATGACGTTTCAGCCATTACTGAGTAACAATGGTTGGAATTCGCATTGAACTGTGAAATTGACACAAGCTCGATGCCAGGTGGGTTTCATCTAGGCTGTAGGGAACATAAACAGACAGTTTTTTTTATTTGAATTCAACTGTGGACGAAATGGGTCTCCTCGGAACTTGCTAGGCGTAGACACTTTCCTCTTCCGATTTTTAACTTTTTGCCATTAGAGAGTTCTATAGTCCATTCGTCAGAATTTTCAGTGCTTCGCATATGAAGCCGCACATCGCATAGGATTATTGCCCTTTAAAACGGAATAATCGAGAATCTACAGCATTTGCGCATCCGTGGCTTAACACATACTAAATTGGTTAGAAATTCCTTAAAATTTGCGCGCGTTTAATGGTTCCTTGAACCCAAAAGTTTAAAAATCGATAAATTTAGGGTAGGCTTATAAGACGTATTAAGCTACTCAGCACTATTCGTATCTGGCGTTCTCGTTCTTCAAAAGAATTACTGATTGATTAGGTGTTCCAAAATGTACCCTTGCCATTTCTAATTTACCTGCCTCTAACCCGCTTACGACCGCTTAACTCGTAGATCCCATGCGTCTATCTAATCTGTGTGTGACTCAACCAATCCAAGAGGTTGAGGGTATGTTATAAATGTCAGTAATGTCAGTAAAACCTGTGGAAATTAGTTTACTCTTGTGATGAATATGAAATAATTTTAAGTCAACCTGCCCGATCTATAAGCATCGATAAATGCTGCTAACTTGTTTTCCATAAAGTATCCATTTTCAGCCTTTATATAGATTACATATCCGGATTAGAATTCATGATTATTGCTTAGGCTTTGCGTAGCTGTATATCCTCTCCTGCATTTTTCAGTTCCCCGGTAAAGTTTAAATGACCATATCCGCCAAAATATGGAACTTTGGCAAGATACAGATATGAGATTTGGCAGATAAATCTTGCCATTTGACCCACTTTGGAAAAAACTGGGCGGCCTCGGTGGGATTCGAACCCACGCCATCAAGAAGAAGGCTTTTCTACAGCCAACACTCCAGCCAAATGAGCTACGAGGCCCCCTCCCCCCCCTGGCGGGAGCCATGAGTTTTATCACACTTGGGTCAAGTTACCCGTCCAGTCTACTGCAAAGTATGAAATCAACCAATTCTGATACGTTAAACTGACTGCTCAAGCAGGATGTTCTAAGAAATCAATTTAGAATCCATCAGATGACTACCTGGCACAGTTAAATCTGCCAAATTCCCCTCTATATTAACTGTGCCTGGTAGTCATCTAGTAGATTCTAGCTTTTTGTTTAGGAAATCCTGCTTGTGCAGTCAGTTTACTGTATCAGAATTGGTTGCTTCCATACGTTGCAGCAGGCTGGACGGGTAACTCGACCCAAGTGGGATTAAACTCATGGCTCCCGGTGGGGCCTCGTAGCTCAGTTGATTAGAGCGTTGACTGTACTAAAGCCTTCCACTTGCTGGCGTGCCGAGTGCATCAAATGAATTATACAGATCTCCCAAATTCCCCCTGCTAGATAAAACTTTGCTATCTGTTCCAAAATTTCTGTCCTGTTGTTCAATAACTCAATTTGCATGATAGTAACTTTCATCTATTAAAAATCAGGCATTTTAAAAGAAACGCCAGTAACCGAAATAGTTTGGGCATATTGCAGTCTTCTTGAATAATAACATTAGTTTTTGGTTGGTAAACGGTTAAAAACAAACGACACGACATTGACCTTGGTGTACAAATACCTTGTCTGATAAGGAAGGGAGAAGTCTGGTCGAGCCCCAAAACAATTTGTTTATAATTCTAAGCTTTAGAACTCCTGCAAGAGTCCATCGTAAGAAATAGCAGCAACAAAAAGGGCGACACTAAGAGGGGAATATAAACCAATCAATGATCACTGACGCAAGTATGGAGGTGACTGCGCAGGGCCCTGTATACCGGCACCAAATCGATACATCGATTGAATGACTTCTCCTCTGTGGACCAGAAGTCAGTCAATTCTGGGCCGGCGTGTTTCCGTTGGGGGCGTTTATCTTGAAGGCTGTGAAGTTGAACTCATGGCCCGTTTCGTAGGTGTGGCCAGCAACTTGCAATAATTCGTCGCTCCGTCGCACAGCCAACTTCTGTTCATGTATACGCGATCCTTGTCTCCTCTGCCGATGTATCAAACCAGAGCAGAAGTGGGCTTTTCAGCTAATTAATCAAATGCTCGTGTGCCTGCAAATGTCGAACCTGAAAATTTTATGTCATTAGTGGCTCGAATTTATCGATAATGCTGTGTTGGATGTTGGAGAGCACTACTAAGTTACTGAGCAAACAGAGCTTACCCTATGACATTATTCACCTTACTGATAGCAGAGGTGCTAGCGTAAACCACTCACACGTGTTTCGCCAATATTCTGCCGCTGTATAGCACAGCTGCAAAGGTTTCGGTTCATCGGTGGGTCCCCGAGCATTACTCCTGTGCGCTTTTCTGTAGATACTCCCTTTTTGGAATTTCAGCTTTTCAATTTCCTCTGAAATTAATGTGTAACTTGGAACAGATCAGTTTATTCGATGGTCCATATGTGCAGACCGAAATTTGATATGAATATTTGGGTCGTAGCCCATAAGCCACTGCGGGATAACCGCGTCATGTTTACTAGCTGCCAACAGGCCGTGAGTATCATACCTTATGAACTTATTGTCCATTCTAGCAGCATAAGTATTAGCTTAAAGCCCAGACACGTGCATTAAGAGCTATGCGTACCAAATACGTGTTTCCCATTCTGCTGTTTATGCCGCCCATGATGTCAAGCTCTGACGGTCACGAAAGCCTTTCTCGTTTAACACATTTCTATCCGAGAATTACATAACTGCGTCAGTTCGAACTTTTATATGAAAATCGAACACTTCGGTAGACCGTTGGCTTTAACTTTACGTTTGCTACATTAACAGGAAGGCAAAGGAGCACCTGAGGTCTTTCAAAATGTCGAATTAACGTCACTTCTGCACCCTCCGATATCATCTCCATTTTATCTTTGGTACAAATAGATAAGACTACTTGCAGGCAACATTTTCCTAAAGACAGAAAGTAGATGAGAATTCTTTATTTGCATTAAATGTCCAGGAAACCTCTTCAGGAGTATTTCCTTCTACCACCCAAGTTAATTGCACAAAAGGTGAAATTAAGAAATGTGCGAAGAAGAAAAGAAAATTATTAAAAATTTCTCATACACTTGCTGATTTCTGTTGGATATGATGAACACTTTTAAAGAAAACTATTTTCTAGTGTGTTAGAAACCAAAAATCCATACAGCTCCCTATTACTTTCAAAATCATGATGGTCTGATGCAAGCTGGATCGAGAAAGAATTACAAAGATCGTTACAGAGGAATTACTTTGCCTACTGTGTGCTTCTACCAATCAAATTCATTCGTTTATGGGCATGACCTTTACCTCCAATGAAATGGCCTTGGTTAATCCATCCACTTTTCAAAGCACCCAACATACGTCTCCTGCAAACTCCTTTTCTTACATACGGTTGTCATTTAAGGTTGGTTTTTCCCATATATGCGCATACAAATTCTGCATTCTGAACCGCTTTTTGTCAAGTATAGTGAGGTGTCACTAGTTGCGTCAGACACTACCTGGAGCATCACGGGTTTGCTATTCACAGAATATTTACACGGTATTAGTAATAGAACCGTGAACCGTTTAGTTAACAGGGAGACTAACCTTTAAATTGAACTGACATAACGTTCTTCCCTCTACATGTAAACTTAAGAAACAGGAATACGAACCCTAATGTAATACAGGCGAATAGGTGACACATTCCGGAGGATAAGTGTAATGTTAGGATTAGGCTTAATATGACTGTCAGAGTTCAGGTTTGATCTAGATTTTAGGTTAAGCTTAAGGTAAGAGTAAGCCTTTTGGCGCGTCTTAATGCAAGCGCCATGATTAGTACAGGGAAAAAGATATTCTTCCTGGGATTTAACGCAAGCCCACCTGCGTTCCTGAGTCACACTCGTATTAATATTAGTCGTTTTAGTATTACTATTACTATTACTAGTGGTACTAGAAGAAGTATAAGTAATATTACTATTAATATTACTACTATTACTATTACTATTTTACTATTACTATAACTATTACTATTACTTCTATTACTATTGCTATTACTAGTGGTACTAGAAGAAGTAGTAGTAATATTAATATTTGTAGAAATGGTAGATGTATAAACGTAGGTAGTAGTAGTATTAGTAGTAGTAGTAGTAGTAGTAGTAGTAGTAGTAGTAGTAGTAGTAGTAGTAGTAGTAGTAGTAGTAGTACCGTGCTGTGAGTGACTGAAAATGCCGGAAAGAAAAATCAAGAAGACGGGAGGTGAGACCGACCTAAATGATCAGTAAGTACGATAACATTGGATATTCAATTCCATGTTCTCATTCTAAGGCTGAAAATGAGTATAACAGTGCGGTGGGCACCAGTTGCTAAGCGAGGCGTGTTTGCAGGTAGCAGGAAACGGAATACAGATGAAAGGAAAGATACGACTCAGAGACAGCGAATTTTCTCCGAAAAAATCTTGGTGGTTGTGTCTCAGTCATGGGGGGTAGCCACTCAAGCGCCTAAAAATATCCCACTTATCACTGAAGCATCTTCCTTGGTAGGTATGGTGTTTTCTCTTTGAAGAAGGAGGAAGCAACAGGAATGCAGCCTCCTAGGCAGCAAATATCAGACGGTAGCTGTTGAGTTGGAAAATTATTTGGTTGAAGCTGCTTACTTGTTGTCCAGATACTTACAGTAGCTTCCATATCTCATGAAATGTTAACCGAAATTCTAAATGTATTTCAAACGCATCACTTAACTGGGGTTGGCCTAGTGATTATCATACAGCTGAGTGAAGTAAGTCTACATGGAAAACCTTGATTATTTCTAAAAATAAACTGTGGGATTCAATCCATATTGTTAGCGGAAACCCATGCTTTGTCCAAAAATAAAGTAATTAAGCGACATTTTTTTTCAAGTTCTGGTAATATAAAGCCCCCTCTTCAGCCATTACCATTCGCGTTTCACAAACGCAGACTTACAAATGAGATTTGCACATTCGAATATTGATTTAGTTTCCCAAGGGCAAAACATCAGAAGAAAACCACCCCCATTCCGGAGCCCTTGCGTTACTTTCGAGAGTAATTAGGCTTTGCGTTAAAATGAGAGTTTGCATTAACGTTAGGGTTTTGTTTAAGATTGAGTTGAGGATTAAGTTTAGGGTTGGGTCAGGGTGGGTGTAATTTCTGGTTAAGGTTGGGGTTAAGGATAAGGTGTGAGTTCTGTTTTGGGCAAGAGTTGGATAAAGATTTAGTTAAGAGTTAGGTGGACGGTTCCTCACCCGGATTGCTGCTCAGTCTGGAACTGAGTTTTAGTCTGGACTGTTGAAAAGTCAGTTGGCAAATCTGTGTTTTCAGTAATTCGTCATCAGGACGTTGCAATTACGCGGAGCTGCAGTCGTGTGCTATGTACAGAATTTATATGTATCTTGTGTGTGTGTGCGGGGTGTTGATGTTCAGTAGTGCCCCCTAAACGGGCCACGTGGTAGATGCGTTGGACCAACACGGGGGCCACATTAGGGCATGGCATGCGTTATTCGGGTTGCGCTCCCATAACAAATGCCGAACATAGAGGTGTGGTGGCACGCCTAGGAGCGGCTAGGACTTAGGGGACCCAGCCGCGCCAGCCACCTGCGTCCTCTCCCATCTCCGGTCTTCTTAATTCTGTCTTGACACCGGGCTCTGGTC
This sequence comes from Schistocephalus solidus, assembly GCA_017591395.1. NCBI lineage: Eukaryota > Metazoa > Platyhelminthes > Cestoda > Diphyllobothriidea > Diphyllobothriidae > Schistocephalus > Schistocephalus solidus. The sequence continues at coordinate 55,218 of WEDG01002315.1, forward strand.
GGGGAAGGAGGAGAGTGCGGTAGATGCAGCGCAAGTCTACTATCACTTTAAACTAACTCACGCACAAGTCACTGTCCCTGCTCCACTTTCCCATGGAGCATACGGTGGACATCGTCGGACTACGACGGTCGAACTGTCGATGTTCAGTAATACTCATCGTTCCCACGCCACCTGCATGACGGAGTCGGCGTGTTGAGGACGTTTGAGCAGGGAACGGAAAGGGCTGGGGAGGGATTCGCTGCGAGCGGTGTCTGTACGTCAAATGCGTCTAGCGAAGAATAATGCACAGGACAGCAAGCCTGTGGCTCAATGTTACGGGCGTTGGATTTCTAACCAACAGGTTGCGGGTTCGAGTCACAAGTAATGCAACACCTGGGGTTAGTGATCGTTGGCTTATGACGGCTAGGAAGCCGGCCACTTGAGTCTCGCTTGTCTTTGTGGACATGGTTGATCTGCTTCTAATATACTGGCCGCAGAGCGACTGCTGGCGGCACTCGAGATTGAGCTCCAAGGCACAACGCGACGATTCTGTTCCGAAACGCGAGCGGTGAGGGTCGCACTACCACAATCAAGCGATTGTCTGACCACGGCATTCCATGAACATTGTGTGTCGTCCTCCACGTTTTTCTGTTCATGAGTACGATTGGGATATTTCACTCGAACAAAACTCAACTTCACGTGACTTCACATCTCCATAGTTAATTGCGTAAGGCCTTTTTTCAGCCCTGTTTGCAGTAATCATCTGCCGTTATGGCGTCCTCATATATGTGAAATCCAAAACGCTCGTGCAAAACATTCGTGCGTGTTTTGAGTACTAGCGCGCCGTGGAAACACGATGGTGCCAACTGCGAAATGTCATCCAGTCCACCGCCCTCGAAGTCCACGGACGCGCACGCCGTCAAAACCAGGACTGGTTTGACGCCGACATCAGGAACTTACTCATGGAGAAGAATGGACTACACAAAGCCTACACGGACCTTCGTACTGACGCCACCAAAGCAGCCTTCTTCAGCTGCCGCCGCCTTGTACGGTAACGGCTGCGGGAGATTCAGGATGCCTGGATGATCCGAAAGGCTGAGGAAATCCAGGAGTATGCGAGCCGCAATGAAATGAAAAACTTTTTCAAAGATATCAAGGCCATCTACGGCCCGTGTATGAAGGGCACCGCACCGCTGCTCAGCTCTAACTGCACAACACTGCTGACAGAGAAATCGCAAATTCTGAAGCGCTGGGCCGAGCACTTCAGAAGTGTCCTTAATTGCTCATCAGCCATCTCCGATGCTGCCATTGCGCGGCTCTCTAAAGTGGACACGAACAATGACCTGGACCTGCCGCCTTACCTACCAGAAACCATCCGGGCCGTGCAGCAGATTTCCAGCGGTAAAGCACTGGGATCCAACGCAATCCCACCGGAAATCTACAAGCACGGTTGGCCCCGGTTAATGGCAGAACTCACAACACTCTTCCAAGAGATGTGGCGCCAAGGACAAGTTCCTCAGGATTTCAAAGACGCGACCATCGTCCATCTATACCAACGGGAGGGGAACCGGCAACTCTGTGATAATCACAGAGGCATCTCGTTGCTCAACATCGCTGGGAATATCTTCGCCCGTATCCTTCTCGATCGTCTGAACGCTCACCTAGAGCAGGGCCTGCTCCCGGAAAGCCAATGTGGCTTCCGCTGACACCGCGGAACAACCGATATGATCTTTGCCGCCCGCCAGCTACAAGAGAAGTGCCAGGAGATGCGAACTCACCTATTCACTACCTTCGTGGATCTAACGAAAGCCTTTGACACGGTGAATCGTGATGGACTGTGGAAATTCATGCAGAAATTCAGCTGTCCTGAGTGGTTCACGCACATAAAGCGTCAGCTTCATGATGGGATGATGGCGCGCGTCACTGACAACGGGACGGTATTCGAAACATTCGCAGTGACCAACGGAGTGAAGCAGGGCTGCGTACTGGCCCCCACACTCTTCAGTCTCATGTTCTCGGCTATGCTGATGGACGCTTACCGTGATGAGCAGCCTGGGATCCACATCCCCTACAGAACTGAAAGGGCACCTTCTCAATAGTCGGCGTATGCAGGCTTCAACGGTACAGTCAATGAGTTGCTCTTCGTGGACGACTCGCCCTTAACACCGTGACGGAGGAGGACATGCAAAGGAGCATGGACCTCTTCGGCACAGGCTGCACAAATTTGGATTAACAATCAGTCCAGCCAAAACAGTTGTCATGCACCAGCCGCCACTAAGCGCGGAATACAATGCTCCCCGAATCAATGTCAACGGTGCTCAACTCAAAAATGTGGAAACCTTTGCTTATCTAGGAAGCACGCTGTCACGCAACTCTAGAATCGATGACGAGGTTGCCAAACGGATCTATAAAGCCAGTCAGGCCTTTGGCCGATTGCAGGCCTCCATGTGGAATTGCCACGGTATTCACCTGGACACCAAACTGAAGATGTCAAAGACCGTCATCTTGACGAAACTCCTTTACGGAGCGGAGACCTGGACCGGCTACTCGAACCAAGCCAGGAAGCTGAATCCCTTCCATCTCAGCTGCCTCCGCAGAATACTGAAGCTGAGATGGCAAGACAGGATCCCGGACACGGAAGTCCTGGAGCGGACCGGAATCCTCAGCATCCACGCCATGCTGAGGCAAGTGCATCTGCGATGGAGCTGGCATCTGGTGAGAATAGTCGACGAGTGGGTGCTCGCCGACAGAGAGGTCAAAAACGACGCTGCAAAGACACTTTGAAGAAATCGCTGAAGCTACTGCAAATCAACCCGGTGACCTGGGAGGACCTCGCCTAGGATAGACCGGCTTGGAGGACGACAGTGCAGACTGGTGGGGCAATCTATGAGGCCAATTGAATCGCCACCACAAAGACCAAAATAGCAGATCGAAAGTCACCAGCGACCCGGACGAACAGCGCCAATGCCCAGGCCCTTCCAATATGCTCACGCTGTCAACGCACCTTCCGCGGGCAAATCGGCCTGGTCGGACATCTTCGAACGCAATGCAACAACAATCCGACAATTCCAACTTCTACGTCAAATTCTGCCAACCATCCTTCGGACTCACCCACCAGCACTCCTGGCATCAATTCCATCCCTCCCACCATCATAGAGACCACATCTCAATACTCTTCACCTGTTTCCTCCACCACCACCACCACTACCACCTTCACTGATTGGGACTCTCTCCTAAACTGTCCACATTGCGACCGCACATTCAACTCACGCATCGGCCTGGTCGGTCACCTTCGAATCTATCGTACAGAGACTGGTTAACCAGTTTCTGGAGCACCAACACACACCAGAGATCGCCGCCTCCACTGCCCTCACTGCTTTCGCGCATTCACTCATCGCGTGGGCCTATTCGGTCACACGCGCATCCATGACAGAGGAATTTACCGCAAGGCAGATAACACCGGTACCCCATGCACACACTCCTCTCCTACCACCTCCAATACCACGAATGACATCCCCCGCAGCCTCTCCCGATTTCTCCTGCGTAAACTGCTCCCGCAACTTTAACTCATGCATCGGCCTCGTTGGTCACCTGCGAATCCATCGCACAAGGACTGGTGAACCAGTGGCTGGAGCTACGACATACAGTTGCTGCGCCCGCCTCCACTGTCCTTACTGCTCCCGCACATTTAAGCTCCGCATGGGCCTATTAGGACACATGCGCCTCCACGACAACCTGCGTTAAACCACCAGATGCTAAGACACATAAACGCACACTACCTACACTAATACATAAACAACACCCTCACCATCATCATCATGTACCTGAGAAGATCACGGTTTCCTAGAAACCCTGGCTGGGAAGGCTGCCAATCTGACGTTTAAGCCAGACCACCCCGTCGGCTCAGTGTATGTTCTGTGTGTGTCGAGTGGCTGACCAGTGAACTGACTGTCAGATGGCGATGCCTCCTCCATATCCCCTGATTTAGCGAATCCTGGTGTGTGAGTTATGGGGGCCAGGTTGTGCTGCGGTGCGCGAAGACGGGTACGCCTACCGCTCAGTCAATGCACCCACTTCCGCATCACACAACTGACCGGCTTGGACAGCGGTTTGACTGTGGGGGTGGGGGAGAGAGTGAGGTTGACAGCTCATCGCCTTTTCCTCACTATAAACAATCTGATGCGCTTGAAACTATCACGGTGCGCTAAAAGACGTGTCTTGAGAGGTTGCCAACTGACGGGATAACTCGGACCGCGTGTTCAGTCTAATGGGTATTTTGTGTGAAGTCACTGACTGAGAGTGAGGCTGCAATGGCTCCTTCTTAATTTGGCCTTTATGGCACTCCCACACCGTGGGATCCGAGCCAGGTGTGGTGGTACACACAGGGGCGGCTCCGGCCGCGCCAGCCACCTGCGCCCTCTCCCATCTCCGGTCTTTTTGACTCTGTCATGACACCAGGCTCAGGTGAGGGAGGAGGAGGTAGTGCCGTAGATGCAGCGCAAGTTTAACTATCACTTTAACTAAATCACGCGCAAGTCACCGTCCCTGCACCACCCTTCCATGGAGCATACGGTGGACCTCATCGTACGCCAGCGCTGGCCCAAAACGGGGGGGAGGCAAATCAGGGTACGGCAGGCGTTATTTCGGATGAGGTCTTATAACAAAATCCGAACATGGACCTGCGTAGGTGCCAGTTCATGCCGAATCACTCTCTCACACTCACATCTGCACCTGACCCCACCTCCGGTCTTATTGACTATGTCTTCACACCTAGCACAGGCGGGTAAGGACATAGAGAGTGTGATAGATGCAGTTCAAAGTCCAGTATCAATTAAAACTAATTCACGCGCAATTCACCATCCCTGCATTACGCTTCTATGAAGAATACGGTGGACATCTTTCGATTTCGACGGTCGAACTGACTTGTGTAGGTCAAATGCCTTTTAAAGTACAGGAGATTTGATATCTCGCGAAGCGTTGACCAAATTCTAAAATGCGTTTTGGATTCGAAAAGACTACCTCAATCGGGTTGTTGTATTAATTATTTTAAAGCATAATGGCTAAGTATTTCAGTCACATCAGGATGCCAGCTTTTTAGTAGCTTCTTTTTGGCCGCTTGCAAAGACTACATTCTGTAAAAAACGACTACTTATATTGTACAAATGAATTTCGATGCCCTTATAAGTCTAACTTGATTTTATCGAAAACGTGAACAAAAATATTCCTTCTTGTACTTATTTTCTAGAAATGTACCTTTTCTTCAAATGCTGTACTCAAAGAAAGAGTAATTTTCGTTTCAAAACATTTAATAATTTTGGATTTTTTAAACTTTGAAATGTCCAATCAAAAAGCATTATATCTGTCAATTCACTAATGCCACTTATAAAGTATATAAGACGATTCGCATACATTGCACGATATTTTTAACACTATACAACCGAGATAATTTAGTAGCATGTAGTTTTTAAACCCTGAATACAACGTCCTCGGTAGCTCGAGTTTAAAACATATCGGAAACTACGAAATTTTTAAACCAAAATATATCAATTTTACAGTTTTAAGTTAAAGGAAAACGTTATTTGATAACAAATAAACACACAAAATACTGTTTTTGTGCACGTTTCTATGAAATATATTGAAACATTTAAGGGTATCGGAAATCAATAGCCAGTCTATTATGGGTAAGTGTTTACCATCTCCTTTAAAAGGCAAGGTTCGTTATTCCTAAAAATTTAGTTTCTCTTTTGGGTTTCTATGGATTGATGACAAAAAGATGCCCTCAAACAACATTTCGCCGCTAGTATCCATTAGTCGCCGCTTAACCTTTGGAGATCATGGCATCGGACAACCCAAAATCAGGCATGTAGATGTAGAAAGGAATAGATTAACAGGGACTTTAAAAACCCAAAGCACACTGAAGCGTAGTAAGCTGAACCTCCAAGATATAATTTTGATTGAATTTTCGGTCGGTTTGACTGTCTCTGGCAGCACGGGGCCAAAAAAAGACCCTTTAACCCCAAATTTCGAACTAATTATTAATCGGCTGGTTAAATAGTTATACCTCAACCTGGCCACGACTTGATCCTGAATAAATTAGCCAACAGGCCTCTAATTGGGTAATATTCGCAGCTCTAAGATATATCTTTATTCCTAGTCTCTGGATGGAATCCCTGTGTGAGGAGGTTGATGTACATAACAATCTCTCATATATTTTGAACAGCGCTACGTATTCTCCTGTTTGTCCAGCCGAAAATCATTCTTGATTTAATTATCATAAATATTTTGCAGTGTAAAATGTGTTCGGATCGAGTCATGCTATGTTCCCGTGGTGTACCCCTAACTCCAATACTAACCCTAATCTTAACCTGAACCCTTCCCTTAACTCTAAGCACAATTTATCTGGAAGGTAGCCCTAAAAGACCTGGTCGGTCCCTGTTTCATGTCCCGTGGGGGGACGCCATAAAAGCGATGTCTACCGCACCAAGGGTTGGGGAAGGAGTTTCTCCTGCTCTCGGGACGAAGAGGTAGTAGGCGATTATAGACCAGATGGAAGAATATGCTAAAGTACTCAAACTCTCACTCAATCTTGGTTAAATTGGATGCGAGCAGATTTCCAATCGAGTGGGTGAACATCATTTAGGAGTGGGGTTTGGCTGAGTGCTTGGGGCGTTCCCAGGTAAAGTGTACGAAGATCAAAGGGTTCTCAACTTGGCTGGGGGGTGGAGGGTGGGGGTGGGGGCATATTAATTATTTTAAGTTTCAGGTAGCAATGTGGACTATGCATGGTGAACTCCTGGTGAATGTGTGATTTTTCTTACACTCCAACTCGGCCACGACTTCATCCGGGATTCAGTAGCCAACAGGCTTCTGATTTGCTAATGTTCGCAGCTCTAAATTCCTTTATCCTTAGTCTCCGGATCAAATCCTAATGTTACGAAGGTGATGTACATTGCAATCTCTCATATATTTAGAACAGCGCTACATATGCTCCTGTTAATCCAGCTGAAACTCATCCTTGATTTAATTATCGTAAAACTTGTGTAATGTCAAATATGTTCGGATTGAGGCATGCTATAAATGATTAAAGAGCCAAATTTATACTATCGTTTAATCCTTTTATAATAACATCTAATTCAGTTGAATCCCTAGACTGGCTTAAGCCTGTTTCATTATCAACCGTTGCCTGCCTGGCTAGTGAGAAAGATTGTTTTAAATGTATACGGGCAAAACTGGTGTTAAAAACATGGTGTTGGTATGATCTCGGTGTCTAAATCAATGTTCATTTCGCAACCAGCCTTGACACGCCAATCAGCGTGAACGGCCGAGAGTACCAGCGTGTGCTTCCACTTATTAACGCCCAATTATTCTGCGTGTAACCAATTAGCAACCTTTATGTGGTTTTTGGCTAGTATCTTAACCCAAAGGTGCATTCGGACTTCCCATCAAAGCGACAGCCAGTTATCCTTTCGTACCGAGGCTTTTGACCCATGTCAAGCAAATTAGGCAGGACAGCTGAAGGGCTTCCTACACAGTCCCCTCACGAACTAAGAGCTACGAACCCTTAAATTCACTACGACAGTTTAACCGTCGCATTGCGTGTCCGACAGAGTGCATACAGCCGCAGTGACTTGCGCGACAGTTAGTTTATAGTGAGGCAGACTGGCAAAAAAGAATTTGCACTCTTTTTTTCGCATATTTACCTTGCTCCGATTTCAAGGCACTATCATGGGGACTTGAGTTGAGCGCAGGCGAAGAGGCTCAGAAAACTTACCCAGTACTTTGACTAATCGAGTTTGTTTCAGGATCGCCCAACTCCTAGCAGTGAATAGTCTAAAAGCATGGAATTTGATAGCCACGTTGGTTGACCATGGGGAGAAGGGAGTTTGCAGTCGGCAGTTCGATCGTCGCAAGTGCCGGGGACGGACGCATAGTTTTTATTAAGGAAGAGTGGTGTGACATCAACTGCGCGCTCTCTCTCTCTCTCTTTCTCCATTTCTCTCTATTCAAATACCTACCTTGCTTCGATTTTAAAACAATATCCAGAGGACTGGACTTAGGCGGAAGCGCAGTGGCAAACGAAGCTCAACCAGTCCATCTACGCGTGCCACATAGATGAACTAGTCACCACAGCATCCACAGATCAATAAGAAACACGAATGGGATCCACCAGGAAGGGGATAGCCATAGAAGACACAGCAAGAAGGAGCCATTGTTGTATGATAAGAGAGGAATACACCTTATTTGGAAATATATCATTCAAAAATCTCAGCAAAAATGGCCCCATTCACTGAGAGAATAAGATTAGTTTTCAGAGTATGCAAGAATCAGAGGGCTTAAACTGGACATTTAGTGGAGGAGACAGTTCCACTCGCAGCTTTTCTATTTAAATCTCTTCGCACGTAGGGCAGCGTGCTAGAAATAACAAGACAGAGCGCTGTTATGCCGATGTATGTCGAAATGTATGCCGATATGACGAAAGCCTCGGTACATAGGACGCGAAGCCTTCAAGGCAATGAGCTAGGAGTGGAGTGGATGGGTAACATCATGAAGAATTCGCTCAGAAAATTGCTCGACTGTTGCGAAGTTTCGTTTTTTCAGCGTATTCACTAAAACAGTAGAAGAAACACCAGCAGCAGAAGAGAGCATTCGGAGGATACGTTTTAAAATCAGCAAATTATTTTTAAGCAAAGCTGGAAAAATCACGGGAGAAAAATAGAGGATGAAGGGAAGAATGCATGCATCTACGAATCGCCAAATAAGGGATTGAGGTGTGTCATAGGAACGTAAACGACAGATAAAATAACGAAGTTTACGAATTTTGGTAAAAAGAGTATGAATATGTAGGGAGAATGAAAGACAAGATGTCAGAGTAACGCCAAGGTACCGGAAAGACGGCTGAGGAGTCAGAACTAGAAGAGGGTGGCAGGCGAAAAACACATTGGATATTTTTCTCATGGTCGTGTTGAGGATCTGCTAAGGATTGAGGTATCCCATCAGTTGCAAGCTTTCCAAACCAGGACTCTTAGGGCATCATGGTAGATGCAATGCCATCTGGTTTATTATAGGGAGAAATGCATCGATTTTTTGGCGGAAGAGATTACCTAGTATCAGTCTTCACCTGATTATGAAATTAGCCGCAGTCCCATAGGACATTAATCAACCAGTTGCAGGAAGCAGTGAAGAATAAGAGCAAAAAGAGGAGCTGAATGATGGGAGGTTTCGGCTCACTGCTCTAACCCATAACCAGTGGCAGTCCTAGAAAAGGTACGTGGTGCGCAGTATTTATAGGATGCAGTGGCCAGGTGATCACAGGTCCCTACCAATTAGCAACACTGGTTTGCGTCGTTAGGTGTCGTACTTGATGGGATGATTGCTTCTGGGTTCGTCCTGTGATTTCATCACCATCGTTGATTCTTGGTGACGACTACTCAATAATTTAGCTCGTTGTCTCTAGAATGGTTGGTCGCACACGCCCACTCCGCGTAGCTAATTAAATAGTCCAGGGAAAATCGAGGTGGGAGGCATCGAGACAGGAGTTCATTGTGCTTGCCAGTTGAATGCAACCCGGGGAACCATGACTCAAGCAGCCGACAACTCAGGCGGTTGTCATGTCTTGAAAGAATTTTGACCTTGTTAAACTTGAAGATGTGGCTGGGTGCCATCGAATGAACCATGATCTGGGATTTAGCGTCATTTCTCCTAATCCATGTTGCATGTTGGGCATGCTATTTCTTCTTTTCTCCGTTTCGAACGATGCATGTTCTGAATTTTCAATTAACTCACTTGTGTTTGAAGTACGGTTCGTATGTTTCTGCTGCACAACGAATTTAAAGCAGATCAGAAATAAAATCAAAACTGATATCTCCATGCAGATATCTAGCAGACTATGCCAGATTAAATGGATTTCTGTCCTAAAGCAAGTCTTCAAATATTGCGAATGGTAATCTCCGAGCAATATGGGTCTGAAAAAGGAACGAGAAATTAGGAGTAAAACTGTGGAATAGAAAACCTAAAAATCAGATCTCGTGCAAAAACTAAGAGTTTACATGCCTCTAGTGGGTTGGACACGGTTATAAGTGCCTTTCTTACCACAGGTCACATTTCAAGAGGACTTCTCTCTTCGTGTCATAACTTTAATCTTGATCTTTACCCTTAGGCTAGCCTTCCTAACGCTCATATTCCTATTTCTAACAAGGCTTTCACTAACACTAACCCCGTCGGAAATTTAGCGTAAGGTCACCGAGGGTAATTATAGCGGTGCTTCCCGGTAAGTGTATGTTTGCATATTATCCACTTTGGGGAGCCATTTGGATCCTTCAAGGAACGGCTCACGATTCTTACTGTGAAAGGCTGTGAATGTCATATTATATATTGCGAGCGTGCCCCCTAAACGGGCCACGTGGTAGATGCGTTGGACCAACACGGGGGCCACATTAGGGCACGGCAGGTGTTATTCGGGTTGCATTCCCATAACAAATGCCGAACATGGGAGGTGTGGTGGCACGCCTAGGGGCGGCTAGGACTTAGGGGACCCGGCCGCGCCAGCCACCTGCGTCCTCTCCCGCCTCCGGTCTTCTTGACTCTGTCTTGACACCGGGCTCAGGGGAGGGAGGAGGAGAGAGTGCGGTAGATGCAGCGCAAGTCTACTATCACTTTAAACTAAATCATGCGCAAGTCACCGTCCCTGCTCAACTTTCCCATGAGCATACGGTGGACATCGTCGGACTACGACGGTCAAACTGTCGTGTATATATTGCGAGCACGTTTTTGATAAAATAGTTTTGTGTCTTATTTTTAAAATTTTCACGTTGTAATGAATTTTCATATTAATTTTGCCGTGGAAATTTGAAAATGCTCCTTTGGTCCGTGGATGAGTGATTATTTTTCATTCTGACTGTATTATCTTCTGAAACTAAACAAATGATCTCCAAAAACTTCTCTAAAATACGAAATCACATAAATCTTGTTTACTAGTACCCTTTAAAGTCCCCTTTCCAAACATGAAACACAACGCAGTAATCGTAAAAATATGTTTTTCAAAACTGGGCAGCACACATGCGCAACGACCGCCGTCGTTAACACCCGCTTTTTCTGGCAAATTTCCAGCTTTGTTTATCTTATGTAGTGGACAATTACTTAAAGGCTTGAAATATTCCGATATCAAATATTTTTTTAAATAGCAGAGAGCTGTTTTATTTAAATCGTTTTTATAAGCTAGCTATATCAGAACCACGGACGTCTCGTGGGGCAGTTCGCTATGGCCGTGAAATTACAAATATTCACCTTATTCAAAAGTAAAATGTAATGTTCTCGTACTGAAATTTGATACACAACTACTTTTATAGCATATTTAAAAGATGTCGTCTGCCTTTCCTCTAGCAGCCTTTCTGTCAGCAGATTATTTCATGCAAATAAAAATTACTCATCGAACAAATTCTCTGCATAACTTAACAAAATTTGGGAAATTCTGTTTATTTAATCCGCCCCTGAAGTCGATGCTTTTATGGTTGTTACTTACTCGACTTACGGTGGCCTATGCACTTAATCATTGATCTCGCAAATAAAAATTTCGCCATGTTCATTTCAATATACCTGCTTAAGTCTATGTTTTACTTCCTATCCCGAAAATGTTTCCAATGGGAAAAAATTCACATACTACGCATTTTCTCCATGTCAGTGTGCGTCATTAAGCTACTGAAAAGCCGAAAATGATAATATCATGCGGTGACATAATCTTCATTTTCAGGCAAGTTAAATTATTTAAGTATACAGGGTATAGTGAAAATATGTCGTTTAGAAGTACTTACGTTCTTAGAGGGCAAGCGTTATTGAGTTTCGGTTGTTTTGATGCCGTTATCGCAGGCACTACGAGCAGCACCGAAAAATGTAATTGAGTAGTTTTCGGAAGTTTCTAAATTAAGGGGATCCCGTGCGTTCTGGAAGGGTGACTTCAATGGAGCGCTGGTTATTGTTAAAAGCAATATTCGATCCTTGTATGAGCAATAACTAATAGCAGGATCGGACCAAAGGCTGGAAGTTATAGTGAGGCGAGTGGAGGAGGATTCTAAGGGTGCTCTCCAAAAGTGGATGATGGATATTGAGTCCGTGGGAAGAGCAGATAGCTTGGTACCATCTTGGTTCAAAATTATCGAGGTGAGAGCAATAAGCGGGCATTTGCCTTGAGAATAGGGTTCAACAGAACGAGCAACACTCTTACCGCTGGAGTGGGAAACTCATAAAAACTGTCGATAACCTCGCTAGCATAAGTTTCAGGGCAATTATCCCCTGCGAGCGCGAACGCGACGAAAGGTAGGAGTTCTTGCGGGGGAAGCCCTGTTTAGGGTTTTTTGAGGCGAGTGGCAGGGTGCCGACCGACCGCCCATTGCGTGCGGTAAACAACACTGTTTTCTTCTTCTTCCCCTGTTTAGATGTCTTTGAGGCATGACAGCTCTGTTCGGCAGGAGCACAGTCGTAATTGCACCTTATATATCGTGAAATGCCTCAGAGGGCCCGTAAGGGCATTACAGGAGGTCTAAGTGCAACCCCCCCTCCTCTACAACTCCGGCTGGACTCTTGCCCGCATACCTGGAGGCTCACTAAATGACCTTTAGACTTGAATTAGTGCCAGATGTAATGCCATTCTGCATGATTTATGCCAGTACTCATGCCATCATCCTCAGATAAAGAAGCAACTCGCGTGCAACCCACGAATAAAGTTTAGTCAAGGCTGTATTGCGAAGTGGCTTTAGATATGTTGACAACGAAAGTCTACTTAAAGTGAGTTGCATTCTGGCTAGCACTTATTCAAGTCTAGCGGACATCCGATGGGCTTCCTTGTGCACCGTCTTAGCTTCTGTACGAACTCTTTGAATATTTTTCGCTTCAGTTAGTCCACGGGGATTTCGCGTCTCGGCAATCAGAAATGGCTACTCGATGAATAATTTAGTTCTAATTAACTGCTGCGAGCAATGTTTCATTCTTTTGACTTTTGATGTAGGCTGGCTTTCTCGTGTCCAACCGACAGTAAACTTGGGCTACCTGGATGACTCACCTCTTACAAACATTTCAGAGTTTTTGAAGTAAACTGCAGGAAAATCTTTTACGGCTGTTTGCTGATTGCTATATGGTGCACTCTGCAAACCTGCCTACGCGTAAAAAAGTAAGAAAAGACCTGATGAGTTGTTCCTTTGTGCTAAGCAGAGCTTGAACCACCGAGACCAAGCACACGGCCCTCCCCAAAGCCCTCGATGATGCGGTTTTCTGAGGAGCCCGCGAAACAGGCCTTCCATAGCCCGATCCGTCCAATGAAATTACCTCTCCCTGCACTGACCGACGCAGACGACCAACAGCACCTCTTTGCTGCTGCCGATGATAGAGTGACCTTCCCGGACACTGCCTCACATAGGGACTCCCCAAGGTCTCGCGAAACCAGGAGAACCTCGGCCCCCCGTCGACCCCAACCACCCCGAACCAACAACCTCGTCCACTCCAAACCCGAAGAGTCCACCAAAAACAACTGCGTCTCCACCTCTTTGGTTCAGGAATTTACATTGGTAAGGCACGACTTCTGTCAGCTACTTCGTCCTGCGGTTCCTTTTGAGGACTGCTTGCCTCTCTTGGCAAGTTTAAGTTATTAACTTTTGAGTACGTCCAGGAAATTCGACGTAATAAACATTCAGGGCTTAATCTTGACCATAGGCTACGATTTTGCATGTTTTATGAAGGACAAACCGGGCCTTAGAGGTAGCTTACGCGTAGGATCACTCTGTAAACCAAGAGGCCTATTTTTTCACTAAGGTGTACTCAGCGTACACCTGCAAATCGAAGTAATGCTCGTTCTCTTTTGTTTTCGATCTCTTTTTTGATCTTGAGTGGCAATTCAAATAAAGGGCTGTCTTTTCAAGGTAAACAGCAATATACACTTTGTTGAAACATCAGTTAACCTTCGTTTATCTTATTAAAATATTTATCTCTTCCTGCTTCTAAACCATTTACTCACCCCAGCATGACAAATGTATATGAAATTTGAAGCACTTCTTCCTAGTTTTGTGAACCTACACTAACTGTCACCTAGATAACTATGTACTTGGGATAAACTTTGAAGAAGACTTTTGAACGCTGTACAAATAGTTCTGAAGTTACGGATTCACGCGATAGTTTATATGAGAAGCCAAATACACTTTGGAAATAAACGGCACTTTTAGGACAGTTTAACTAATCAGAGACATGTATATTCACTTTGGGAATAATTGCGCAAGTTTTTTCGGGTGGACGAGCTTTGGTTGTTATCCCCCCCTTAGATAGCTTAAGCTTTTTTTCTGTTATTTGAACGTTTACTTTGCCGTTCATAATATAACCTGGGATTTTGATCTTAATTTACTAAGATACTTAAGCATGATTGGAAGACTACGTGAATTTTCCTCACCGTGAATTCCTTAAACTGACCTGCGGTTTATGGTAGTAGTTTGGGAAAGCTTTAGCCGAGCACTATTTGTATCCGAAACTTTGCCGTTTAATCGGAAGGGAGTTTGAGTTTCACTTGCAAATATTTTTATTCGTTAATTAGCTGCTTGATTTGAACCTCACATGCACACACAGCCCATTTACCCACGGAGCCTACATTTTCTTCTGACGTCAGTATTTCTTGAGTTCGCCTTAAGGGTAAGACATCGGTTAGAAGTTATTAGAGTTATACTTCGAACATTCTAGAGGTAAGGTTCCAGGACCTATCGTGCATCAGGCGGATTTGCGAATTTTGGTACGAATCACAAAAAATGCTTGTTGTTGTAGTTAATTACCTAGATATGGCGGAAAGTTTGCATTGGAAGAACTTTGATTTCGTTAAGATATTACACGAAAAAAAACGAAATTAACCACATGAATGCAGAGATTACATGTATTGAATTAATTTAAGTTTTTCTGTATATGCAGAGAAAAATAATAACATTTAAAAATATGACCGCGCTAACTACAAGGAAGGGCGAGAACAAAAATACATAACAACGTTATATGTCTCTAATTAGAAACAGTAGTATGAGTAGTAACCAATGATTAACTAGCTGTGCGGTCGAGACAAAGGGGGACTCTTCAACCGGGGATTCTTTTAATGAGGATTCGTGTGAGGGATTGAGCGTTCTGTTGACGCTATTATTTCGTGGGGTGGTAGAGCGGTCGGAATGTTTCCGTGATGAACTTTAAACCATTAACCGTTTTCAGATCCTGTTCAAAATAGGGTTTCCTGCTGCGTGATTAAGTTTTTTCGACGATTTCATCCTATAGCATACCTTCCTAGGACTACATCCTTGCTCGAACCCGATACAGCATGCGTTCGGTATGAAAAGCAGTAGGTTTCATAATTTATTTATTATAAAAAAATAAAAATAAAATTAAAAAATGATCTAAAAAATTTTCTTATAATAATGTAACCATTAGCATTTCAAAGACAATAATTTTCGCGAATGGGTATGTTTTAAGGGTCCATTACAGTAGATTACATAAAGAAAAGCTTTGCCATAGAAAATCGATTTGTTTCTAAAACACCTCTTAAATAATTTCTTTTACATTTTTGGTGTACCCTGAAAATTATAGGATGTATATAATCTATATTTTTCTCACTGAGTTGATATTTAAATTCTTTTTTAATTATAACTTATTTCAAATATTAAACCTAAACCCTTTTACAGGCTTTACTGGAATTTCGTAAATTTCGCAACTTCGTGAACGCATCACAGATCCAAATTAATTAAATAAACATGAACATTTCGTGAATCCGTCAACGCGAATGCCCGAGGTCGTACTTTATCCCAGTCTATCGTCCCGTCTATCGCATAAATTAGGGCTATTGATTGCTAGGAGCAGTCGAGCATCTGTGAAAACTGCGGCGGAACTCTCGCGGGTTAAAAGCAAGGCTCTTCATTTTGCCTTTAAATTATTTTAGGTCGGTCAATGTCACTCCCACCGGTCGAGTGGGACATATTTTCCTGTCCGGTTTTATAAGGGAAAATTTTCGCCGCTCATTCTGGTTATAATTGAATAGAAAAGACACGGAAGACCTTATGATCAAAAATAGGAGATTTGTGAACAAAGACACCACCATCTACTAGGAATCTGAAAAACATACGTGGTTGGATGAATGTTACCGGGAAAATTGAAAGAGAGGCTTAAGGAAGTATGACGTTAATTATATACTTTCAATGCAAAGTGGGTGAGATAAATTCACAGTTTATTGTAGCATGCCGTTTTCTAGAAGGCATCTATCACATACTTAACTGATTAGCTTTCATCACTCCCAGCAGCGGCGAATAAGAAAACCTTTTGTCCGTTTTTTTCTGCCTAGGCATTTTTATCACGACGAATCGACTTCGGACTGATGGTCTCCAAAGTACCAGCGTTTCTTATCGAAATCATGAAATCTAAAACAGGAAATCTAATCGAAATCATGAAATTTAGTTGCATATGAGAAATCGCAATATCGGTCATGCCTATGTCCTGGCAACCCTGGCGTTTGTTCGCATGTGAGAGTGCCCTTTACGTAAGCCTCAACTTGCCAGCATCGCAGTTCCACACAAATACCTCCGCTTACCTTTTATTCTGTCTAAAAATTAAAAATGTTATTAACTCAGATTTTGAGATTACTTTAGGGTTTTGGTATAGACGTGGTACCAGTTCTCCTCCGAATTTAGCGCAAGGCAGCCTGTGCTACGAAGAGATACATACGTCCAAAATATTTCAAAGAGTTGTGTGAGAATCAATGGAACGTTTTGGTAAGGGAAACTACTTTTTCTGCCTGAAGTCATACCATTCATTCAATAATGGCTTTTGTGTCACAAGTACTTTCCCTGGGGCCGCGTTAATAAGGCCGCCCAAGATCGACGTTTCCCATAGCAACTGCCACTAGGGAGATGGCGGCATGCCTACGGGCAGGTTCGCGCCGAGCAAACAACTTGTTACAGATCTCTGCACCAGATATTTGACCGGCACAGACCTTGGGCTGGTAGAAGGAAGGGAGAGTGAATTGGAATCTGGGAGCTGCATCCGTCTAGACTGCACTATAAACAAGCTGATGCACTTTAAACGATCCTGGCTTTGCAGAGCTGCCAAGTCAACCATTTCAGGACGAAGAGTCTGACTACAAGGACTCTTTCTGAACGCGGCTTGAGTGGATTGTATGTGTCATAAAATTTATTTCGTCCGAAAATGTAACGTTATTACCCATTTGGCACCCTTAAAATCCGTACTCTAGCTATCTGCCCACTTTTTTAGTTCGCTAGCCTTACCTTCGTCAGTTGATGTTTGACGGAATAATTTTGAGCGCCCATTCAGCACCGAAGGAAGCCTTGATATGTTTGCACACTTAGTCATGGGATTTTGAAATGTCCTGGCATATGAAAAGCTTAAGACAAGAAGTTGTCAGTTTATATATTTTGTTGAAGGTATTCTTTCTGCTTTAACACCAATCCAAAATGGCTTGCCCTATGACATTATACAGACCATGTGCATGGATTAAAAAAAACCAGCTAGCGAAGTAAATATTGCTGAATCCAACCAATATTCTAGGTGGTTAAATGCAAGGCTTTTTAGTGAGCACTTCCTCTGACGGTAACTGGAGAAACAAACAAGTTTGGATCAACAAACATTGTCCTGCATGGCAGATTGCGTCCAGCGCGTTCTACCATTGACGAATAAGTCCTGATTATTATCATCACAGCTTCAGATTTCAGTCATCTACTCATATCAATTGACTAGAGCAGTTGCCTGTAAACGACTGACGTCCTACGTCCATAAATTACCGTATACATTCTTTTTCCAATGGAAGTGCTGCCATTTGGTCCATTTAATCGTTTTAAACAGTTGGTTTGACTGGCACGCTATCCGCTACGACTTCAAATAAACTAAAATTAATTAACTCCAGCATTGACTGTTTTGAGCAAGAAAAATCTACATTTTCGCTTAATGGCTAGAAAATAAAATAATTTCAAATACTTATTGGCTATGGCATTCCTAAAGAAAAATTGTCTGCTATGTTGTGTGACAAGGGCAGGCATATTTTCAGCATGTTCTCGTCGCACGGGTGTAAGTTCAAAGTAAGCTGATTTAGGAGAAGATATAGTGCTAAAGGTTATTATTTCACTTGGTGTGTACAGTTACTTTATTTAGGCAGATTAAGATATACAAAAGCCTCTAACTGACAGGCAAATAAACGTTAGCGAAAGCACGTTTCACCACATGTAGTTCTCGAACGGTCGTATGCACCGAAAACCCTGGCAGAGTTTCCACGCATTAACATGCTTTGGAATATGCAAACCCCGCACACCATATTTCGTTATAACTTTTCAAAAAGCAGAACTTCGACAAATTTCATATGCTTTAATTTTTGAGAAATTCACATGGATAAAAAGACCGCAGTGTGCGCTTCGTAAGTATTATATCACTCAAATCATCCCTGCCGGTAGGACAGAAATTCGGCGAAAGTTGATCCAATAGTAATAAATGCAGTCCATACTTTCAAGAGGCATCTATTCTCAGTGACTGCTCTCACGAACTGCTAACTGAAATTTTCCAAAAATTTTTCGATTAGAAAGTCTGACGTAAGTGGGTTTGTAATATATAATTATCATGCAGCCGAATCCCAATATATTTGTGTCCCACCAGGATGCCGGCCTTTAAATTCACCTCTTTTTGGGTGCTTGCGATAATATTGCTAGATAAAAATGACTTCTTAATAAGTAATCATCGATTATATTCATTTTAAATACTCCTATAGTTTAAACTGTGTTTCAAAGTTAACAAATTCAGGCGTATTATTCGCGAATGAATGCAAAGGTTCGAGTCCCAGGAGATTGCATGGGCGAATGAGAAGTCTGTTCTCACACCGGTACAGCTTTTTTATTATTCTGAGCTTTCTTATAGGCAGTTAATAGCCAATTAAATTTTTATTAAGTTTCGTACTCAAGGAAAAGCTGTCGTGGCGTATTTAAGTAGATTTTTAATGGGCAGATTGTTAGACCGCACAATAAACTTTCAAAAAGCATCGTATCTGGTTTCCTTATTAATGCCCCTTGCTAAGTACACAACAGTTCACATTTATTGAATATGTTATGAACACTATGCCGTAATTATTTATTGGCACAGAAGAATGTATGAATCATCTTAAACGGTAAGCATAAAGCCGGTACATTGAAAACGCTTAAAGTAAATGTAACGGCGGATCACGCTGAAACCTTTTTTTAGGGATTGCAAAAAGTTATTTAAAAAAACTTCAGATACCATCCTTTTGATTGTGAAGCTTAAATAAGACATGAGTTGCCGGTAGAAAGGCACATTTTGTGCAGATTCTCTTAAAAATATATTTAAAAGGTGTTTGAAAGCTAAAGAAAAACTTCATATAACTAAAAAGTCATTTTGTACCAAGTGTTTTTTCTACATGTGGCAGTGCATTAAAAAGACAGCATCCTGCCGTGTTTAAAATATCACCGGATAATGCCCTATGATGGTTATTATAACAGCTCAAATTTATTAGTTCTTTCTTATCGAAATGCTTTTCCGAATTTCGATTACAATTGCATGAGGTACTCATTTACAGTGAATAGCCCTCATATTAAAAAACCAAAAATACGAAAGATTTTATCTCTTGCTCAGTCACAGCTGAATAAT
Organism: Schistocephalus solidus; assembly: GCA_017591395.1. NCBI lineage: Eukaryota > Metazoa > Platyhelminthes > Cestoda > Diphyllobothriidea > Diphyllobothriidae > Schistocephalus > Schistocephalus solidus. The sequence continues at coordinate 74,850 of WEDG01002315.1, forward strand.
TTTAAATCAAAATCAAAACATGATTGGAACATGTAGGCTCCCAGAAGATTCAAACGACTTCATTCTTTTTCCATCTTGGGCGCTTTTTGAGCCGACGAATCAAGGCAGCAAACATTGTTGAAAATTGCCTTTGGTGTTCGAAACCCGAAAATTTGCAAAAGTGATTCCTTCGTCTGAAGCAAATTTCTGCTCGGAAAAGTTTGTGGAAAGTTATTTCAAGCTAGTATGATACCAGGCCAACTAAATCTGGGCTTATGAAAATAGATTAGGGATCAAAAAGCAAGCAGATGTTCCACCGTGGCCGTCTTTCGGACTTGTCATGATAGGTTATTTCGGATGAAAATATTTTTCGAATACTAAATTTTCCATTGGGGTTTCTTCCGGGCAGCTCTCATGCTCTCGAAGTTGAGTAGACTATCGTATAAATGTACGTCCAACGAGTTCCGAAACGTTGTCGCATGTCCCTCACCGGAAGGAATTTGCGGGCAGCATTGACGTGGCCTAGGTTATCAGATTAGGGCTGTTCGCCGGAAAGCCATCAGGCGGATTTTCGCCGAGATCAAGGTGGTCATTCTGAACTTTTTTCCAGAACCCGGCCATTTTGGCCCGATTATTTTATGAGCTGGTGGTCGATGTTTGTTGGTTTCTCCCTCATTGCAGCGTTAAGGGCAATCGTGCTTCGGCTTTCAGTTATGGCCTTCTTGGGTCTCCCATGCAGAGCACCCCTAACATCGGTCATACATTTACAACAGCTATCGTAGACGTTCAAACCATTTGGGAGTTTGGTTTCTGATAGCTTTTTCTAGCTTTGCAAGATCATATAAAGATCTCGAACTGTGATTAGCATTGTGTAAAAGAATCTAATACAGAGCAGCCGTATTTTAGGCTGAGTGTTTTACTAAGACTCGGAGCATCGTGGACTTTCACTCTCATATTTAACTTCAATTACAGAAGCTATTCCCTACGGAAATGTGGAAATTGTCATCCACAGCATGATTAGAACACTTTGCATTTCGCCAAATTTGCGACCAGAATGTTAGGACCTTTCTTGATACCCGTGCTTCTGGACTTGGACATGTGACAGTGGCTCCAACTCTTTTTATTAAACAGCTCAAAAACTATTGCATTTGGCCTATTCTCCTGCATGTACCACACTCCAGAAAAACCGAAGGATCTTGATACACGTACATGATGGCATCTCGAATCTTATTTCTACCCAAAGCATATCACTCAATACAGCTGTATCAGAAGGGTCGTAATAGGGAGCAAGCTCGCTGGTGCCTAGTTCGGACAAACGCACATTAGGTCTGCCACCAGCTTCCTTCAGACTGCGCACTTAGCTTCACAATGTGTATAACTGAAAATAATCGGTGGTGCACCACCTGGGGTTGGGTATGACTGACTGATGAGGACTAATAAGCCAGAAATGGCCATTCCAATCTCATTTGTCTTTTCCAGCAGTATTCATCTGTCTATTTAACTACTAGGCGCTATTCGGCTGCTGTGGTGCTCGAGAGTGGTCCTCTAGGTAGAACGGGCTGAGTGAGTTCCGTTAGAGTGTGTTCATCAGCGACTACAAGTTAATATTCTCGATATAAACCGACAAGACAACGAGCCCATGGTTCAATGGTTAGAGCGTTAGACTTTTAATCAACCGGTTTGATCCTCGGGTCATGCACCACCCAAGGGTTGGGTATGAACGGCTGATGATGGCTTATAAGCCAGAAATGGCCATTCCAGTGCCTCTTGTCTTTGTCTTGTCTAAGTCTTCAAGGGTGCTAATAACGTGTTATTTGGCCAAAAGGTTGTGGTTCTAAGGGTATTCTTTTGTCCCACGTTCAGTCGTGAGACGCGCGAGACTAGCAGTGCGTAGGATTGCGTGCACGAAAGTACACCAGTATCAGGTGGCATAGGGACGTTGGCACTGATTGCGTCCAAACGAAATTCTATAATGCGCTTTGTGCAGAAGCGATGTGCGCTGCATGCAAACATTGAAAACTCTAAATCAGGGTTTATTAAACGTGATAAGTTGACTTTGCCCGCCAGAACTGCTACTATTGCTCAAAATGTAAAAGCCAATATGCCGAGCAGGTTCCTTGCGTGTAAGCGAGCATTTGCTTGATGGAATTTGGGATTTTACTTTTAGAATGAAATACTCTGGGGAAAACACATCTTACCAGTGTCAAGTCCTTATTCTTCCATTTCCTAGGGTTTCATTCTTTCTGAAAGACAACCCAGTTTGCCTTCCAAAAGATTTTCGCTGTCATCCCTGCCTAGATTGCGTTTTTTGATCGCATTTTGAAAATTCACTTCTTTACCTTTTTCCTTGTTTGTCGTAGTATAAAAGCAATTTAGTTGTTACAGTATGCGTGGTTCATTACTTATCCTGACAAAGTGACTTCAGATTCTTCCTTCTATCCTGTCGTGTTCCTTAAAAGTTACCTTTTTCTGCTGTCGTGTCCTTGGTTTTAGAAAAACGGATACTTTTGTCTCCCTGCGCATTTAGAAATACTATAAGGTCGCAGCATCAAGCAATTCTTTTAGGTTAACCAGTCTCAAGTGATTCGGAAATATGCGCCTGCCTGCGACGAATTGCAAAAGGAAACCATTTTAGAACTATAAAGCCATGAAAAATATTTTGTCTGGAGATTGTTGTTGGGTAATTTGGTAGCGAGGGGACAATAGACTAATTTGATTAGCTTAAATAGTTAAGAAACGTTGACTGAGAATTAAAGTTCTCCTGTAGGTTAATAAGCACGATATTCGATGCAACACATGAAATTTACATAACTTAGCAAAACCTCACTGACCAATCGGAATCCAGTGCAACATAATCAAGAAAAACCGTTATTTAATCATGAAAGGATCTTCAATTAAATGAAGGCGCCAAGGAACTATTAAGAGCCATATTATCTTGGCCAAAAATAAAAATTCCCTTAAGAAAAGCGGATACACCAAAGGCGCAAAACTTAAAATCGAACGAGCAATGCCAATTTTCAGAAAAATGGAAAGCCTATAAATGCGAACAACTGGGTCATTAAAACAACAATAATGTTTAAAACAAACGTTTGTACACAAAACCGCAGTATAGTGGAAGCAGAACTTTGTGTAAAATTACTTTTAACAGTAGACGAAGGCCTAGGTAGGTTGCCTGAATTCGCCGGTCGATACGTCTCAGGCAAATGTAAAGATGCCAGTCAGGAACGAAGAAATTGCAATAGCAGATGCAGCCGCTAGCGTATCTTTTTCTGTGTATCAAAGAACATTCTCGTAGGTAACATAAGTGTGTTGTTTTTCGGAGATATTGGAGTACACTGGGTCATATTAGTAAAATCGCCCAAGTGTGACACGTTATCATGGAGATAGTAAATTTCACAATGAAGACCGGCCATAAACATAATCGTGATCATTATTATTACCTTATGTAATAAATTTCGGTTTTACAAAAGACTCTGCTGAGATATTGCACAGAAGAACGTCCATCTAATTCATCCTCCTTTAAGAAAAATTGAGATTTTGGCCTCAAATATGCAGTTTCCTGATGAATACTAGTAATTGTTCTGCCACAGACAAACAAAAAACTTTAAGCTTTTTATTGAAGCCAGTTTCGTTAACTTTGCTTTATTTTTGGCAAAATGCGCCGCAGTTTGGCCACATAAAGGATAAAATATTACTTAAACTGTTAAGGCCCGACTCGCTCCGTTTTTAAATTACTTAGTAACAGAATCGATGTCGTGCAAAGTGCATTTCTTTCATTCGCATTAATTATAGTTACCGCTTGGCAATGTGAGTCTTCCTGCGTTGACACTCGAAGTCTTTGATTTTGCCAGAAAATTGAATAACGTTTCAACGATGGATTGTCTTTGTGCATTATAAATGCTTTCACGAGCATAACCTGTAGGAACATTGTCAATCTTAATTTTAAAATGAAAATAAACAAGAACCTTTCTTAAAATGACGTAATCATTCAAATTTCTCCTCATCTGATGCACAAACATCAATTTCTTCGATGGTACGGACGTCGTTTTTGTAAGTGCATCTCATTAAGAGTAATGTGTGTGAGTTTAACGACAAAAAGTAGTTAGGAAATGCTGAAAAAAGGGGCATTTACCAGCATAAGAAAGCGCCTTAATGTAAGATTGCGTTTATATCCGCACAAATGTGCAAATATTTTCCCCTATAACATTACTGAGAAAGGCAGTCTTTGTGCTAAAAGGGTAATGTCCAGACAGCGTTAAGCCAAATAGAAAATTTCACAACGCTACGATGCCCTACAATGAGAATTTGGATGTCCACCATAAACATGTATAACTTATGTAATCTACTGGTTGGATGATGTGATTGTGCAGAGCCAATAAACTCCCATCGTAAGGTTTTGCCTGAAGAGGGCCAAGTGCTTATGCAAGAACATCTAAAGCTTCAGGATTTTGAATAAAGGCAGTTTTTATCAATATATGTGGCCAGTGTTGGTCCTCAAGGTACTGCATGAGCCTATGACACCCCTTGTAATTCCATACAAGTTTTGTCCTTAAATAAAGAACTTATATTTTTTGGTTCAATAATGATCAAGTCCGAAAACTGAAACAAGGTTGTGGGCTTGCGTTCTATCGGAGGCGAAGCTGTTCTTTTTCTCTCTCTCTCTCTCTCTCTCTCTCTCTCTCTCTCTCTCTCTCTCTCTCTCTCTCTCTCTCTCTCTCTCTCTCTCTCTCTCTCATCCTCTCAATACCAATCATGCCCCGGGACCCGGTCACACCTTCAAGTTTGGCGAGACCGACATTCTCGCAAGTGCTGACAACTGCGTGAGTCGTGAACGGCTTGAGTCATGGCTCTCTGGCGCGCAGTCGATTTATAATCGCAAAGATCTCACTGCCCCATATTCTGTGTTGCGATTTTGTCGGGGCAACATTGCTAGCCACGCTGGGAGGATGCAGGTGACCAGTAATCCCGGTGACAACGGGCCAAATGTCTAAGTAATTGTCACGCCAGGAATCGACAACGGTGATGAAATCAGTCGGATACGCACGAAGAAGCAATAATCGCATCAACTGCAAACCCCAGCGATAGTAGGCCTGTGGTTGCCTGGCAACCGCACCCTATAAATACTGCGCAACTTGTGCCCCAAGTACCCTTTTCTGCAACTTTCTCTGATGATGGGTTTGAGAGAGAATCCGAAACGTCAGGTCAATAAACACCATGTTCCAGTGATTGCTTCTTCTTCTTCTGACACCAATCATTATATAGTATAATAAAACAGGCAGACCTTGGAGGATGGGCGTGAATGAGTTATTTGAATTATCCACTGTGCTTACACCCATTTACAGGCGTCTCAACTGTGTATGGCCACCGGAAAGCAATGGATGGTGAGCGAGCGAGCGAGTGAGGTAGACGCTGTGAAGGCCTACCTAACCTTGCACGAATGAACGTGCAAGTCAATACGGTCTTTCAGCGCATAGAAAACTGAGGTGCGTGGAGCGCATGTTTGAGGAACCACCAGGAGACAGCCGAGGAGCCGCATCACTCTGCACTGCGTTAAACTAGTGCAGATAATATGAGAAAAAAAGAAGTGCTCCGGTTTTTATCCAATGCCTATGTTCGAAGCAGAGCAAGAGCATTTTTAAGACTGTTAATAATGATTCGGCAAGGCATGGAAACAGACGCCCTTCTCACTCGTAAGACAAGTTCCTTGCGCTCAGCCCAAACCTTGGCTCTGTTATGACAACAAAATTACCCTCGATATAAATCCCTGGAACTTGGCCCCAGGGGACCTTTATAACTAGGTGTTCCTATACACCAACTCACTTTTTGCATTCGTTTACGACGGTCGAGCAGGATTTTCTTTAATAGTGAGGAGAGCTATTTTCAAATTAACTTATGTGAGTCTTCTCGGGGAACATATTTGTACTGTAACCAATCGTTTCAACGAGCTGTGGTAAGCAAGATTTTTTTCAAAAATATTCCGGTTCATGCGTGTAGTACGGGATTTCATAATGTTTTATGCATTCGTTGCATGATAAATTACAAAACAATATTTTCAAAATGCTAGCCTTTTTAGTAAAGCTATTTTTGTTGATGACACCAGCAGAAGTATTAGCATTAGTAGTAGCAATATCTTTCACCATGAAAAAACTTTATAACAGCGACCCTGATTTATAATCACACACAAATCTTTTTCTAGATGCTAGTGCATTTATATTTACACATACCTATCTGATTTCTATCACAAGATCTAACATGAGGAACGTTCATCAAAATTCTGTTTGAGAGGCACATACTCCTAACATTCCCTCTTTTTACCAAGTTCGTAGATAATTACCTCTATACTGGTTGCACTTAAATTAACCTTTAGATCCAGATGAGTTTATATGCAGCCTAGCTACGTCCATTAGTATTCTCAGCATAATTATATATTTTAATTACTTATTTAAAGGCGAGTTCTTGATTTGCGTTCATTGCATATAGCAGCAATTTTGATGTACGCATTAAAAATGACAATCTCCTTTTTAAACTGCACAATTTCCTTGTCATGCGAGTGCTAATGTAATAAAACTATTTATTACCTTTATCAAAGTAGGCAGATTCATTTATATAACTCTCAATTCCGTTAAACTAGAAAGTAACACACGCATAAACAGTTTACACGCTTGTTTAAAATATGTTTACATTGAAGAACTCACTAATAAATAGTAACCTTCGTTCTAATTTTTGCGATTTCTCCGCTTTGATTTACCGCCGTAAACGTAGCCCCCATAACCCGATTTTTTCTGCGGATTGGTGTGTTTTTCCTCAATGGTCACTGAGTAAAACTTGGCGTCTGGAACGAATTAGCAAGACAAGTGAGTGGCGTCTTTTCTCCGAGGAGAGTTACTCTTCGCAGATGGAATTGGAGTAAAGCAACGTGAGAAGAAAATGTGCATCTAAACAAGCCGAAACGGTTGGCTGTGTTTTTTGGCATTCAAGGCCGCACTTGCTCTTCAAATGTTTTTTTGATATCGAGAAGGCGGAGTTTGGAATATTTGACTGTCACTGTTGCTAATGCATTTTACGGTGGCATACAAAAAAGCATTTAAAGCGGGCAAATGAAAGTGCTGATTCTATTTACGCATAGATAATGACATTAACTTTAAAAAGCTTGATCACATTACGCTCAGAAATGAGAATCTTCTCAAGACTAAGCGTGATTTTCGAGTTGTGGTCAACTGCGTAAACCCGCTTCTACTGACTGCATTGTCGGCTTTGTGAAAGCTTACAGGTTATTTTGAGAGTACTTTTATTGCTGAAGAAGTATAATGTAAATGTTGGCAGTATATAATTCTATTTTAAAAACCTTACCTATTGAAGAGAGCCAATCAAATCGATTAGTAAAACAATAAAATTCCTTATATTGCCAAATCAAAACAGGTTCATCGAATTTTTAGTTTTCAAGTGATTCGTCTCAGCTGATAATTTTTGCTTTTCATGCCATTTTTGGTTTACATTTGCGAAACTCTTGTACGCTTGAGTAAGCAGAAAACTGAATAAGTGCAGTCAAGCGCGGTAAGCAAAATGCCTTTAAATTAGATAGACCGTCTATGTCAGGCAATTGTTTACTGCACAGAAAATTTAAAATCCAGGCAGACGATCATGGCGAATAGAAACATTACGGCTCAACGATAGCACAGGCAGTGCTGGAATAATTATTGATCTGCGGCCAACACACCTGACCTGAGGGATGATTATCATCATCATCACAATTTTAAATATTTAGATTCCTATGAAATATGCAGATTAATACTAGTAACACCGCTCATCAACCAGCAACATAAATATACTACAATGATTTTCTGTGTACACTATAGGAGGACGGGGTGGGGGAGTCCTTAACTGGCTTTGGCGTTCTTTGCCGGCATGCACGCAGGAAGCATCTCTGTCGTCACCGGGGTAAAGAAGGGGGGAGGAGGAAATTGCCTCTTGCATCTTTAGCAACATACGTGTGCATTATAAGTGGCATGTGTCTTATGACACAACGTTCGTTTATCGCCAGTGGCGAGCTGGCGGGCGGGCGGACAGAATGGGATCGAGTGCGATCCTAACCACATCACTGAGTGTCATGCAGTTGTTTGACATATATATAAAAGCCAGAACTGGTCATTACAGTCTCTCTAGTCTTTGTTGGTCGTATTTTCTGCCTATATCATTAGCCGCCTTGTGACTACGGGTGGGGCTCGAGCGTGAGCCCCAAGACACAACGGGACGATTGAGTCCTGTAACCGATCAGGGAGTGCCTACTTACCATATATATAGGTAGGGGGTCCTTTACTCTACATAGGGTCTCCGGTCTTCTTGTCTCTGTCATGACACCAGGCACAGATGGGGAGGAATAGAGAGTGCGGTAGCTGCAACACAAGGCTACTATCACAAAAAAACTAATTCACGCGCAAGTCACCGTTCCTGCACCACCCTTCTGTGGAGCATACGGTGGACCTTGTCGTAATCGACGGTTGAACAAGCATATATGACTCAAATATATATATATATATATATATATATATATATATATATATATATTTATAATGCATCCATCAAATTCAAATGGGGACCTACAACCGACGGTGTATATGAAGGCCACCAGTACCCTCCATATCGTCAGTTACTACATCAAACACCTGTTATGCCCCAAACGTTTTTGGGTTTGAACACGGTATAAAAATGCTGAAACACACTGGAGCGAGCCAGAAGATAGAATGGCAGAACTGTGATATCTCCAGCACCTTTTTTTAACAACGGGTATCCCCGCAACTACATGGAACGCGGCAGTCAGTCCAGGCCAAGCCGAAGGCTGGCGACCGCACAAACAAATATACTACGAGCGTTGCCATACATTGACGGCGTTTCGCAGGCGGTCTCCCGTTTCCTAAGACCACTGGGGATCGGCATCGCCCGCCGACCAGGAGCTGAAACAACAAACATCATCTACCGGGTTCAATGTAATTTCTGCGCAGTTAACTACTTTGGAGAAATCTGGAAATGGCTATGAATATGAGTAGGAGAACACATGAGGGCAGTAAGAAGAATGGGCCCATTGTCTTTGGTGTCGTTCCACTTCGCAGAGTCTGGACACACACATTTGTCTTCCAGAATGCCTAAATTCTGGGTCGGGGAAGTTACCACGAGGCAAGGGAAACAATGACGCCTGTTACACGGGAAAAACCTTCATTAATCGTTGTGTGACGCTTCCTACAGCCTGCCAAGCCCTCCGGAAGCAGCTCAATGAACAAAAGAACCAACGCGAACATAGACCGAACGTGCGTCCGAACATCGATGAGTCCATGGCACACTAGCACGTAATCGCAACGCAACCCAGGCATGTAGACGGAATAGTTATCGCCTCGGTCAGCTCAACCACTTATCCGACAGGTGCGAAAATAGATAGATTTGTGAGCGTAACCATGATAAGCAACATGAAGTGACAGCTTCCGTCGATGGGGGTACTGAAAACTGCTGCTAACGTACGAACGCCGGTCCCCGATCAGACTGAGAACAACCCATTAACCGCCCTGGCCCCCGTCCACCATGGGCCCTGTGAGGACTGAGGATCTTCACCCCAAACACCACCCCCTTTCCATGCGAATTCGACATCCTTCGTAGTCCCGTATTAACCTTAATGTTACCACCGTATAAATACTCTGAGGCGCGGTACAATACTTACCTCCGACGATTAAATCTCGTTTGATTTTGAAACTTCAGGACAATAATCCGGTGGCGGAGGAGGAGAATGTGCGATAGATGCAGCGAAAGTCTACTATCACTTTAAACTAAATCACGCGCACGTCACCGTCCCTGCCCCCACCCTTCTGTGGAGCATACAGTGGATATTGTCGGACGACGACGGTCTAACTGTCCTGTGTGTGTGGATTGGAAGGTTGCCAACGGACGGGATAACTCGGGCCGCGTGGTCAGCCCAATGTGTGTTTTTTTTGGAGTGGCTGACTGGCGGACTGAGAGTCAGGCTGCACTGGCTCCTTTTTAATGTGGCCTTTATGGCCCTGCCACTCCGTGGGATCCGATCCGGGTGTGGTGGTACGCCCAGGGGTTGCTCCTTTTCGCGCCAGCCACCTGCATCTTCTCCAGTCTCCGGTCTTCTTGTCTCTGTCATGACACCAGGCACAGATGGGGGAGGGATAGAGAGTGCGGTAGCTGCAACACTATCACAAAAAAACTAATTCACGCGCAAGTTACCGTTCCTGCACCACCCTTCTGTGGAGCATACGGTGGACCTTGTCGTAATCGACGGTTGAACAAGCATATATGACTCAAATATATATATATATATATATATATATATATATATATGATAGTGTGTGGCTCACCGATCTGCTTAAGGAACATTTATATATATATATATATATATATATATTATTATTATTATTATATATAATATATATTTTATTATATATATATATATATATATATATATATATATATATATATATATATATATATATATATATATATATATATGGCAAAAATGGCATACCGTACTCCCAACGTAGGTTCTAACTAAAAGCTCAGACACGTGTTTCTCGGATGTTTCTGCTACTGCATGACAAATATCGAGTAAAATGTGTGATATAGGTGGCTAACGCATTTTATTTCCTACCACAGGCATAATTGCCTTATGCAGACGAACGAAAGTCACACCTATTCCATTGATTGTCAAAGCTGCATAGGCCTGGTTTGTATTGGCTTACAGAAGGGCATAATTTTTACATCTTTAGAGCGCCAGAACAAAGCCAAAATTAAGAACAAAGTAAAATATTGCGAACCTATTACCTATCTTTATTCCCTGCAAAACCGCATATGTTGGCAGGTAGAGGGATGCAAACCCAAATGCGTGAATGGATTGACTTCCACCTGCGCAACTAATTGACTTATTGAAGGTGTATTTTGTTGCCTACATAGACTAATTTTATTTTGACGTACCTCTGACTGCTGAAGCTTACACCAAACATGCCTAACAAGAGGAATCATTTTTTTTTATTTTGTTTAAAAAAATTTCAGCCAAGTGATTCCTCGCCTAGTTGGATGGAGGACATCAGTCAGCCATCCGATGCAGCCTCCAAAATTACCGGTTCCATCCCCAACAGCTCTCCTTGTGTTCGACTGCGAAAGACGTCCAATCAAAAGAACAGTCACAACAAAAAGAACGGTAGAAAAAATTACCTGAAGAAGACTCACAGCGATGATTCCAAGGCAGTGGAAGAGACTTTAGCATCTGCATCCAACATCCACGCGGCCGTAGGCGACAAAATCAGTCGTAAGGTGCGTCCGTTTTGATGTTTATCCCGGGGAAAAACTAACCAGTCATCATAGCGTCCTCTCACAGCATAAGCGGTCGAGTGTTTGGTTCCCTTGTGCCAATGAATGGGCACAGAGGACCGATGCTTTAAACTAGCCAACGGCCATTGCTCGGTCTTCGCTACCACAATCGCGGCAATGTTAAAGTGACGAGCGTGTGGTGTGTGTGTGTGTGTCCCCCCAAAACGGGCCACGTGGTAGATGCGTTGGACCAACACGGGGGCCACATCAGGGCATGGCATGCGTTATTCGGGTTGCGCTCCACTAACAAATGCCGAACATGGGAGGTGTGGTGGCACGCCTAGAGGCGGCTAGGACTTAGGGGACCCGGCCGCGCCAGCCACCTGCGTCCTCTCCCGCCTCCGGTTTTCTTGACTCTGTCTTGACACCGGGCTCAGGTGGGGGAGGAGGAGAGAGTGCGGTAGATGCAGCGCAAGTCTACTATCACTTTAAACTAAATCACGCGCAAGTCATTGTCCCTGCTCCACTTTCCCATGGAGCATACGGTGGACATCGTCGAACTACGACGGTCGAACTGTCGTGTGTGCCGTCGTCACTCAAAGGCCTTCTTTTCGCCTACTCAAACTGATAATTTGAAATAGAATTCCTGTCAATTGAGAGTATGTCATTGGTCGGTTGAGGCAAGGATGTTATGCATGTCCCTAAATCTCAATTAGTTTTTGATGCCTTTTCTACTTGCTCCGTGGCAGATTTATTTGAGACACGCTCTAGCTCTCACCTCTGCCTCTCTACGCTGTGGTGAGGCTTACAAGGAAACCGACTATTTTTCACGCCAATGGGGTTTAGAATTTTACTACTGCAGTGTTTATTTTGTGCTAAACAATTCAACGTGCTGCCATGTATGCACAGGCCCTTTGTTCAGTCGGTCGTCATCAGAGGTATACGTTATTGTGAGATGGGCGTTCACTGACCAGGTTTCGGAAAAACACCGTCTCTTTGTGCCTTGGGATTCAATCTAAAACACTTGTAGGCAATCGCCTAGCGGCCAGTAAGCATGCAAATTTGGGTTAGAGTAAGTATTGGGTTTAGGAAGCTGAAATATTCACTGTTTCGGGGATATAGCGCATGAGGGACTTTCCAAATTTCGTGTCTTGTGTGCAACCGCATTAGAAGTTCCGACAAAAGAGCCTACCCCCTACCTACCCTCCCCCCTACCCTACCCCCCTCCTCTCTTGACGTCCAAAACGTGACATGCATGTCATTTGATTTAAAGCACAATTCAAACTTCACAGTTCCGCGTTCCTCAACTGTATTTGTAGAAGAAGTTCTCATTGCATGCAAAATGAATCAGAGTTCTCTCGTTGAAGAACGCTCACAGTGATCGTTAACGGTACTCAATCGTCCCGTAGCGTCTCGCAGCTCATTCTCCAGCCCCACCAGCAGCCGCAGTGTTATTCTGCCTCTATTACTACTAGCCGGTATACAGATGCTGGTGGGGCTCGTGAATGAACCCCAACGCACAGTGAGACGGGTGAACTCCGTTAGCGAAAGGTGAGTGTTCATCAACGAATGACCATATTCCGGCAAGACAACGAGCAAGTGGCTCAATGGTTAGAGCGTTGGGCTTCTGATCAACAGGTCGCGGGTTTGCGCCTCGGGTGGGCCACCACCTGGGATTGGATATAACTGACTGACGACGGCTATTGAGCCGGAAATAGCCATTCTAGTCTCCCTGGTCTTTGTCGGTATTTGTATTTTCCCAGAAAGAGTTCTCTTCTAATACAGTTAGGTGTTATACGGCTACGTATTGCATAAAGGAAATTTAGTAAGTAGTAGTTGAGACGCGAATAACATAATGATAAAATATGCAGCTGGAGGTAGCACTCATGTCGTCCTCTTATTTACGTAGGCTGCTCTAAATGGGATCACACATCCAACCGCCTAACGCGGGCAAATAATTTGAGAACATTGGTTACTGCTGGGGTTGGTGAGCAGTTGTAGTAATGAGTAGGGTAGTGTTAAGCGTTAGATACGCTCTTCGACTCTGGCGTAGGCAAAGACACAGGACTAAACTTTAAAGCGAATCTCATTAGCAAACCTGGTAGGAGAGATGGGAACGTCAATGTTGTTGATGAAGAAGGTATTACTAGGAGCGATTGGTGGGCCTTGCGAAGCAATTAACGTGATTACTAGTGCTTGGGATTATAGTGAGTCAGTGGCGTAGGACAGGAGAGGAGGTCGGTAGAGCGCTAGAGTAAATGGCAGCAGAGATTAATCAATGAACAGTGTTTCCTCCTCAGATTCACAAAGATTTCTGTGATGAAATTCACATAAGGGTTCACCAGAACTGGTTTGTATATTAGTTGAAGCTTCGGAGAGCTTGGCCTGCTCTTCATTGTTTAAAGCGACTGCTGATAATATCGATCAGTTTTTTTAATGACAGGCTGAACTTGTCGGCCTTAGACAATCGATTTTTCTCTCTTTCGGCCTCTGTGTGGATGTTCGTACAGCTTGGCGGCCGCTGGTGTTGGGCAACTTCACATCGGTCGAGGGTGCTTGCCTCCTCTTCCATCGGGTTCGTCGCTTATATGCCCTAGTTCCGGTGTAAACTATCTTGTTCTGGTCTTTAAGCATGCAAGGAAGCAGGTCTTTATAAGTCATTGGAAGGTCTAGATGCCTGCTGAAAGAGTTGGTATCTGAATACCATGCCTAAAGTATAAGTTGTTCGGCTTTTGAGGTTCCTCGGCCTATCGCGGTGGAAACCTGCTTTTCGACTGGGTACTCCAAAAGCTCTGTTAGCATTTATCACATTTTCACTATAGACAAGATGTTCCAGGGTGGTACTATAAATGGCTGCTCTATCCATTTTTGATTTTTAGATTCGATCTAGGCCTCTTAACTCCGTTGAACAAACGTTGGGTCCTCCGATTCGTGCAGCCCGCTCTAGGGAAACGAATAAATGCATAGAGATGCCTAAATAGGGTTAGAAGCAGCTGTTGGCCCTCGATTCTGATTGGCTATGAGTGGGCTAATTACATCGATCCTATTTTATCGATCTGCCACCTGTATGATTTTGCTTACTTTGGTTGTTTTAACTTGTCATTTTGCTAGACTGCCTGCAGTTTAAACTCCAAAACGCAAATACGTAAATGTAATTAGGTTTGGACTTTACTGATATGTTGCTTCCTTGAAAATATTCCGCTCAATTTTTACCTTGACTCAAGTATCCACACTGTATTTTGGGACTCAGATATATCAATTACAGCTCTGAACAAATGCCAGTGCCAAAGACAGGTCATATATCAATAACCATCTCCTGATTAATGAATCGTCGCAGCATAACATACTGAAATCTTGAAAAGTAATGGAATTGAGCCGCGGCGAACCAATGAGCGTAATCTGTCAGCATCATTCCCACGTTACAATCGCAACTGACAGAATCAAAGATCTCATTTTGTCTTTAAAGAACTACCAATAACTATTACTCTGGCTCACCCAATTGATACTTACAGTGAACTTCATGTGGACTTTAAGGTGCACTCTAGTCCGCGCTTTCGTTTTGGACATATGACATGGAATAGTAGTAAAATAAATTAGAGAGGAAGATGCGCGGTTGGTGAAAGGAGTCGTTCTTCCTAACTCTTTTTTTTCTGCCACAGTTACAAATGGGGAAGCATAAATCGAAGTGGTGTTAGGAATAAGTAAAAATACGCAGATCTGATCAGTATCAGCGTTAAGACAACTGAGGTAGTGAATGCAGCTAGGCTTTTTTAAAGTTTTTCAGAATATAATGAGCTAGGACATTCTATCAATGGTTTATTTCCTGACGGGGCATTCAGAAGTGTAAGAACGAGGAGTTAATATAGTTTAGCCTAAGGGAGAGGAATCTTCCAGTAATTAACACTTACGAACACCTAAACTTCGTCACCGGAGCGAGACGTGGTAGGATGCGGGTACGAACATTTGTGCTTCAGTGAGGCAAGAGCTGTTTGAGAGCCTGAACCTAAGACCTCTATGAGAACTAGATTAGGTTGGTTGACAAGTCGCCAGTGCCTCTGCTATTGCAAGTTTCCGCTTACGCTGGAACTCGGTGTACCTCACTGGCACTTTATAGATGACTCGAACTGGTTGTTTAAGGTCTACCCAGTGGTCACTGTCAACCATGCGAGCAACTACGACAATCCAGGATTTCGTAAAAAAGATTATTTTAGGAAACGTTATTGTAAGTTTAGTTCTTACTAACTTCGGTGGCAAAACATGGGAATAAGAAACCTCGTATTCTGAGGCCTTTGTGTTAATTTGTTGGGGTTAAGGCTGATCTTAGGGTTAAGGTAGGATTCGGGTTAAGGTAAAGGTATTAGTGTTGGTGTAAGGGGTATGACTCGGTGCGCCCCCTAAATGGGCCAAGTGGTAGATGCGTTGGACCAACACAGGGGCCACATCAGGACACGGCAGGCGTTATTCGGGTTGCGCTCGCATAAAAAATGCCAAACAGGGGGTGTGGTGGCACGCCCAGGGGCGGCTCTAGCCGCGCCAGCCACCTGCGTCCTCTCCCGCCTCCGGTTTTCTTGACTCTTTCTTGACACCGGGCTCAGGTGGGGGAGGAGGAGAGAGTGTGGTAGCTGCAGCACAAGCCTACTATCACTTAAAACTAAATCAAGCGCAAGTCGTCGTCCCTGCAACACCCTTCCGTTGAGCATACGGTGGACCTCGTCGTAATCGACGGTCGAACCTAACTTCTAACTAAGTTATCGCGAATTAACCGATTACAGCATTGTTGCTGATTAAATCCTTTTTTGTTCGTGAACTTTGCAGTTGCTGGAAAGAAATCTAACGCCAGTCTTGACACTCAACGGATAGTCTATGTGTTTTTAAAAACACCGAAAACCAGTGCTATCAGCTGTTTGGGGGACATTATTAGTGAGAACTCGGGAAAATTACATCATTTTGGAATTATAAAAAAATCAAGAATCCTGGTTAGGGAGTTTCTTCATTTTCGAAACGATTCTGGTTTATTTTAGCTGAAAAATGGTGGAGAAGATTCAAAACCCATTTAATGATAAGCATAGTCGTTTCTAAGGTTAAACGTTTTTTAAATTTCTTCACATATTCCCCGGCGAAAATCGTCTCGGATTCTGTTCGAAATGTGCTATGAATATTTGAACTAAAATCCATCTGCTGCTGTGCACTAATCACGCAACATTCACTTTTTACTCACTGGCCGTCAGTAGGCTAGGAATATTAAATGATTAATTTGCCATATCAGCCTTACGGTGTTGGCAAAAAAGCCTGGATGCGGGCTTCGCCGATTTTATGTTGATACGAGACGCAGCGCGATAGCTTCGGCTCACCAATGGTTCAATCACCCCTCCTCATGTACTTTCTTCCATACAATCTCGTTTTAAATGTTCCATTTTTTATTTATTCCCAAATTGCTGCGTGAACTCAGGTTTGCTGACAATTTCTGCTGACAAATCTACCGACTATGCTCAAGAAATGGGAACGTCTGGATACATGAGTTCAACGCCTAAAATTGTTTTCGAGCATTCTCTACCCTCGTCACGGTTATTGACTGTTGTTTTAATAGATACAATTAATGATAGACTCACAGGGGTTGTACTGGTTCTTGACATACCCGTTGCTATTACTTGCTCTAGTGTCGTCTTGACCGACGGAGTCCATCTTTAGCACGCCGCCGTGGGTTGAAATCAAGGGGAACATAATATGTTGTATGAATTGCTTATATGGCCCCCGGCAAAAGCTATCGTAACCGATCGTTAAATAGGCGGCATTATGCTAAACTCCATGGCACGGGGATATGCTCCCGTCTTGGAGGGGGTTCCAATTCCAGTGCCCTGACGGTTGAAGGGGGGGCGGTGAACTATAATCGATTCTAACCGACGACATTTGCGCTCATAGCCGCCTATATTTCTATGACATGCTTTATTTATGACCGCTACCACAGTCCAAGACAGACATCAATATCCATATTTGAACCAAAATGTATCAGCCACTGCGCAGTGTCCGATGGATTTTGGCTCAAATATTCCTATCAGAATTAGGACCGATGAATTTACTCCAAGGCCACGCACTACTTTCCCTTTAGAAATTAAACAAGACAAGATCAAACTGGAGTTAATATACAAGAAAACACGTGGGGAACGCTGGGGGTCCCACTGACCAGCCGAAAACCTTGCAGGTGCGTCATGCAGGGGTCCCGGATAGGCGAAACACGCATTTTGGGCTTATAGCTAATACCTCTGCTGTATGGCAAATATTAACGTACTATCTTTGGCCCAATACCCTCAGAATTTGAACAATTAGCACACTCTTTCATCCATTCAAAGATCCTGCCCTCGGTTTTGAACGCTTTCAGATGCATATGCTCCGAATATATATATATGGTCGTGAGCTCAACCATGTTTAGACTTCGCTGCGGCAGGTAATGCTCAAGGGGAAATTAATTTCCGCTGGTCTCCAGTCCAAAGTTTCATCTATTTAACACCGATTCCCTTCGTGTTTAGAACAGCCCCATAGAGGACTTCAGTGGTGAGCGATTGGACGGGGAAGGATGTGCTGGAGATGTTGCAACACACCCAGATGATCCGAACAGAGCACGCAAACCGGAGCTAGAAGCTAATGCCCACGCTCTTTCACCTAAATCTGTCACCGCAGCTGATTCACACTCACAGCGAAGGCGGCGGCGGCAGCAGTGGCGGTATAAGGAAGAGAAGGGCGAAATTGAATTCGTTCAGACAGATGGAAACGGGCACTGTAAGGACCACGACTACGTCACTAACATATCTCAAACAATGAAAACTGATCTTGAAGAGCAGGCGAATGGCTCAGCAGGTCGCGAGACGTTGGGATGTGTCCGGCAGGGGCAACGAAAACAACAACTGCAGGCAGAACGAATTTCTGACTTCCCTCCGGAATCAGCTTCTAGCACAAAGAAAACCAGACCCAGTGATAAGAGTATGGAGTCACCAGGAAAAGCTTATTCGCCGCTGAATGCTAATCTAGAGGAAGAAACAATAGACAGCCTCTCGGTCGAACACACTAGTGTGACTTCGGATCCCCTAGATGTTGGCACGGTCGAAAGAACGTGTCATGTGTCTCAAAAGGAGAAAAACGCCTCGGGAGCCTCCTCCGAGGGGACATGGGCAGACCGGGGAGTCTCAAGTGCAACCGACTTGGTTGCCGAAAGTGAGACTAAATCTCCGGGCTCTCAGAATGGCGTTGACGACCAAACTTCTGACTGTGGAACACGACGCGCTCCAAACGAGCCCGACGGACTCCCCGAGGTCACCGAGTCTCAACTTGTTCCCTGTCTATCAGAGGATGAAGAGGCCAGGCCTGAGGACGGATTCGTGGGGGCATCAAAAGACCGAAAAGGGGAATTAGAGCTGGAAAGTTTACGGCTAAAAGCGAACCTGTCAGACAGTATCTGCAGTGTGCGTCACGCGTTCCCCGTTCTGTGGTTGCTTTTTCTGGTGGCTGTTTATTTCTTTTCCGCCGAATTTTTAAAGATGCTGTGTGTCATATCATGTTTACGTTTTTTTCTTTCAAGCCCACAAAAAAGGAAACTTTTGAGCCGGAGGACGACGTTGAGTCATTCGTGATCTGCCCAGCTCCGAAAGTGAGTGATGAATAGAAGGCAGCCAAGGCCTTTCAAAACCTCTTTTAGAGCTGAATTTCGTTTGGCTTTATTTAATTTATAGGTTCTGAAGTAGATTCTTAATGTGTGTGGACCGTCTTAGCTGTGTACTTTAAAAATGAGAGAGTGTGCATCGTATAAATGTTACTTTCACGTTAACTGTACTATGAACAAAGTGCTCATAACTTTTGCCTATCAGGTTGTGCAGGAAATTGTGTGTATTAAAATATAATTAAATCAATTCAGCCTTAATTTTGCGCAATCTACATGCTTCTAAAAGTTCTAATTTGAACTCTAACACAACCATTGAAACATTCAATACAGTTATTATGAACTGAACTTCAAGAAAAATGGAATCGATTGACAAATTTTATACTTCATTTTGTTCAGTCGTACGTCAGAGATATGACCTAATGAATTAGAGTTGCATTCGTAACTATTTACCTGCTATAAATCACATGAGAAGGTCAACTTACCTATTTGGGGGCCCAACCTCTAGGATTTCCCTCGTTCAACTGCAAAAAATAACGAAAATTGTAGCTGAACGAGTTAACGTGTGCCGTTTTTGCAATTTTGCTGTCAATGCGCTACATTTGGTAAAACGTATTACAAAAGTTTAAAAAATGCCTGTAAAACCGAAAAAATATTCTTCAACACCGCTCCAAATTATTCCAATGCTTTGAGGCACAATGCTCAAGTGAATATGTAATCTATTTTTTTGCGTTAAGGCATGCACAGCTTAATAATTACAGCAAATGCCTGCAGAAAATTTCCGATTTCGCATTTCCGATTTCAAGGGTACTAAGGTACGGTGCCGGATCAGCCGAGATAAACGCGGTGTTGATCGCGGTTTCTTCCCCACCTACTTCCTTCATCTCGAACGTGACGATGGTCGCCGATTCTTTCTTCTGGCTGCCCGTCGAAGACGTCGCTCAACTACCAGCAACTACGTGATTTCCTTTGACGCACCGATCTCTCTCGATCGAGCTGCCGTATGGCGGGTAAAGTGCGGGCCAACTTTGTGGGAACACATTTCACAGTGTACGATTTTCCGTCGACAAAAATAGTCAGAGGTGGAATGACCGAGCGTTCAGAGTCTGAAGTGGTAGCAACACCTGGAAGGAGTTCGATTATGAGTGGAAGCATTCCACCATCTCCGCGGGAAGCACGAGAGGTGGCCGCCATCATTTATGTACGTTTTTTCTGAATTTTAAATGGCTACTTGTGAATCATCAATAACAGACTTTTGCTTTATGGACCATACCTAATCTGTCCGACGGCATCTCTGAAAGGCGCAGATACCACATACGAATTAGTGAACTACTTCAAGTTTTAAATCCTAAATGCACATATTCTTTTTTATATAATCCTTGAGTTATGTGTAAATCTTAATTCTTATTGTTCAACGTTGCTGCTCCGCCAACAATAGAAATTGAAATTGAAGGCCTCTATCTTCACGTGTATTACATTTGGAACCAACATCTGGGATTTTAGCCAATGACATATTTCATTAGCTGACAATTGAAATTTTAAATCTGCTTTTGATTGACACAACATCATACGTGGTGACTGTAATAGTAATTATCTTACTGTAATATCTCAACATATTTTAGTCCCAACAGAATGCTGGCTTTTTATGCGCCACTTCTGTCAGCCTATAACCACCCAAATTGGTCAAGTATGGCTACTTAAATAGTATAAACTTTTTTCCATCAGTCTTAGGTGTCCATATAAATAAAATATGTTTTGTTATTGCCCAAGAATATCTTTTCTTAGACTTATTTGGTATAAAATTGTTTCCTCTCCCAATTTCATACTCGAAGAAAGCGTATCTTTTGGTTTTATAATTTTTTTTATTTACAAATAAGTTCGCATCCAACCTGCCGATGCGCTCATGTTTGAGGTTTGTGGACTAAAAGTGTTACTCTCCATGAGAAGAAAATCACGCATGCCTCTATGGTATTAAAGGGATACCATCTTAGTCTCATACTGCTTTTAAAATAGACATGGACTATGCATATTTCTTAAGGAGCATAAATAACTAGTCCTTAAAAACTATTTCCATTATAACATTGAATAGACAATTCGGCCAGTGCATTTCCATTACAACGAAATAATCCAAGGATGCGGGCAAGTAGAAAGAGTCATGCTGATGCGGGAAGGCAAACTTAGGCGTTCGGTTATGGAATACTATAATATGTCTACTTATTTCCTTTGAGATCAGCGATGATACCCATGTAAGCATTTAAGACGTCAAGTTTGGCAAACGTACGTTTTCTATTATTCATCATCAGGCCTATATAAAAGGGTAGAGTAACAAAAGTTTAAACATCCAATAAACAGTAAGCATGGGGTAGAGCGTTGAGGGGGCTCAGAGAACTGTCCAGTCCTATCATGGGGCAGATGGAGGGGAGGGTGAGGGGGAGGGAGAAGGAGGTGTCCGACACAGCTAGGTTTCTGTTTCGTCACTGTAGTGCGACATGGCAGGTGTGAACACGCATGCTGAGTTCGTGTTTGGGCAAGGGAGCCTCAGGGTCACTATAAACGCTTTTTGCGAGCACATGGTTGGGTTGGCTAACCGTTTGGCCACTGCCTCTGCCGTCGCAAGTATCCGATGACGCAGGAACTTGGAGTGTTTGGTTGGCACTTTTTTAGACGACGCGAAATGCTTGGTTGACGTCTACTCGGTGACCGCTTTCAACCAAACGAGCCAAAATTGCGCTAGAGTTGGACGTTACCATGCCTTGAGTTAGCCAGGTAGGATGGTGCTCGTGCATCCGCATGGATAGTGGCCTGGTAGTTCGACCAATATAACCTGCCCCACGGCATTCAGTGAAGACGTAGATGCACATTGAAGAGGTCTAAAATGGGCAGTCTATCGTCGCCTTCAAGGCAAAGACAATGGAGTGCTTGAGAACACTAGTCTTATCTTAGCGGCTGGGTAAGTGCGCGCGACAGCAGCATTTAAGCGACGATGCAGAAGTTCGATCGCCGGATCCTTTCGCAAAGGCAATGCGAGAAATATGTCCTTCTTCTCAACCGTTGGCACGTCCGGTAGTGTGTAGCTCACCGATCTGCTTAAAGAACATTTATGTTCCGTTGTGCCCTGGAACTCAGACTAGAGCCCTCACAGGCGGTCGCATAGCGACGTGTAGCATATGTTGCAAATATGGAACCGACAAAGAAAAGGGAGACCGGAATGGCCATTTCTGGCTTATAAGCCATCATCAGCCAGTCATACCCATTCCCAAGTGTGGAAAACCTGGGATTCGAACCCGTGACCTTTGATAACTGAGTCAAACGCTCTACCATTGAGCCACGGGCTCGTTGTTTTTTCGGTTGCGATCGGGTATATGATGATAGTGTGTAGCTCACCGATCTTCTTAAGGAACATTTATGTTCCGTTGCGCCCTGGAACTCAGACTAGAGCCCTCACAGGCGGTTGCATAGCGACGTGTAGCATATTTTGCAAATGTGGAACCGACAAAGACAAGGGAGACCGGAATGGCCATTTCTGGCTTATTAGCCATCATCAGCCAGTCCTTCCCAATCCCAAATGTGAAACTCCTGGGATTTGAACCCGCGACCTTTGGTAACTGAGTCAAACGCTCTACCATTGAGCCACGGGCTCGTTGTTTTGTCGGTTGCGATCGGGTATATGATGATAGTGTGTAGCTCACCGATCTACTTAAGAAACATTTATGTTCCGTTGTACCCTGGAACTCAGACTAGAGCCCTCACAGGCGGTCGCATAGCGACGTGTAGCATATGTTTGAAATGTGGAACCGACAAAGACAAGGGAGACCGGAATTGCCATTTCTGGCTTATTAGCCGTCATCAACCAGTCATACCCAATCCCAAGTGTGGAACACCTGGTATTCGAACCCACGACCTTTGGTAACTGAGTCAAACGCTCTACCATTGAGCCACGGGCTCGTTGTTTTTCGTTTGCGATCGGGTATATGATGATAGTGTGTAGCTCACCGATCTGCTTAAGGAACATTTATGTTCCGTTGTGCCCTGGAACTCAGACTAGAGCCCTCACAGGCGGTCGCATAGCGACGTGTAGCATATGTTGCAAATGTGGAACCGACAAAGATAAGGGAGACCGGAAAGGCCATTTCTGGCTTATTAGCCGTCATACCCAATCCCAAGTGTGGAACACCTGGGATTCGAACGCGCGACCTTTGGTTACTGAGTCAAACGCTCTACCATTGAGCCACGGGCTTGGTATTTTGTCGGTTGCGATCGGGTATATGATGATAGTGTGTAGCTCAACGATCTGCCTAAGGAACATTTATGTTTCGTTGTGCCCTGGTACTCAGACTAGAGCCCTCACAGGCGGTTGCATAGCGACGTGTAGCATATGTTGCAAATGTTGAACCGACAAAGACAAGGGAGACCGGAATGGCCATTTCTGGCTTATTAGCCGTCATCAGCCAGTCATACCCAATCCCAAGTGTGGAACCCCTGGGATTCGAACCCGCGACCTTTTGTAACTGAGTCAAACGCTCTACCATTGAGCCACGGGCTCGTTGTTTTGTCGGTTGCGATCGGGTATATGATGATAGTGTGTAGCTCACCGATCTGCTTACGGAACATTTATGTTCCGTTGTGCCCTGGAACTCAGACTAGAGCACTCACAGGCGGGCGCATAGCGACGTGTAGCATAGGTTGCAACAGACAAAACAACGAGTCCGTGGCTCAATGGTAGAGCGTTTGACTCAGTTACCAAAGGTCGCAGTTTCGATTCCCAGGTGTATTACACATGGGATTGGGTATGACTGGCTGATGACGGCTAATAAGTCAGAAATGGCTATTCCGGTCCCCCTTGTCTTTGTCGGTTCCACATTTGCAATATATATATATATGTATTGCTAAACTTCTCAGGAGATCCTTTTTCTCGCAGAGTGGTTTGTATAGGCGCGAGTTCATTCTCCAATGTATCAGGAGTACATATTCTCCTAGGACTGTTGGTAAGGCAAATGACTAGGCTTCGTTTCTGTGTTCTGTGGACCCCCTCAACCCTCTAACCCATAGTAACTGTTTATTGGATGTTTTAACTTGTGTTACTCTAACCTTATGTTACTGTAAAAGCCTGATGATGAATAATCGAAAGCGTACGTTCACCAAATATTACTGCTTATTTGATTGAGGTAGGCATTTATATAAGGTTTTTGGGTGGGTTAAACGCCCTGGGCACGGAAACTGTCCTGTTGGGGATTAGGCTTAGGTTTAAGTTTACTTGCCTTATTCGATGTTACCCAGTCCAACCTTCGTTGACCAATGACCTTGGATTTCCTGGTTTTCGCCCGTTATCATGCCCTTGATTTATATATTTTGCATTGCGAGTTTGTTCCAGCTTCTTGCCGAAATATTAAGACACGCACGTCTGAAATACGAGTATTCTCATAGCTATCCGGAGACTTCCTTGATTTTCTCTCATTTGCCCTAACCAGCACATACTGACCATATGGCAACCTTGCAAATCATTCAGAAGGCCTTTCTGGCTTCTACACGGTGGTCCGTGTTTATCATAAGTGCGAGGATATAGCTACTAATGTTCCCTATTTTAGCTATTTTCTCACTATGCTCAAGTGCTTTCTCATTCCTTTGGTCAAACGCCAGCTTTTACCACTAATATATTCTACACCCCAAACGAGTAGGGGTTGATTGGGACATCAGGTTGTCCTTGTCCTCTCCGTATAGGATGGGAGTACTTGGTAACAGCGCACTCGCGCCAAATGCTTGAAAGTGTGCTAAATACAGCTTGACTTAGGCGTCGCCTTAAATGTTCACTCGGAGTGTCCTCCTGAAACGGAATCTTGATGAAAACCCTCTCCTTGCCTGTCCTCTGCACCGTGGTCTTCGGTGGTCTTTCGGCCATTTGCTTAACAGGGAATCAACCAGGATACCCGCTGTATTGAAAAAATACCTTCTACCATCTTGATCTCTTCTTCGATGTTATACGTCGAGCAGATTCTTCTTATCCTTAGCGTCAAACAACGCACGCTTAAAATTTAATGTTAAGAAACTGCCCAAATTGGTGTGTTTCTCAGACCACGTCTTCTTTCGATAGGCGCGATTTCAAACACTGCCGTCAGGCTTTCTACAAAGAAACACCTCCATAAAAGAGAGCATTCCAACCCGATCTCTTTCTATGTTAACCTTTATTGACGTATTTTTACACCAAAAGAGTAAAAAATAAGCATATTTTTGTGCATTCTTTCTGTATACCCATTTATATTTCGAAGGACAATAAAAACTGACATACAACCTACATGCTGCTACATAAGTCGGAACTTCTTGTCAAAGTTAAGTTAGCGTGTCAACCTCACTGTTGTGGTCAGAATCTCGCTCAATCCCATTCCGTCCGTCCGCCCGCCAGATTGCTACTGGCGACAATAGATCTTGTGTCATAGGATATATGCCACATATAATACGTAGCCAGCACGCTAATGGGGCAAGATGCAAGACGCAGACAGCTGTTTCGCTGATAATTAGTACGCCTATCGCACTCTTCTTGTGCTAGCTACATATTATATGTGGTATGTGTTCCATGGCAAGACGTTCGATGTCGCCAGTAGCAAGCAGGTTGGCAGACAGAATGAGATCATGCGAGATCTTGACTAAAATAGTGAGGGTGATGTGCTTACTTGACTTCTCTATGCACCTCACCTCATAAAACATATGGCGTACTGATGATAGGTAACGAATGTGAAACGGATGTCTGCGTCTTACCTGCTGCACCCTTAGCGTGCTATCTACTTCTTATCGAGTGCGGTTTTTGAGGACGGCTGGCTTGAAGCGCATTCAACATCTTAGGCTTACGCTGCACGATAAACCATAGTGCACATCCACCAAAGTAATTCCTTTTAATCTACCACCTTTTTATGATTCCAGTTAAATTTTATTGAGATCAGTAACTGACTGCACAATTATTGCCTCTGGCATTAACGAATAGGTTCTTTCTTTTGCTTCTAGGACCCAAATATCTTAGGTTTCAAAGGGCCGCGCAAAATGACTGTCATCATTCCGAAAATGGATGAAGATGGCAACATGATGAACATTTATTCTGATAATGTATGTTACTTATGAGGTTCGCTTTTGCACTTCTTTGACCAATCACCGTCCTGTAGGATCCCTATTTTGATAGGCGGTCAATTATTTCTTGCCCCTTTGCAGTGCACAGACCTTTCTGCGTCTTGAATGTGGGCATAAGCACACCCCTGTACTGCTTTGCGCTAAACTCCACTGAGGTAATTGTTTCCATGCCCCTGCCATAACGTTAACCCTCCAAATCTTAACCCGCCCTGGAATTGAGCGCAAGCCTGCCTGCAATATGGGGGAGGAGAATACCCAGTTACTTTACCTTGTTGCATGATACGACCCGGCAAAAATTGGCCGTTTGGGCGTTTTTCTCATTTTCTTGTAACGTACTTATATATCTTTCGCTGATATATTCTTTCTCTATGGTAACCATGCACACTATCTTCATTTACCTTTAGACCACATTCTAGGATTGTAACGGCGCAGCTGGATGGCCATAGAAATACTCACATATTGCTCGACCAGTTAATGTTTGCCTGTTCTGTTTCTCAAATACTTAGAAGCGGAAACTAAACTAATCGATAATAATCTTTTCATTTTTGCAAAATTTCAAGTAACCATTCAATAATAGTCATGTTTGCATTAACTCATACTTCATTCTTAAATGTCGGAATAATATCAGCGGACTTAAACAAAAGAATTATTTGTGATTATGGGTATTGCATTTGAGACTACGCAGTCCCACAGATTTGCAAATCTGACATTTAAAAATCGCGTGTTTAGTTGCAATCACTTTGTAATGGTTCACGGTGTACAGTCTATCCATTTTAAATTGTGACGAGTCTTGTTTGATAAAACTCCCGAGTTCTGCTAATCCCCACATGTTACTCTTCATGAGTCAATTGGAAAACATTTGTTTTCGGCAATTTATTTCCAGGCAACTATAATTTCCTGGAGAACAAATTTGTACCAGTGTGTCGATGTCCTCTTTTTTCTTTCGTGACTCGTTTTTTGCCAGACTGATTTATATGTTTCTCGTAGGAGTGCGCGGGAGTGGAAGGTAATCACGCACTCCGAAAGTCGATTGCTCTCCTCTGGAAAAAGCAAGCCACGGTGGGCAAGCAAGGTCTAAGAGAACTATTACCATGAGAAATTGCCCTAATACAGAGCAATGTTCATTTATCCCTAAATTTATAAACACTTTTATTGATAAAATAAATTTAAAACTTTTTAGACCTTAAAAAAATGATATTTGCCGAAAAAGACTAGGAGAATGAGTTAAATGCACAACCTTTTTGGCCTAAATCCCAATTTCCCTAATCCCCTTTCATGAGCTAGGTAATACACAGTACTTAGAACCGTGACCGGTCAAGTTTTGTAGATTACATGTTCGTACGCACACACACTGTCGGTAAACACGCAATTATCTAGCTCAAAGCATGCCAGGCGTTTTTCAGCATTCCTTACTTAAGAAATCATGTAAATGGAATGGCGAAACAGCTGTAACGTATGGACATTTTAACCAGCAACGTTTGGTTAGCGCCTTACTCATTCAAGCCTTTTATACACTTAGAGACTTCACGACGCGAAGACTGCTTACTCATCCAAACAAATTTCCAAGGTAAAAAAATGAATAGATTGCAGAGGATGCCGAACTCTAAGGCTTCTTTCCTCACCTATACTGAACTTTTTACGCTTAAGAGACTAAAGCAACCGCACTTATACTATGATCTCAATTTCATTTCCCCATCATGAAGGTGTTGCAACGTAACATAATCTCTAAGTTATTTCCTAATCGAATATTTAGGGCGGACGTAAACACGTAATTTATTTCATAAGTTTGAAACAACAAGATCGCAAAATGCGACCCAACTCAGGGAACAAAAAGAAAGGTCCGCGGATAATCCGCGACCACCCTACATGCCAAAGAAACCCTAATTTTATCCATCGTGCTCGTTAGGGTTAGCATTAACTGTCGGGTGAGAGTCACACAATATTTCGTTGGCGGTAGGAAAACCGAATTATCGAGTCAAATGGCAACTTTTCAAGTGGCGATTATCAGGACGCCGCGGTTGTTTCAAACGCATCTGTTTTACTTTGAGAAGGAAAAATCGCGCAGAGCGGCCTTCATTCTTACTCCCATCGAGGGTCCGAATAAAAGGTGATCCGGCAAACTAGGAATGATATCGCCACTGGATTTCGCAATCTGCCCACTTTTCAGTGCAACAACCTATTGTGCGACCCGTCTAACCTGGCAACGAATGCTTATCTTAACGAAGACAACAGTCAGGTTAAGGGTTAGCTTGGTGCTCTTTATTTATCCTGATCTTCGAAAATACTATTACCGCTAGTCCCATATTGCACGCTAAACTATTTTTTGTTCCCTGAGTTAGGTCACCTTTTACGTTCTGGCTCTTGAAACTTCCAGTCACGGCAATATTTCACGCAACTAGTCAAACCTTTCTAGTTCCAAGGGCCTAACTTTAAAGAATTTCTGCTTTTTCATGAGCGGTAGTTAATCCGGCGCATGTAACAAGGGCCATTGTTGTACAGAGGTTGCCGTGCTGCTCTATATGTGGATTCCTTTACAGTGAAGAAGATCTTACACGCGTCTAACTCGCATTCCCTTCCCAAGCTTGCCGTCTGTTAGCGGCAAGCTGTGGTCCAGGCTTCTTGAGATCGGCACAAGTGCTATTACTGACACGACTGAATTCACCGTTACGCGGGCCACACACATGCTTTTCTCTGACCTCTTCTCGTAAGGGTTGATAAAAAGGCACTATTGAAATGAATCAGTGTGGACTGACTCACAGCGCTAATGAGGATCAAATTATCTCGTCGGTTCAAACATTTACTGGTCATTATTTTTGGAGTGCGTAAAGACAATTTAAGGCCCACGTGTCTTCTTTGAATGAGAAAAAAGATAGTTCTGGCTTTGCATGCCGAATCTATCGAAGGGTCGAACACAATCTCTCGTTTCCCGCAGCATATATCGGTGGAAGCCTCGAGCAAACCAACTAGATGGGAAAGATTTGAGCGGGTTTTGCAACTCTTTTGCCTCCCCTGAAGTTTTTCGCCAGAAAAACTTTTGTTTTAAGACCCCAGCAGCACGCAATCAACTGAAAACTGCAGTCAGAAGGCTGGAAACGACTCAATATGGCTTGGATCGTTGCAGCGAGGACATTAAAGCACGACTAGGTTTTAACTATGCATACATATTTAAGAATGCACAGTTCTAAGATAACAAAGCGGATCCGTCATAAAAGAGCTAAAATCGTTGTTTTTTTCCTTTTCTCTTAGGATTCCTGTCTGCTGTTGGATCAGTGGCGGAAAAGGAAGACCTATGCCATCATGGAACTGCGGAACAAAACTCCCGTTTGGAATGAAGGTAAGGACAGACATCTCTTCCAATCTGCCTACACCCGAATAGGACAGTATTCAGAGGCGCTGTTTCGAGGATGGATGATACGCTATCTAAGCAGGCGAAGTTAACGCAAACGAGATAGTGTTGGGGTTGCCGATGCGTGATGACTTCCTCGGCGCCGACTGCAGCATGTTGGGCCTTAACTTCAAATGTGTTTGACTTTGACACTTTATCACGACTCAACGAATAAGGAAGTTATTAAACTGAGAAGCTTATTAGTGTCTGATGGTTCCCGAATTCGAAAGCACGGAAAGGCTGTTAGTTCATGAAAGTACACCGTGGGTTTTGGTCAGTCCCTTCTCTCTAACGCTGAATTTACAATTATAGCATAATGTTAAAACTAGAGCATATTTCACTATCAAACCAAAGACTCTGCAAGAAAAACAAGACGTTAGCAACTGATGATAAGTCAGAGAGATAATCTGAAACGTCAGGCCAATTAACATCAACACTATGCCGGCTTCAAAGCATACTTGTCGACATAGATCGGCGCGATAAGCTTGGGAGAATTTATGGAAGCCTTGGTTATCTTAATATCTATTACTTCAACAACTTAATGCCTTATAAGGAATGTGGATCCAAGCCTTCCCGTGGATTCGTCGGTCTAAGCATGAAAGGGACCCGGTACCACGAAATTTTCTTACTAGCTTCCTACGGTTGAGGTGCCGGCCTCTTCGTACATGGAAACTAGCACAAACAAGAAGTGTCTGCTCAAACTCGTTACAGCGTTTAACCGATGGAGCTGTGTGAACTACTTCGTTGATGAAAACGGGCAGTCTCTGTGGAAGCCTTTCTTGAAGTTATTTTTTTCCTGACTCGCATGGCGAGCCTATTTCTCCCTAAAGCACTCATTTCCGTTCCTAGATACCCAATCGTATGTTCTTAACTTTCACGGACGTGTCACACAGGCATCAGTGAAGAATTTTCAAATCGTACCGAAGGCAGATGGTGAGTGCTCGAAAACGTATCTGGCTCTTTTTTACTACAACCCGCAGACTCGCTTTGTGGCTTATTCTGTACAATGACCTTTGCAGAAAATAATGTTCTCATGCAATTTGGTCGCGTCTCGGAGGACGTTTTCAGCATGGATTTTGAGTACCCTCTCTGTGCCCTGCAGGCTTTTGGCATAGCTCTCTCCTCATTTGACGGAAAACTGGCCTGTGAATGAGGGCACCAACAGAATCCAGCACTGATGCAACATTTCTGCCTCGAAAAACCGGTCGTGCGTACCGTCTACCCCAGTCTGGACCCACGTGCAGTACGGGGTCTTGTCTAAAGCATCCAACAGAAGTCGTCTCCCCAAAATCAAAACGCCACCTCTTCTCCGTCTGGCCCCCACTGATTTTCCTACACTTAAAATGTCCTTTTTGTGTGGCTGGCCTGCAGCACGCAGACCGCAAACCCAAACGAGGGCCTGTAACTTATCCTCTATCCAAACCCACTGTCGCCTGAAACATTTGCTCCCTGTCGTAATCAGCTGCACACACCATGCAACACGAAAGGCATGCACATACATACACTCTACCCTATGAGAATATTTTGTAACGTAAGATATTTCTGTCAATTAATTATATTTTCAAGTGGAAGACTGTGTCATTTTGGAGAGGCCTACCATTTTCGAAGGAGAAAATCATAAATTGCTATCCATAGAATTGACTTGCATTGAATGCCTGTAGTCCAGCATATTTGGTTTGATATCAGTAAACAGATGGGTGCAGGCAAAAGTGAAGGAATGACAGGGCAGCCAAGAGTTCCCTTATGAATTCCCGAGGCTTGGTTGTGCCAGGTAGGGCTCCTCACTTTGGCAATTTATTACCATAGCTCAAACATCATAACCTGGACGAAAGGCTCATTTCCAATCCCTTTAACGCAGACTCGCCCCTAATGTGGAGGATCGACACCGACAACTCTCTTCTTGACGGTTTAACAAATAATAAATCGGACGTACATAAAGTCATGGCTTGAAAGGATGTCAAATTTCGGGGTAATTTGGCTTACTTTTGCAAAGCAAATCGGAAGGCAATTGCTACAAGGACTCCTTCGCTTAAGTTATGTGCAGCGGGCGAGTGGTCCGCGTAGACGTTACTCAAATCACATTGGCAACTGTACCCACGACTATAGTCGGTCATTTTGAATTTGCACTTCGAAGCCGGTGGGTGCGACCGCAGACCGACTAGCATAACGAACTCACCGCAATAGAACTCCTCGTACATTTGATGTGTTGAAGCCTGCGTCTCCGGTTTGATATCCGTAAGCAGATTGACAAATTTACAGTGTGGACACCAGTTTTCGCATGCACAACTCGCGTCTCGACCATCTTCGACGGTTAATTCTCAACCTAACGAATCACCAAAGGCGCGCGCTGCCAAGTTTATTCTCATAAATAACGTCAGCTGTGTTGGTTAATGATTTCTGAGAGGTCCATCATGGCAGGTTACGCCATCCAGACGAGCTGGACTCTTCGGTCATCCCTTTCAGTACATGGGACTGCCAAGAAAAATGATGCACTCTGACTTCTGAAAACAAATAAGACCTCGGAAAATCCGCATAAATATGCAATATTCTGAAGTGCTAGTTCGATCGTTGCAGAGGACATCTACAGTATTACCTGCGCAGCACCGGTACCTTGCGTGAGAATTAGTTTAAAATGAGGGGGACTTTCACAGCATCTACTTCAATCTCTCCTTAAATGACCGCCGAGTTGCGATGGCCACTGTCGAGACAACCACAGACGGGCGCAAGCTCAGTGGCAGGCAAAATTAAGCATGCACAATCAGGTCCTGACAACATGGGGGACGGTTCGGATCTCATATACGTGTGGGTCATAAAGGGCACATTAAGCGGTTCTTGCAGCCCGACTCGCGGACGCTAAAAGGGGATCGTGAAGTCGAGTTATCCCGTCAGTTGGCAAGCCAAAAATCTCAACACCTTATGATAGACTCAAGCCTGTCAGATTGTTATGGCAAAGAATGCGCTGATCTGCCGCGAAGATAGATTCCCTGGTGAGAGCCCTATTCTCTCCCCACCTGCCTTGCACCAGTCGACTAGCCATACCGACATGTCGGCCAACTATTGATTGGATGCTTTCAACCTGCTGTGAAGCATGCGGTGGACGTCTTCGAACTGTCGATGGAATATGGCGCCGTGGTCATGTAAGTACGGCTCGCCGCTCACACCAGTACCAGCAACCATTGTGCACGGAAACACCCCCATAGAAACATCGGTTCTTCACCTTGGTGATAATCAGCCTCGACCTTTCTGTGAATATATGATCGCTATCTGAATTCACCACTGGGCTCACTCGAGGGAAACAAATTTTCAAAACTATATGGAAAGCTGGCGTGCCATTAACAATACCGAAAAAGACAAAGGTGACTGGAATGGTCATTTCTAGCTCAGTAGCCGTCATCAGCCAGACATACCCAACCTCAGCTGGTGCCCCACGCAAGGCTCGGACCCGTGACCTGTTGATCAGAAGTCCAACGCTCCAACAATTGAGCCTTGTGTGGGAAGTAACCTGGGGTTTGGTATGACCGTCTGATGATGGCAGATGAGCCAGAAATGGCCATTTCAGTCTCCCTTGTCTTTGTCAACGTTGTTAATCTGTCTCTAATACTACTACTGGCCGCTATGCGGCCACTGGCGGTGCTCGAGAGTGAGCCCCAAGGCAGAGCGGAACGAGTGAGTCCGTTATAGCGATCGGTGAGCGTTCATTAACGAATGTCTAGTGTGCCATTTTTACAAAAATCTGAAACGCCAGAAATTTCCCAAAAAATCTAACTTAATAACGGTATTCGTAAAATTACATGACTTTGAACATAACTTTCATTCGCCTAAGCGTCCACCCGTGCTCTAAAAGCAGCAATCAGGCTCACTTTTTGCGGTTTTTTATTCCCTCGGATACGAATCGCCAACTTGGTGTAAAGCAGTCTGAATCAAGTTTGTTAGGCTCACGCAGCTACAGAATATCGGCGAGCCACATGCCTGGACTCTTAGCTAGCACTTGTGCTGTTAAGAATGGTGCATCATATAATCCAGGTTCACTCTTCCCGGAGCCAAGGTGTCGGTCCGGAAAAGAAAACCAAGACGTGGTAAACCATGATCATCAAATTTACAAACGTTTCTAAACGCAGAAAGGAAGTAGCAACTAGAGCATCCCGTAGTCGGATGGAGTTGGGTATCACAGAAACCAAAAGGGCCCTCACTAAGAGGTAAAAAATAGAAGAGATGGCAGGCAGGCAGGCAGATATTGAGAACTGGGAATAGAAACGAAACGCAAATAAAGTGTCCTGATCAGGATTGCCCAAAAGAGACAGCCGTGTAGCCTCCAGGTTGAGAGTTGGTAGGCTGCGAAGCCGACATTGTGGTCTGGGCGTAGACAGCACTCGAATATTCATAACTGGCGGCGCCTGTATTGTAGGCGGTAGCACCAAGAGATGGATGCTGTTGCCATTGGGTCTGAGGGTAAACCGGAGCAAAACCAGTGGCTGCTGAGGGGAACCCCTGGGGTTTGGGCTCCGACTGGTAGACGCCCGTGTAGTCGTTGAGACTACCGGTGGAGTAGCCCGGCTGAAGGACATGGCCTGTTTCGCCTGCCAACTGGTGGGATGGCGCGAGATAAGCAGCAGCAGCAGCAGTATCTGCCACCGCTGAGGCAGTAGTGACGACAGAGCTCCCCGGAGGGTTGACGACTGCTGCGGAAGCAGGAAGAGAAACCGGGTCGATAGCGTTCTGTGGCACTGCAACTGTGACCGATTGTGGTCCCGAGCCGGAGGAGTTCTGCAGGGCCTCAGTTACCACTGGTTGAGGAGTACTAGCCGATGTCGGTATGGCGGATACCTGTGAGAGAGAAGGTGAGTCAGAGCTGAAATTTAGTTGCCAGCAAAAAAATGCAATAGAACGGAGCATCGGCGGTGGCCACTGGGCATCATTTTGGCAAAGACGATGGATGATAAAACAGCACCGGGCGAGAAACAGAGGGCAGCCAAACTAACAACACAGTGATATATAGGACGTACAATGGGATTTGCATGCATAAGGACATCGAAAATCATTCAGAAAAAAGTCAAACTACAGAAGTAGTCATTTTTACACGGCATAAGTTTTTTTAAAAAACAGCCGGCAGAAAGCGTGCTCAAGAGCCGTCATCATGGTGTAAGTGAAATATATTGGGATTGTGCTGCATGATCATTAATATTAAAACCCTACCTGCGTAATCCGAATCGAAAATAAACTTCCAAATGTTAGTCGACAGTTCATGAGACAGGCAAACGACTATTGGTGGCAATGCCAAGGGAAACTGGAATGGCCAATTCGGGCTCATTATCCGTCATCAGCCAGTTATACCCAACCCCAGGTGGTGTCCCACGTAGGGCTCGAACGCGCGACCTCTTGATCAGAGGTCCAACGCACTAACCATTGTTTCCGTTTCAACTACTCCTCAGCCCCCGCCCTCACAAAGAAGGGACCGAAAAAAAGGCAACATTTGCAGCCTCTAAATAACTCCACTGGAGGTAAACTGAAAAAATACAAAAAATGGCCTCTAAAGGGGCGATGCAAACTCCACTCACCGGTGCCACAACAGAAAGGGACTGTTGCTCTAGCTTCTGTGTGAGATCCGCAATTTGGGAGTCCTGGTCGCTCAGAAGAAGCAGCAGGTCTGTGTGCTCCGCCTGCAAATTATCCTTTTCCGTTTTTAGTGTCTTCAACATGACTTCTAGCTCCTTAAAGACGTGAACAGACACGGCAGTAGGTGGTTTTAAGGGCAGTAAAATTACAATACGCGTGCTTTACCGGCTATAGAAGAAGGCTGGGATCAGAGTTTGACCAAAGAGCATATAAAGGGACCTCGAGGGCCAGACAGTTCCGATAGGCTAACGAAACTGGTATTACTTGAAATAGAACTACCTGATTACTGACCAGCTATTTATCAACTAGTTACTAGGTAATAGACAAGACAGGCTTAATTCGCCGATCTTGTGCCACTGCAGGCGCAGCTAGTATCCGTGCTATCAGTGTTGTAAATACTTACGCAGTTGTATACTACTGACTACCTGTTAGCAGCCCGTGGATATTATGCGGTTATTCCGCAGTGGCCGGTGGAGTTCAGATAAAATATTCATATCAAATTTCGGACCGAGCCTGAAAAGCTATGTCCCAAAGGATTTGCCTCAAGCTCGCAGATTAATTTTCCCGGAAATAAGGCAAAGAATAATAATAATAAAACAATAACTGTTTACTGTCATGACAGGCGTCCCTGAATGCTTAAGGAGAACCCACCTGAATACGCTTTTCGGCGGCCTGTAGTTTTGCTGTCTTTTCCTCCTGTAAGAGGAAGCAACAAGAGGGATCCACAAGGGGAGCAAAAACGCGGATTTAAGCAAGCAAAGAAAAAATGACTTGTGAAGGAAGGTTATGGGCCGATTTTAACGTTTTTGTGAAGTTGGCGGGGGCATAGGAAACGTGGTCGGGATGACAAACCATGGGGTTGACAGACCCTCAGCACAATAGAGCTGAATTAAGATGAAACAATAGGTTCGAGCATCGTGAAAAGGTAGCTTATTAGGCCGAGCACTCGAATTTCTTCTCGCGTTCATCGGCGTACGATAGCAAAACGAATTCCTTTAGTGAATAAACTAGAAATAGCGGATCATCAGTACGTCATATGCCTTCTGCAGTAAGGCATATACAGAAGTTAAACAAAGCAAGTAATTTGACGAGTGGAGACTACGTAGGATAAAAAGTGATATGCAGATGCAAGGAGAACAGCTTCACACAACCTCTGAAAACATTATGTGTCTAGCAGTATTGCAAGCTGCATTCAGAAATAGTCTCTTCACAAATTATGTGAAATGTCCCAGCTGTGAAAAAAATAACAGCGATAATAGCAACTTACCAGAGCCGCCTGGAGGACTGAGTTAGCTAAAACATGTAAAGAGATGCAGCAAATGGGGCATAAAATGTCTCCATAAAAGAAAGCATATCTTCTCGGAGGGAAAATAACAAAGGATAATGAATGACACAGTGATGGTGGTGCTGGTGGCAGTAGAAACGGTAGTGCTGGTAGAAGTAGTAGTATAAGTAGGAGTAGCAGTACTTATAGTAGCAGTAGTGATAATATTACTATAAGTGTGATTAGTAACATTTATATTAGTATTAATGGTAGATGTAGTAACAGTGGTAGTACCAGCACTAGTAGTAGTAGTAGTACTAATAGTATTAGCAGTGATAACAGTAGTATAAGTAATATTACTATTAGTAGTAATGGTATATGCAGTTCCAGTGGTATAAGTAACAGAAATAGTAGAAACAGTAGTAGCTGTAGTAGTATAAGCAGTAGTAGAAGTAGCATCATTAGTATTAGTAGTCGTTTTCGTAGTAGAAGTATTAGAAGTAGTAGTAGTAATAGTATTACTACTAACTACTAACCTGAACTGAAGTAATATTACTAGTAGCGGAAGATGCAGCAACACTGGTGGCAGAAGTAGTAGTAGTCGTAGTAGTCGGTGAAGTAGTATTAATAGTGGAAGTAGTCGTAGTAGTATTATTAATATTATTAGTAGTGATAGTAGAACTATTAGTAGGATTAGAAATATTACTATTAGTAGTAGTGGTAGTATTAATATTATTAGTAGTGATTTGTAATAGTCGTTGTAGTAGCAGCAGCGGTTGTAGTAGTAGTAATATTAGTAATAGTAGTAGCAGCAGTATTAATAGTAGTAGTAACAGTAATATTATAAGTACTTTTACTATTAGTAGTAGTAGTGCTACAGTGGTAGTACCAGTAGTAGTAATAGAAAGTAGTAGTAGTCGTAGTAGTAGTAGTAGTAGTAGTAGTAGTAGTAGTAGTAGTAGAAGAAGTAATAGTATTAATAGTAGGGACTGGGATGTATATGGAGCATTAATAAGGCAAGGTAAGTGGAGCCTACAGGGGTCCCTGTTCTCTGTCTGTAATGACTGCTGATCCTGAGTGTGTGCAGCCTTGAGCTGGCGTTCGAGTTCAATGACTCGCAATTGGAAATTCTGCAGCGCCCGATCCCTCTCGGCGATTGCCCTTTGGAAAGCAGCCAGGGTATCCGCAGAGGAGCTACCGGCGGCGGGATTATGTGCATCAACGGTAGCGGTGACGGAAGCAGCCTGGGGAGTCGGTTCATCAGATCGGGAGAAAATCGAAAGAACCTCGACTACAACAAGATTAAATAGACACAAAAGTATTCAACAACTTCGAAATAGTAAGCTGTTGAGTTTGATAAGGGCGGCAAACACATTTATGAAGACACAGAGAGAAGCAAAAGGTAGTAAACATTGACAAGACAAAAGCAGCCGCCAAACTGAGCAAACGCAAAGTATAACATTAACTTATAAGCAAGATACAAGGGAGAGTTGAAACGGAAACAGCATTTCGTGGTAAAACAACTATAATACGGTAGCGTGGAGTAAGCTAATGAATGACAACCAAGCATCATCAGACCTGAGCAGTTGAACATCTGCTTTCATGTTTTATAGATCACAAATTCAAAGAAAAGAAGTTCTTTGATAAACAATAAGTAACTTTATTAGGTAAATTTTTCAACGCTTGTTCCCTAGGTCGTCATCAGACTTGTGGTAAGTATCCAAAAAAAAACAGTTTAAATTTAAAACGTGCCAGAAAATCGATAGTGCTGAATCAGTCCTACCAATAGCTCTAATTGTAAATGGATATCGCGTTCGGATTGGCTACCGCCTTTCCACTTTTCCCTGAGATTGTTGTAGACGGCATCCAATTCTATGTGCCGATTATTGCACGAGTCATCAGCATGAACGGCCTCTAAGAATTTCCGGCCTTTCTTCGATGGGCAGAAGGCAACAATGCACGTTTTGTTCCATGCAAATTTGCACCCAGTTTCTAGTGCATGTATGGCAACTTGAGACAGGTGGTCTCGTTTCTTTACAGCCAACTGAGGTTCGTGTAGGCGTGTAGAGACCGATTTTCCTGTTTGGTAGGAATAAACCAAATTACATCTGTTTCGCGGGATTTTATAAACGACTTCGTTTTTTTATCTAAATAGCCAACCCTATCCTTAGGGTGTACAAGCTGGTTTCGAGGTGTAGTTGTTGGTTTGTGCGCCACGTAAATTTGGTGCTTCCGCAGGTGTCGTTTAACGAGTTCAGACACGTCTTTATGTATGGTAGTGTTCGCTAGTTTTTTTTTTAATGTGGGCGCTTGATCAGAACAATCTAGTTCCTTATCCTTTTCTTTTAATTCCTGATGTCACATGCATCTATGTACAAAATCTCAAGGGTAACCGTTACTGGAAAACAGTTTGAATAGATAAGTTAGTTCAATTTGGCAAAATCCGCTGGTAGAACAGTGGGTTTTTGCTCGATTGATGAGGGCGTTGACAGTGGGCGACAGGGTGGTTGCTCTCACAATGTAGGATAACATCCGCATTAGCTTCTTTGCGATAAACTGATGTTTCAAATGTCCCGTCAGTCTTTCGCTGTACGAGGACGTCAAGAAGAGGTAGTTGGTTGTCAATTTCTTTTTCGAGCGTAGATGTTATTCCATCTACCGTCGAATTAATAATACTATGAAGTGTTTCCAGTCGGTCCCTTTTAACGATGACAAACGGGTCATCAACGTAGCGTACCCATAACTTGGGGTTAACCAGTGGTAGGGCAGTAGCTTTTAATTTTGGCATCGTTATTTCCGCTAAGAAGCCAGAGATGGGTGAGTCAGAGGGGCTCCCTTTCGCTGTTCCCTTGTGAGAATGAAAAATTCGTTTCTAGGCATAAGTTCAAGAGTTCAGGCAGGGCAGATGCAGAAACATCCATGTCATAAGCGTGGAGTAATTCTTCTGTGTATTGCCTTGTCAGATCTAATGGTATGGAAGTGAAGAGTGAAACAACCTCGAAAGACACCATTATTTCATCTGCTGCAATATTGAGTCTTCGTAATTTGTCAGAAACCCTAAAGAGTTGTCAATGCATTTTTCACAATTCTTTGTCAATGGGTGTAATTTGCGGAAAAGCTACTTACAACAAGTCTGACGACGACCTGGGGAACCAGCGTCGAAAATTTACCTAATAAAGTTTTTTATTGTTTCCCAAAGAACTTCTTTTCTTCAAATTATACTTCTTGGGATGCCCGTCTTCCAATGTATTCGTATAGATCCCAAATTATACCACCCCATTCAATCGCGGAGGCAAAACGAATGCTCATGACCAAAAAACATAAGGCGGGAAAGCGAATTAGCAAAAGGTCTAAATATAGGGAGGAGGGGCAGATCTTCGGTCAAAAATGAGACGCAAGCCAGGCAGAAAAGTGACCTAGCGTACGTTAAACTTACACTCAATGACCTTGAAAATCTGCGTGAATTCATAGTCAAAAACCAGGTCGTGGGGTTGAGAGGCCTTTAATTGGGGGCTCTGAAGGGCTAGAATGAACGCCTCAGATCGGGAAATTTGGTTGATCCTTTTGGTGAGGTCATCAACTCCCATGCGTTCCTCAATTATCTTGACCAATGTTTTGCTGGAGAAAAAGGGAGTTAAAGTAAAGGTAGACTGGGTGTACTAAATTGAGCATTCAGAGGCAAATTGCATGACCTTCTACAACTTTGAAAGTTGTCTTGCTTACAGAACCTAGCTTCTGAAGGAAAATGAAGGAATAAATGCAGCCTCACTGTTTATGAGTTGGTTTTCAGATCGCATAAATCTCTCACGGGATAATCCTTGATGTCACTGGTGCTTATATTTTCTCTGATCATACAAAATTTGGAATGAATCAGATAACCTGAGCTAACACTTTCCTCTATACATAAGGATTTTTCCCAGATTTATCAGCCCCTACTGTACTTAAAATTTATCATTCAACACAATCATTACTACTATTATATTTTGCGTCGCGCGTCGATAGTTGGGTCACCGTTTTTTAGCACGATCAACCACAGCAGAAGGATTAGGTAATACCGTGCAGGAAGGGCATTCATTACTCTGTTTGTGGTATGTTCGTTTCATTGCACCCTACACTCTAATTTAAAGCCCTTACAGGCAGCCGCAGAGCGACTGATGATGATGATGATGCTGATGATGATGATGATGATGATGATGATGATGATGATGAGGAGGAGGAGGAGGAGGAGGAGGAGGAGGAGGAGGAGGAGGAGGAGGAGGAGGAGGAGGAGGAGGAGGAGGGGAAGGAGGATGAGAGGAGGCTTGGGAGGTAATTTAAGCGAAGGATTTAATTAGTGAGCCTTACCAGATCTGATGGTATGGATGTGAAGAGAGAAAAAAACATCGAAAGACACCATTATTTTATCTGCTGCAATGTTGAGTCTTCGTAATTTGTCCAGAAACCCTAGAGAGTTGTCAATGGATGTTTCATAATTCTTTGTCAATGGTTTTAATTTGCGGAAAATTCACTTGGATGGCATTTAAGATATTTGTTCAAGTCGCCCAGATGCGAAGAATATGAACATATGGGGTCGAATTTATGACACAGCAAAAGAGCATTCACCACGCAATTAGGCGAGAAACCGTTGGAACTTCGCTACTTCTTATAGGCAACGGGTTCCTACCTTCCATGAATTTTGGCCTCGAAGGCTTGTGGACTAGAGGAGAGACCGACTTTTAAAACTGTCATCTTCCAGAATAACCATTTGATCAACACTCAGGTGCAACATTCTAAGGTGCAACTTCTACGCAGAAGGTGGGCGTGGCCGAAAAATCCGTCCTGACCTAAGTCATGGCAGTTAGTGTGAAAGCTGCGAGTGTTACCAAGTTACTGTGAATGGCTAAATCTGAGGACAACGACGTTGTAAGCAGTACTGATGAGATTTTAATAAATGCAGTCACATCATGCTGTTATGGGCAGTAAAATGACTAAGTGCTTAAATATACAGTTAATGTATTGGCAGCAAATGTTAAATTGTATTCTAGAACCCTAGGAGAGTATTTTACTGCACCTTAGGCTAATTGTAGGGCGCAGGTCGTTTTAAAATGATAGGAAACACAACAGGTTAGCCAATTACCTTAGGAGTTTGGGTGTAGCTTGAGAGGACGTTCACTTTCAAGAGCTAAGGTTAGCGCTTTTGAGTGTTCAGACAGGGAGCCATCGAGTGGCTTAGCTCACTGAACCGTCATCACCTATAATAGGCTGGCTATGATGGCTTCGACCACGTGGCTGCTTGCCAGGATGGCAGAACCCGCGCAGCCTGTTAGTCTAC
This sequence comes from Schistocephalus solidus, assembly GCA_017591395.1. Classification (NCBI taxonomy): domain Eukaryota; kingdom Metazoa; phylum Platyhelminthes; class Cestoda; order Diphyllobothriidea; family Diphyllobothriidae; genus Schistocephalus; species Schistocephalus solidus. Next base: position 116,479 of record WEDG01002315.1, read on the forward strand.
CTGCTGGCTTTCCGGCACGTCCACAGGTGACGCATCGTGGAACGACCTACAGCGAAGGTTACGCGCGAAATAAGCCGACCCTCGGGTCCGGTGAATAAGCATTTGCGGACACACAGCAATAATGCTACCAGGGCACGGAGGGCTGAAGTCTGGCACGCCGAGTGTCCTATAAAAAGCCTCAAAGCCCGGTGACGGCATTGTGACATGGCGATCGTGAACCTACATTAAATAATTTTGCTTGCAACCCTTCTATTGTGGTAAGGTTCTTGATCCAAAGCGCTGAAGAAAACAACCTCAAGAAAGCAATCCAAGCCCTTGTTGAGGAGCCGGCTGTATGCCCGATTCCCAAGAAAACGCATGAAAATATACCGGAATACCGCATACGACCCCTGGCACTGCGTCCGCGGGAATCGACGCGCTCCAAAACCTTCGTCCAGCGGTGCGGACGAATAGCATGCGAGCTGGACTACTCAATCAGAAACGAGGTCTTGATATCGAATGCTGGAATGTGCGAACTTTTCTGGACACCAGTCTTCGTCAGCACAGCGTGGATGTCTGCTGCCTGACTGAAGTCCGAAGTCACGACTTAGGTACAAAATGAATACAAATCTCGGGAGTTAACTTCCACATCACCCCATGACATAGCGGTACACGCAACTCTTCTGGTAGACATGGTTTGGCTATCGCTCCCTCGGAGCAAGCAAACCGTGATCTGTCTGCATGGGAACCAGTCAATGAGTGGATGGCTTAATTGCGACTAAAGGATCACCTTATGAACATCTCCGTCGCACTAACATGCAATACCAACAGCGCGATAAAAGGACCTTCTACTCACAGTTACATGAGTTGGTTGAAAGACTCCCTCACTGCCGAGGACTGGGATGGCCAGACCGGACCCGGCGACTTTTCGATCACCGTATTGGCTGCTTTGGTTTTTGATACGACAAGGGAGAGATAATGCAGAATTTTTCTGGTCATAACTGACTGTTTGGCAATAATACGTGCTTCCGGCATCGCCAGACCTGATAAAGCTACATTTTTTACAGTCCGTCTCAGGAGTACGGCGCTCCTATCCTAAATCAAAAGCCGACCAGTCAACGGAGGTCAGCGCAAAATCTGGCTCGACACGTGCCGTCCAGATATCAGGGTGGAACCTGGACCTACGGTATTCCGTTTGCAAGGCCATAGAGGAGAGCGAAGAATTTTAATAAAACCGCAGTCGAAAACCGTATCGTTTAGGGAACCATTTTTAGGGGACACAGTTGAGACTGTATAAAGCATAAGTAAGAAGGAATTAGTGTTATTAGCCTTACAAACCCTTTCCTTAGTATCCCAAACCACACGAGTACGCCGGTTTTCACGCCCAATTAAAGCTCTGTGTCTGGACGTCGAACTTAAATGTGCTCATATACGTTCCTGTTAATCCTGCGGCGCAGTCGGAGGTACTTAGTTGTCAAAAGGTTATTTAACAGAATGTGGTTGGAAGAGGCAAGACTGACAGAGTAGAACCTCCAGTTACCTGTCAAAACCATCAACGGCGCCAGTATTATAGCGGACGCAGATGCCGATTAGGAGGGCAGATAGGCTGCTGACAACGTTCACCTCGTCTCCGTCTCCAGCCGAAGCCTCGGAGATTAGATGGGATAGTATAGCTCCCTTCGCTGTCTCCTCGCCCGATTTGAGAGATAGGAAAGCGTGTACGGCGGGAGTACAGTGAGCTAACCAGACACACAGGAATTGTAGGAGGCCGATCTTCATTTGCAGGCGTCCGGGCTTGAAATTACCAATAAAAGAATAAAAGTTACTAATACGGTTTCAGTAGCAGATCTAAGTAAAATTTGAAGAAAAATCGTAAATCGAGCATGCGGGGCTTTTACATGAAACAAGGTAATTGTCATGCCACCACATTTTGATAGATAAATTGCGGTCGAATGTTTTGACTACTGCCCAGCGTGATGACTTAGTTAACCGATCTAACACAGATCTAGTTGACATCTCACCTCCAACAGTAAGCCTTTACCGAGGGCTTCTGCTGCTACTATGGGTTAGCCTCAAAACTATGCAGTCTCGGGTACTTAAAAATGTTCTGCTATGTTGAGGGAAGTTTGCTGAATAGAACAGGCGAAAATTAAATTACCTTCCAGATAAATCAAGTGGTGGGTTTATTGAGATTTTTGGGAATCAGTTTGAGACTATTCAGAAAAGAAGACTGATTATGAGAAGTTTTCGTCAATGTAGTTACTCCATGTGAGAGGGGTAAACCCAGGACCAAAATGTTTTTGATCTAAGGTGCTTGTATTACCATCCGCGAATTTTCCTTCCTGACCAAAAAGTAATATGGTCGGTCAGAAACACGAGCAGACTATAGGTCTCTGGTCGGCCAACAAACTTGGATGAGTCGTGGCTCGTCAAGAGCCGCCTGCGTGGAACAGCTTGGTATAGTTATGGCGGTGTCGAGCATAATGTCACTGGAAAATCAATTCAATTTGCCTTTACAGAAGCAAGCTACGGAAACCCGACGGGGAGCAGGACGCGACAGCTATGAACAACCGATGACTAAGGTTTGCGATTCGGATGATAATACATAAGGTGGATATGATATTGCGGCCGAACACCGCACAGGGAGTCATCACTAGTGAACACCGAGGCGAGGCTGACAGAAAGGTGTTATGGCACCGAGTCTTCCGAGGGTGCCACAGGAAAGTACGCAATAGGAACACTCCCCTTCAGAGTTAGACCTGCAAAAGCCTCTCGCATGGCCTGTGGAAGACTAAACAACCCATAACTACCCAGATGCAATTAATTTAGGCAGACACACTCCCATATAACCGTCCCAAATCCACTAGGGGATGAAATCGATAGCGTGAAAACACTGACAACGGCATCTTCTCATGTAGCCCCAAAACCGGCTGCCATAAAGGCTAACCACCGACCAGACAAATGAAGTGTCAATAAGTTTGTGAGTGAGATGGACACATCAGAGGGTCTTTTGAAGGAAACATGACAGTGAGTTGAGCTTACGAAAGAAAAAACTCAGACCGATGTACGCACTGCCCAATTTCAAGAAGTGCAATGCAGCCCCTTAAGATAACTAAGAATAGGACGAAGAACGATGCGGAAGCCTAATATTGATGCATAACGGCCTGGTTGATTACTTTATCGCAGTCAAAGAAGACAATACCATCCAAGCTTGGAAGTGCTGTAGATTTGTATGTCAGCTGCCGAATGGAAAACCCCTAGCCACCATAAGTATGCATATCCCACTAGCAAAATCTCTGAATAATCAGTTGCAAGCATAGAGTCCCTCTACCACGGGTCGATGAAAATAAAAGCGTCATCATGGGCTTCAACGCTCATGACGGCTTCTAGGATGGTCGGGTATGCCCAAGAAGAGCTGACAAAGGAATGCCCCTGACGTGCTCAGAAAGTCTCATCGTCAAACCAACGACAAATAAGCTCAAAGACTGTAAATCTCGGAAGCTCGGGACGCTTTTGGGTTTAGTATAAGAGGCGGAAGACCGGTTCGTTACCATTCCAGAGTTCTCAGAGAACTCAATACATCAGTTGGAAAGCTATCTTCTACGTGGCCTAGAGGACACTCAAAATAAAACCCGTAGACATGGGCTGGACAGAAGTCACCCAGGCCTTTTGCGACACAGAAAGAATCCAAGGTCGGAGGGCCACGGAAGAGAAAAATCAAACTCGGCATCCAACATAGCAACCAACAGTACCCTCTGAAGGTACGATGTTGATCTTTTAGCTAGGTACCCAAAATTCTGGGCGTCACATACGACTGCCAGTGATGGGTGAGGAAGCTCAGAAAGATCTAGGAGTATGAATTACGCCCACACTGAAGCCATCGTTCCATTGCTCAAAAGTAGCAAAATCTGCCATGTCAAGCTAGTATCTAATTAAGCGAGCGTTTGCAAGATTCGACAAAGAGTGCTTTAATAAGGTCTTCGGGATGTTCGTGCCACCACAATTGGAATTTTCCATACAAGCCTGGAGACCGTGGTCTGTCAAAGACGACAACACCCTTGAGAAGGTCCAAAGACGTGCAACCAAGCTTGTTCAAAGTCAAAGCTGCCTGCCTTACGAGACACGATTGTCCAATCTTTGATCTGTCTCCTCTGGACTATAGACAGCTACGCGGCGACCTAGTACAAGCTTTTCGCCAGCTGCGGGGTCAGGATTGTTGCCTTGCATCTGGCGACTTCTTTGAGCTGGCCACTACCACTACTTTGCGAGGACATCCCATTAAACTACGTGTGACAGGTGCAAGACTCGACACAAGAAGGTTCTTCTTCTCCAACAGAGTGATTAAGGCCTGGAAAGCTCTGCCTGCGGACATAATCATGTCCCCATCCGTTGACACTTTTAAGCGGAAGTTTGACCAGTAGAGCCATAAGTACCACCACGACATCCGAACCTAACACGTTTCCGGAAACATATTCCAATCCACAAGTTTTGCGTCATATAACATGCTACTCCCTATTTTGAGTAACATTATTTTATAATTGTTTGTCCGATGCCCTGCAGTGTGTCGGGGAGATGGCAGTTCGACCGTCGATTTCGACGAGGTCCACCGTATGCTCCACACCAGGTGGTGCAGGGAAGATAACCCTTTGTCCAACGTCCATTATATGTCAGCCTTTTTTAATTTGCAGTGTCAGTGACATCAATAGAGAGCTCAAAGGCTTCGCCTATATTTCCCTTAATAAAACTGAACTGAACTGAAACTAGCATTGTGAGAAAGAAACTCACGTAACACACTAATAGTATTCATAGACAAGCAGCTTCGGATGGGAGCACTTATGACGAAGTTTCCCAGTACCACCATCGCCAGGGCTAAATCATTCGTCATATATGATGCTGTAGCTTGCATGCCGTGGTTGTCTGACATAACTAAGTATAAATTAGGGACTCGCTAATGGTAAGCCGATTGCGTTATTATACGGCTAGCATACGAAAACCCCAAAGGAGACGATTCCTTAGCTCCCCTGAACGCAGTTCCGGCACGTCAAATGGAGATCACTATTTTTGAAAAAACCCTCAGGATAGAAAATTTCCATAGCCGAGGAGAATTGGAGCTCTACGATCAAATAAACGGAACAGAAGGGATAAACTGGAAAAAAAGACAAAACCGTTGCGAAAAGGGATCTTTGGTGATCATGTAACATGCCAACATGAATGGTGGTTCCTGAACATGGTTCAGAAACAAGGCCTTTGCAAATTAATAGAGGTTTCTCCAAAAACATACTTGACATATAATATGGTAACACAATCCCCGAAAATATGCAGCAATCTTGCTTATCGCCTTATTTGTAGACAGCACTGTGAATAGGTGTGAAGCAACTGGCTCGAGGACTGGGAGCTGGGCTCAGTGGCTCCTTCTTAATGTGGCCTCTATGGCACTCTCACTAAGGTGAGAGCTAAGACCCACTCCCCCCTACCTTCTGAAAACCTGATGCATTACGGGACCCAGGTTGTGTGTGGCACGCATAGATGTGTAATTTGTCAGCCACTGCGCCTAAGTGTACTTCCAGTCGTTTTGACTGTGTTTCGCCATCAGGTCCTGGTGGATGAGTGCGGTGGATTCGGCGCAAGCCACTGGCACACGGTAGCCATCGTTGCTCGCGACGGTCGAAGTGGTATAGCAAAACTCAGATCGTTGTGCAATAGCAGGCTTCAACGAACCTGGCAAAGGAGGCGAAAACACTGCTGAATCAACGTGACCGGTTGGCCCCTTCCTGTCGGCGCCATGTGGACCTGCAGGAGGTTTTCCTTTAACTGTTGATTCTTGTGGATAGAGTGCAGCAAGGCGATTGAGGCGAACCAGGCAGTGAGCGCATCGTGAGAGAAAAGACCCCCACAAAGTAACTGGCCGGGACTTGTTGCGCAGGCTGGATGGGGCGAGAAGGGGAGAGAGGAAAAACAGATGGGTGAAGATAGTCCATGATCCTACAGTCTGCGTAAAGAGAGCGTGGCTATAAGGAACCGAATCGTGTGCATTTTCATGGTAAGTGATAACAGGACGTTGATTAAGTCGACATCGGTCTTTGGTTAATTTGGGGGCATGTAGGATAGCGAGATAGTGCAACGAGCATAAAAAAAGGATGAAAGTTTGTTTTTGAATGGAACAGAGGCCGTCGATTTATTAATTTTCCATAGAAACACCACCTTTTCGAAGAAATTAATCAAAACCGATTGATCAAATCTTCGAAATAACTCTTCAGCGTCCCGCGAACTGCATGAATTTATGTTCAGTTAGACAAACAATCTCATGCTTAGGTAGGTTGCTAAGGATGCAACAGGCAAGACGCAGACAGCTATTTCACGGTTTTTACCGATCACCAGTACGCCATATACATTATGATAGTCCGCTCACGTACGCCGCACAGCCGAATCGGTCGTTCTCTCACTAACCCAAATCATGACCCATGGTGGAGTTCGGTAGCCACCTGGGATGAGTGTGCAGCCCTATTTAGGGACAGCACTGCTTACCCCCTCGCGGAGGAGGCGGCTAGAAAAGGTACCCTAAAAAATGCTGGGTCTTACGACAGCTGCAGCGGACCGTGGCTCGCAGAATGCAATTACATACGGTCGAAAAACTAAAAAATATCAACAACAACTCCTCTCCCAACCCCCTCCCCCCCTACCGTACCCTCCGGGGTAACCCCCGGCTGTTCGAGTAAGCCCACTCACTCTAGCAGCCTGGGATATTCGATCTCTTTTAGCCAATCCAAGTAGCAACGGACCGGAACGGAGAACAGCGCTAGTCGCTCGAGAACTGGCGCGATACAAGGTGGAAATTGCTGCTTTCAGCGAGGCCCGATTCTCTAAACAGGGTTAGCTGGCGGAGGTGGGTGCCGGTTAAACCCTCTTCTGGAGCGGCCGCCAAAAGGCAGAGCGACGCGATGCTGGTGTCGCCTTTGCCATCCGGAACGACATCGTGGGACGACTGCCCTGTTTGCCGCAGGGCATCAATGATCGCCTGATAAACCTCCGCCTGCCTCTCCAGGAAGACAAGTTCGCCACCATCATCAGCGCCTACGCCCTCCAATGATGAGCTCCGACGAGGCAATGAACAAATTCTACGGGGATCTGCACGCCCTTTTGGCGACTGTGCCAAAGGCGAATAAGTTAATTGTCTTTGGTGACGTTAGCGCTTGCGTCGGGACAGACCATGCCACGTGGACAGGAGTGCTGAGTCCCCATGGTCTCCCACCGGCTTCAATGACAATGGCCTTCTCCTCCTACGAACATGCGCAGAGCGCCGCCTGATTCTGAACAACGCCTTCTTCTGCCTCCCGATCCGACAGAAGGCGCCACTGGCACCTGCTGGATTATGTCCTCATCCGGAGGCGTGATCAACAGGGTGACAAAGGCGATCTCCGGTGCCAACGGATGGACGGATTATCGCCTCGTCATCTCCAAGATGAGGCTTCGTTTGCAACCACGCAGGAGACCCCCAATTTAAGCGACCACTAGGTAAGTTGATACTGTTTTGTTGAATGTGCCTGCTCACCATCTCCATTTCAGCAACGAACTGGCCAACCGGTTAGCCAACCTCCCAGTTGCCAACGAGGACGCCTCCGTGGAGAACCGCTGGTGCAAACTGAGGGACACAGTCCAATCCACCGCCCTGGATGCCCTCGGCCGTGCACGTCGTCAACACCCGGATTGGTTCAATCACAACGACGCAGCAATGAACGCTCTGCTTGTCCAGAAGAACCGGTTGCACAAAACCTACGTCGACCACCCTACTGCTGCAAACAAGTCAGCCTTCAACTGAAGTTGTCACCTTTTACAGCAACGGCTACGAGATGCAGGACGCCTAGATGGCCCGAAAGAGCGAGGAGATTCAAGGGTACGCGGACCGGAAAGAATGAAAGAACTTCTTCCCCGCCACCAAGGCTGCCTACGGACCTCCCACCAAAGGAGCCGCCCCTCTTCTCAGTGCTGACGGAACTGCCCTGCTCACTGAGAAGACGCAAATCCTGAAGCGCTGGACAGAGCAATTCCAGAGCGTTCTTAAACATCCCTCCACCATCTCCAACGCCGCCATCGATCGCCTCCCTGAAGTGAAAACCAACGCCGACCCTGATCTCCTGCTTTCCCTTCAAGAGACCATCAAGGCCGTGCAGCAACTCTCCAGCGGGAAAGCACCTGGCTCGGACGCGATCCCTACTGAGATTTACAAGCATGGCAGACCCTAACTGATTAAACAACTCACAGCGTTCTTCCAGGAGAGGTGGCACCAAGGACAAGTCCCTCAGGATTTCAAAGACACCACAATTGTCCTCATCTACAAGAAGAAGGAGAACCACCAACTCTGCGACAACCACCGGGGAATCTGGCTGCTCGACATCGCCGGGAAGATTTTCGTCCGTATCTACCTCAATCGCCTCAACGGCCACCTGGAACAAGGATTCCTTCCGGAAAGCCAATACGGTTTCCGCCGCCATCGCGGCACCACCGACATAAGCTTCGCCGCGCGCAGGCTGCAGAAGGGTCAGGAGATGCGGACTCATCTCTAATCTGCCATTGTGGATCTGACGAAAGCCTTCGACACGGTGAATCGCGACGTACTGTGGAAGATTATGCAGAAAGTCGGCTGTCCCGAGCGATTCACTCACATGGTGCGTCAACTCCACGATGGCATGATGGCACGCGTCACGGACAACGGAGCCGACTCAGAGGTCATCGCAGCGACTAACGGAGTGAAACAGGGCTGCGTCCTCGCGCCTACTCTTTTCAGCCTCATGGTTTCTGCCCACGCGAATGGTCGCCTACTGTGACGAACGCCCCGGGATCCGCATCGTCTACAGGATGGATGGCCAACTCCTCCATCAACGGCGGATGCATTCCCACTCGCGTGTATCCACAGCCACCATCCACGAATTTGTCTTTGCTGACGACTGCGCACTCAATGCAACGACAGAAGAGGACATGCAAAGGAGTATAGACCTCTACGCTGCCACCTGCGACAACTTCGGACTTCACATCAACACTGAGAAAACGGTTGTAATGCATCAGCCGCCGCCCAATACCATCTACACTGCAGCTCACATCAATGTCAACGGCGATCAACTGAAATCCATGGATACCTTTACCTACCTGGGCAGCAACCTCTCCCGTAGCACCAAAATTGACGATGACGTCACCCACCGGATCGCCAACGCCAGCCAAACCTTCGGACGCATGCAGAATGTCGTCTCGAATCAACACGGTCTCCACCTCAGCACCAAACCTAAGATGTACAAAGCTGTCATATTGCGCACGCTGTTATATGGAGCGGAGACCTGGATGGTCTACCAAAAGCAGGTGAGGAAGCTTAACAACTTCCAACTCATCTGCATCCGCAGAATACTAAAGCTGACATGACAAGACATGATCCCGAGCACAGAAGTGCTGGAACGAACACGCATACTCAGCATTTACGCTCAACTGAAACAACTGCAACTGCGCTCGAGTGGCCACTTTGGGAGAATGGACGACAACCGACTAGCCAAACGACTCTTCTATAAAGATGTCGTCACGGGTTCTTGTCGACAAGGGGGTCAAGTACGATGCTACAAGGACACTCTGAAGACTACCGTGAAGCAACTGCAGATAAACCCGGCAAACAGGGAGGACTTCGCTCGGAACGAAGGCCTGCAGACAGGAGCAGCAATCAATTAAGTCTACAGGATCGCCGCCGCCAAGGCTAAAGGGGCGAAACGAAAGTAATCAGTGCCCCGGATTAACACCGCGAACGCCCAAGCCTTCCCAATATGTCCGCGCTGTCAACGCACCTTCCACGCGCGAATCGGCCTGGTCGGACACTTTCGAACACAATGTAACAACAATCCGACAACTTCAAATTCTGCGTCAACTTTTGCAAACCTTCCTTCGGACCCCCACGGTCATCCTAGGCACCTATTCCACTACTTCCACAATCATAGCGACTATATCCCAACACTCCTCACCTGTTACCACCACCACAACCACCGTCAACACCGCCACCACTACCAGCGATAGGGACTCGGTCCAAAGCTGTCCTCATTGCGACCGCACCTTCACCTCACGCATCGGCCTGATCGATCATTTGCGAATACATCGCACGGAGACTGGTGAACCAGTGCCTAAGGCTCCGGCATACGGTCGCCACGCCCACCTCCACTGCTCTCAGTGCTCCCGCACCTTCACATACCACATGGGCTTATTAGGTCACATGCGCCTCGCCGATAACCTGCGGTAAACAACCTCAGCACACACTACCTCCACCAATACATGTACAACATCCTCACCATTATCATGTACCTGAGAATATCACGGTTTCCTATAAAACCATGGCTTGGAAGGCTGCCAATCTGACGTTTATACCAGACCACGCCGTCGGCCCAGTGTGTGTTGTGCTGTGAGTGACTGACCAGTGAACTGGGAGTCAGGCAGCGATTGCTTCTCCATTACCCTGATTTAGTGAATCCTGGTGTGTGTTATGGGGGCCAGGTCGTGCTGTGGGGCGCGAAGACGGGTTCGCCGACCCTTCAGCCAATGCGCCCACTCCCATATCAGACAACTGACCGGCTTGGACGGTGGTCTGATTTTGGGGGTAGGGGGGGATTGAGGTCTACAGCTTAGCGCATTTTCCTCAGTATAAACAATCTGACGCGCTTGAACCTATCACGGTGCGCTAAAAGCCGTGGCTTTAAAGGTTACCAACTGAGGGGATAACTCGAACCGCGTACTCAGTTCCGTGTGTGCGTTTGTGCGCAATGGACTGGCAAATCGTGACTCCGAAGGTTGTCGATACAAGCGAAGATGCGAGTCCCAGGAAATAATAGAGAAGAAGTAGACACAAGAGAGGTCAACCATTGTTGATGAAGGGGAAGCCTTACTTGTCATAGACATGTAGTAGGATAGCAACTGCATCCTTTAAGTACGGTAACTCCTTGTGTACGAAGTGCCTTTATCTGCTGCTGTCTCTGATGATAGGTTCGAGCATGAATCCGAAACGTCAGGCAAAGAAAGTTCTTGTCCCAGCAATCGCGTCTACTCCGAAGGTAGTTAGATAAAAGGATGGCTCGATACTACGGTGGTAATCGTGTCTGCTACAGTTAGTCACTACACGCATTACAAACAACAGCAGCAGCAGCCCTGTATAGTTCGATAGGTCCAAAAACGCATTGTTCTGACCACAGCTTTGAGTCAACTTCACTGTCCTTCGCTGTTTGTCAGTCTTTTTGAGTGCATAACGGCCAAATATTTTTGTTGGAATGGATGTACATCGATCTGAGAGGCGAGACAGCGTACACTAGGTTGGATCACCTGTTGCAAAGACGGCCAACCGGCAACCATCTAATAGGCCATGGAAAGATCAGGCAATCAAGGCACTGATAGAATCTCAGTTTTCGGACGCTGCAGAATCACGGATTTGAACCTAGTCGTTTTCGGGTCCCCCCCCCCACCGCCTACTTTGTCGACTGTCTCATGCGACAGAGAAATTTTAAAAAATTCGTATTCCTGTGTTAGGGAATGAAACATTTCTATTAAGTAATTCAGCAAAGAAATTTGCGAAGATGTGTTTGTCTTCAAGAAGACCTCATTCGGCCACGAGGATTAGAAAGAGAAACTGTAACCGAGTCGGTCAACGATTATATAAGTGTTCCTGGGAAGTGATCACGAGGTGAAGACTATAGGAATTAGCCACGTAAAAATGTGCCTTTGACGTGGTTTGAAGAAATTAACGTGCCCCAGGTCACTGCGCTGACCGCGCACAAACTGACTTTAAGGCGCGGCAAACGCAGGATCTGCCCAACGTTATTTTCCTGATACAGTGGGAACTTAAGCGAAAAATGTTTGCCGATATTACTGCCGTAAGTGGACGATGCCGCAGCGATGGTAGCTCATCATCTGGAAGGCCTCCTCGGGCCCCCAGGATAGTCAGCGTCTAGCGCATATGCAGTGGCGGAACGTTCCATCGTTCCAGACCGTGCTAGTAGATGTGCGTTCCTGCTTTGTACAGCTACCCACGCAAACGATCGGAGTAACGGCAGGTCGACAGTCGCTAGCGACGACGACCAAAATGCCCCACAGAGTGCAGGCAGCACCAATGACTTGTTCGAGATTTTTTTCACGGTGCAGCAGACATCTGAAAGACACCTACTCCGCCTTTTCCTCACCCGCTGGCCGCTGGCCGCTTGGTGGCCGCCTTCTACTGCGCACGTATCGTCAATCGGGCGCCAGTCGGATCGGTGTTCGCCAATTCCTCTTAAACGAACGTTCTTACAAGAAAGTCGGTAGTTTGGTACGGAATCACGAGTCTGTGAGGATTAATTCGGGTAGTAGTCGGTGGCATACAAATATTTCCAATAGAAAAGCCCTCACTTCCAGGTGGCTCTAAGAATTTTTTTTATCCATTATCCACTTCAGTAAAGAAATGGGCGAAAATGCGTTTCCACTTTACCAAGCCAGAGAGATTGCTCAAGGTAATCCTATCCAACGGTTCGATAGTCGCCTTCGCATTCTGTCACAAATCCTGCTTAACTATGCCCTTTATGGGATACGCAGAATATTCTTAAGCAGCTTTAGTGGTTTTCAAGTAGTAGGAGGCCGACAGACAAACCTCGACTACGCTGACAATATCGCTATCGAAATGCGGTATTCTAGGTAAGTGGGCATTGTAGAGCAAAGCGATTCCTGAGTCCCGTCTATCAAATTAAATAATTGCTTCAAATACCGTGGAACTAAGTTACTGTGAAATTGACAAAGTACAACACCGTCGCCCGAATCGAAGCCTTCAGCAGAGTTTCTTTAAGCCTTTGAAGGCATATATGGGCCCGTCACAATACCTTAACAGCCATACATCTCCGCGTAGGGTGCATAAGTAGAGCCAGGAATGGTGAACGCTGCGCGTGGAACACGCACGAATACTGGAGGTTCTTTGACAGTGAGATATTCTTAATGCATTTTCAACGCCTACGATAAGGAAGTGTAAGAAAGGCGGCTAAGAAAGTTAGGCAGTTTTCATTGTACAGCTCCTCAGGTCTGGGGCTGCCGTCTAAAGTAGACGCGGGAGATGTCACCTCAAAACTTAGCGGCTGTTGGGCAACGTTTCTTGGGACCTCATTATTGGTAGAGCGCTGAGAGGTGCTGTTGCTACGGTTGGGTGGATTGGGGTCATGTCGATGGAACGCAAGTAGGAATTTTATCCAGTTTTGTGTTGAAAGAAGTTTCTTTCAAGCGTTCAGCTAAATAACCAATCAAGCGAGAATGTGTCCGAGGGAGGCATCACTAACTCCCAGTTCTTAAGGTTTTTTCTCAAACGTAATACCAGTCAAAAGGCAGAATAAGATTACCGACAGAGACAAGGGAGACTGGAATGGTCATTTCTGACTTATTAGCCGTCATCAACCAGCCATACCCAACCCCAGGTGTTCTAACTCCCGAGGATCGAAGCCGCAACCTGGTGGTTAGAATCCCAACGCCCTAAACATTGAGCCACGGGCCCGCGGTCCTGTCGGTTGCGATCGGGCATATTAACGGTCGTAGTGGGATGCTCACAGATCGCGTTACAGGACATACTCATTCTGTTGTGCCTGGGAAACACACTCTCTTGAGACCCGATATCAGCTGCACAGCGGTTAGTACCATGAGCTGGCTGATGACGGCCTATAAGCCGAAAATGACTATTCTAGTTTCCTTTACCCATGTCGGCAATATTATTCTGCCTATGCTGCTAGCGGCTGTACAGCTGCTAACGGGGTTCGCGAGTGAGTCCTGAGTATGTCCCGTAACGCCCTCCTACCGCTATACCAGTCTACCGCATGCCAGAATTAAAGCACTCAGAAAAACGGGATAGGAGTTCGAGACATACGTTCTGCCGCTCGGGGTAACAGGGTGGAAACCACCTGGCCTTGGATTTCGGCGTTGGAAGCCAGTAAGCATTGGAAGCAGTAGAGGACGGCCATACGGACAGCGAGTTGTTGCCGCTCATTCACAATGGTGACTAGGAGAACTGTGATAGCGGGCTGCGGAGGAGTGGAGGGCGCAACAAGACTGGCCAGACTCTGCTGGTTGGCCGGACAGCAGCGCACAGCATCACCCATTGTGTAGAGTGTTTGCATCAGCAACTCAGCTGGCACTCCGTTGGCCATCACCACCTTCCAGAGACTATCGAGCAGGCCGGAAGTTTGCATGTCGGCTTGGCAGGCTTTGATATTTTGGGCCTTGTTGGTCGGGGCGACCAACGTGCGGAAAACCTGAAATGGAGAGATTGATAAATAGGTAAGGTCAAAAGACATGCAACCAAGCTTGTTCGAGGTCAAGGCTACCTGCCTTACGAGACACGATTGTCCAATCTTGATCTGTTTTCTTCGGACTATAGAGCTACACGGCTACCTAATACAAGCGTTTCACATGCTGCATGGTCAGGACTGTTGCCTTCCATCTGACGACTTCTTTGAGCTGGCCACTACCAGTACTTTGAGAGGACATCCTATCAAACTACGTGTGACTGGCGCAACACCGGACGCAAGAAGGTTTTTCTCCACTAACAAAGTTATTAAGGCCTGGAATGCTCTCTCTGCGGACATCATGTTTCCATCCGTTGACAGTTTAAAGTGGACGTTTCACCTGTACAGCCATATATACCACTACGACATCAGGAACTAACACATTTTCCCCAAGCTATCCCCACTCACAAATTCACATGTTATCGAACATATTACTCCCTATTTTGAGTAATACTATTTTGTAATTGTTTCGTCCGATGCCCTGTAGCGTGACGTGGAGATAACCCCTTGTCCAACGTGCATTATGTGTTGGCGTTTTAAAATTGCAATGTTATTAAGGAATGCAAATGAGTGCAAGGAGTGCAATGTTATTAAGGAGTGTTAAGGAGTGTTATTAAGGAGTGCAAAGGCCTCGCTTACCTTTCCCTTGATACAACTGAACTGAACTGAGACAGCAGCTGATCCTCAGTTCTCCGTGCCAGATCAACGCCCGCGAACGGGAACCCAAGCTTGAGCGCGCACAAAGCCGGTGAGAAAGACGAGCCAATAAAGCCATTACATCGACGCTCCGTCAATGCCTTCCATACTACTAGGTCCCTAGCTAGGTCGTCCTAGTATACATTCACATAGAACTACGGGTGTAAAATTAGCTAGTTGTCTTTCCAGAACAAATATGCTACGAACGAGCGAACGGAGAAGCAACCAAAAAGAAAACAGCATTAGGTTAGGTAGGAGTGAGTGCCGCAGCAGGCTTAGCGGGCAAACAAAACCTTTCCTCTACCACTAGGAGAACTAGAAACATTCGAGACACTTAAGGAAGAACTTGCAAAAGCCACGATCGCTACCATTCAGTATGATGCCCATTAGTTGTCGAAACCGATACCTCGGACGTTGCAATTGCTGCCACACTGAACCAGCATGGCCAAACAGTTGCGTTGTTTTTCGCCAAATTAACGAAACCTTTCTGCAATCAAAAAATAAGCGTACGAGGTAGTGGAATCCATACGCAAATAGAAGCACTTTTTTCTCTATAATCCTGTTAAACTAATTACAGATCAGCGGTCTGTTGCTTTTATCGACGGTAATCAACAAAAGGGGAAGGTGAAGAATTAAAATATCGAATGTTGGAGGTCAGAATTGTCGCCATTCAAACTCGATATCGTTTACCGACCTGTTAAAGGAAACCACGCGGCGGATACGCTTTGTTGTGGGGCCTTGCTGACAAATGTTAATCTGAAAGAACTGCACGAGTCCCTTTGTCATCCTGGTGTCTCTTGATTCTCGTATTTCGTTCGGGCCAGGAGTCTTCCCTTTTCCAAAGAAGAGATTCGTAAGGTCGTTTCTAGATGTCAAACCTGCTGTGAAGTTAAACCCCATTTCTTCTCTAAAGCTCAAGGCCAACTCATCAAAGCTACCCAACCATTTGAACGTTTGTCACTCGACTTCAAAGGTCCTCTTCCGTCGGTAACCCGCAATCGTTATCTGCTGACGATTATTCACGCTTTTCATTCGCATTTGCCTGTACCGATCGAGACTGTTATTAAATGTTTGTGCCAGCTCTTCTCCATAATCGGTACTCCCTCTTACATCCACCCTGATCGGGAGTCCTCATTTATTTCAAACGACGTTCAACAATTCCTCAACGATAATGAAGTGGCGACTAGTAGGACAACACCGTACCATCCCCAAGGAAACGGGCAGGTCAAGCGTTTGAACCAAACCTGATGGAAGACTACTTTACTTGCTTTGAAATCCCGAAGTCTGCCTGTCACGCACTGGGAATCCGTTCTCCTGTACCGCAATTAATGCGACACCACAAGAAAGAATGTTTATCTATAATCGGTGGTCAACCACTGCAACCACCCCCCCCCCACTATTGGCTCACCTTTCCTGGATGAGTCCTATTGAAGAAGGGCGGCCAACAGTCTAAACATGATCCGCTCGTTGAGGAAGTTGACCTGCTTCAGTACAACCCTCAGTATGCTCACATACGATTCGGTGATGGCATAGATGACACTATATACGTTAGAATGCTTGCTCCCAGAGGGGAAAAATGTGTCAGTGATCAGCATCAAGGGACATTCACACCCTCAGTCGAAAATTCTAGTCCGTTTTCCCTCTGACTATCCGCCGCACACTGAACAGGAAAACAACGCCAGCTCAGTTGGCAGGCAGGACGCGACAACACCTGATAGCGAAGACGATGTCCATAAGTTTACTATGGAGACATTGATCAAACAACAGCAACGCGTGCCTCCGTAACGAAGAGGTTTAAAGGTTGTTGCTTGCAAACCCTCAACTAGATTTGTCAACACCCGGCCCCTTCTTTGTTGGCCGGGGAAAATGTCATGCTAAATTCTTCCCCTGGTCAATCTGTATCTCACTAGGATTCTGTTTTTATTTTAGCTCTCATACGTCAATTGTAAGATAAATACAGCCCAATTCTAGGTTACTCATCCGTTCTGACTTTCCATCTACTCCGTTCGTACGATCTCCCTCGAGCGTTTGAAACTTATCTGATCACAACACTATTCTACTACTAGCCGCAGTGCGGCTAGTAGAACGTGACGAGTGAGTTTCGTTAGCGATCAACTAATGCAGTCAAATGAAAGTTAATCAACGGTGGTTAGGGAACGAGGACAAATATAAAAATGCAGTTGCAGGTTACCTTCAGCAGACATCCAACATTGACCAATTTCTGCGCTGACCATGTACACGACTCTGACAGCTCATCTGGGACGTTCTGGAAAAGGTTCGCCAACCGCTGAATAAATCTACCGTCTTTGAAGAGCATCTGATTCTGTTTGTTGCCTGTCAGTAGTTGTACAATGAGGGCAAAACAGTCTTCTATAACCACGCCACCATCCGTGAGGGTCTCTGTCTCAACAATGTTGAGAACCTTCTGAAAGACATTCTCGAAGGCAACAATCTTCTGGATGGTTGAGTGGCTTTTGATAAATTTAAGTAGAAGAAGCAGGCCCTAAAATTGTCAAGGTAAATTAACCAATTACAAAGCAAGCACTTACTACAGCGTATCACGAAAAAAGAACAAAATATCCGAAATGTGAAGACGAGACAAAAGAATTATGAAGGCGAGTTGGCGAGCTTTGATAAATGCTCATCGGGTCAGTACATTTACACGGGAACGGGGTACGAGCTAAAACATTCGATCAATAATTATTGTCCCATCATATGAGTTGTGTGAATATGGGAGGGAGGGGTGAGGATAAGATACAGCTGGTTAAGCGGCAGTGAGGGTTTTTTAGAGCCATTCACGGGGGGGGGAGGGGAGGGGGAAGTGGAGACGATGTGCATTTAGTTAAGCCATCGTTGGCCATGCGAAGCGCGGAGCTTGTTGTGGGTTCTGTTTTGCGCACAAGATCGTCTTTCTCAACCGGATGGCGATGGCTTCTGTTGTTGCTAGCAGCTGCTTACCCAGTGACTTTGGGTAGGATTGTGGCACCTTATGAATCACACGGAAGGCTTTGTTAGGGTCCACACGGTGCCCGCAATCAGTCATTAGTGCGAGAACAGCGCTGTTTATGCTTCAGACTTCGCCCTTTCTCGGCTATGCCGGGAAGTGTTCCCTTATTCTTTTGGATAGGCGCTGACTCGTGCGACCAATATAACCTGCTTCACAGGAGCAAGTAAATGGGGCGGTCTGAGCCGGCAACCTATCCTTACCTTCTCCGTGTAAAATCCGGTTGGTTGACAATAATATTAGAATTCTCACTGCTGGGAAGGTTTGTGTACGGCTTTGTCAAGGCTTCGTCTTAGGAGTTCACTTGCCGCATCCCATTGAAAGGGGATTTTGAGAAATAGGGTTTGTTTATACGGTAAGTGTGACGGGTTTTTTCTTGTCTGCCAACCATATTCTTTCTATCCGGATACCCATTCTCATGAAGTAGGTTCTGGGTCTTTCGAAGCTCTTCTTCGATAGTCTGTCGAATAATTTTTTCTAGCTCTTCACCCAAACACCAGACTAGATTGTGTTTCTGTTGGATGGGTACGAAACTGTTGAAGCTATTATATTGTCTAAACCAGTTTTTCTTTCGATGAACGCTCCTTTGGACCTTCAGATATTCGGCTCAGGAGAACGTCAAAGAAAGGAAGCGAACCTCCCGTTTCTACCTCTAGCGTGAGCTGTATGGACGAATGTGCTTGAATGACTGCATCTAAGAGTGCATCTACATTGGTTTACGCTTTGGCAATCGCAAACATGGCGTCAACGTAGCGACCGTAGTGTTTTAGTTTATTGATCTGATCGCATAGCTGGGATTCCTCCAGCTTACCCATGAAGACGTCGGCTAAGAGATTTCTAAGGGGTAAATAGCTATTTTCGGTGTCTCTGCCGTCATCAACTATCCATAAGAAGGTCAGAACAAAAAAATACGAAGTATGCGTATGAATTCACTGGGTCATTTAGTGAGATGCTCTACCAGTTAATTCGCAGATTGGGATCCTCTCAGTTGTCATAGGAGTTGAACTGGACAATCAATCCTGATTGCAGGAATCGAAAAAGTTACCTTAGAGTTGAGATCGGAGGCTACCATGAGCGCTCTTATGGTGAAGATTCAACAGCACTTGACAAATATTAACTATGACGGATGAAACTGAAGTGGTCAAGAGTTGCATTTACTAGTATAAAGAGATCGTCATCGTGTTATGTATAACGGAAAACTTTCTGAAAACTGTGCTCATTTAGTAATTCGCAGATAAACACATAAGTTACATAGCTGCTTGAAGCAACTTCGCAGGCTTATGGGATTTTTCCGGACCATTGAGATGGCGCGAGAGGCGAAAATTTGCGGCTTCTGTCAAGCATGAAGTTTGACGGTTACAATGATCCCCGTTTCCCGAACAGAACAGATTGGACGTGCAAATGTTATTATAATTATCTTAATTGTAAATGCTTTTGTCAATAAGTGTTTCAATCAACTATGAATTTCTGCCTCGAGTGGGTGCTTTGTCCTTTGACATGGGGTTATAAATCGGTCAAGTTGGATTGTTAACATAAAAGCAACTCCCCGTGGTTACAATAAAAATCACGCCAATTAAAAAGGGCTACAAAAGAACAAAAACATATTAAACGTACATCATTGCGAATAACTTCCATGGGATCGCAGATTGTGTCTACAAACTTCGAGACTGCCATGGGCGAATTCAGTAAAATGTCCTGAAGACACCGTAGATTATTCTCCAACAATAAAATCAATAGTTGGATTGTCTGTCTGCGCAAATGCATGTCATAGGACTAAAGATTAACAAAATCAAGATCTCACATACTGAAAGGAAAGATAAGACAAGTTGCACATTTTCCGGTTCCTTGATAAATATCTCAGTGAATTGTTTGCCCAGATCAGGAGGGATGTTTACGAGCTCCTTAGGATCTTGGAAGTATAATTCACGGAGAGAAGGTAGTTACCAACGTCGTTAGCTTCATCGTTCATTATATTACAGAGTGTATCAAGCGCATAGGATACCGTATCCGGGTCCTCACTTTTCTCAATATCGCAAATAAAGAAAACCTACCTATCCCTTGAGAGCGCCTCGATGCACGACGGCATGGCTTGTGTGCCAACCTGCAGACGATAGCGCTTAATTCAGGATACATTTAGATTGTGCAGTTGGTTACCTTCGATAAAGCCTTGATGCCACGCATGGCATCTCGCCTATCTTCGACCCGTGTGGACGTCTGCAACCGCTCAACAAGAACCTCAACCTGTAGAATGAAACAATATGATCGTAAGCGATCAGTGCTTGGGTGAATATGGCATGATTATTGCGAACAAGGCCAATTCCAAACCTGAAGCGAAGAATTCCGTGACTATTCGATCGCAATGTTAAACTATATGAACAAACTAACGTTCTGCGCGAGCAACATCTGACACGGTCTGGAAGTTGGAATTTTCCAGAGCAGTGGCGTGGAACAGTTGGGCATCTCGTTTGATAGCAGTTCACAATACGCGTATTATTATCTCGATAAAAGAACGACTACTGGACATTCTTTTTAGTCTTCCACTTCTTAGAATACTGCTACGATGACGTTTAATCTCGAGGCAAATGATCTTAAAAGAGCGCGTAGCTGATTTTAATAAGAGATCTATGATACTACTTTGTGAAAAATTTTAATGACAATATATGAGAGCTAATTCGCACAAAATTTCGGTCTGACCATGAAACCTTGTTGGTAATCTAGAAAACTTTTACAGGGAAGATTGGAATGCTTTTGAGTAAGTGTACCGCATGCCCATCGTATCGGTCGGTGTTCAACGAAAAGGAGTAAAAAACAACCAGTGACGAACTTAAAGTTTTCAACCTTCAACTAAATACGGATTTGAGTCGCTGCAGTTCGGCGAAGATTTGACTTACAAATGGGTCAATGACCAACATTTTGCTGAGGCTATACAAGCACAAACTAGACTTTTATTCATAAAATTTCAAAAACTTGCCTGAAGACAATTAGCAGCAGGTACCTTACAGAACATTAGCACAGTACTTTCACAAACATGGCAATCGGCAAATAGCTGACATTTGAGAGCATGCTCCTTCCCCCTGATGGCAAAATTTCGGGAAATTCTCAGCTATTGTATGCGTACAATGTGCTTTCTGTAAGGGGGGTAAGTATAATGGTTTTAGTCCTAGTTTTCTCGCCGTGCGTTCCTTATCGCTGTCAGTGAACTCCTCTCTATGCCCTCGGAATGCAGTGGATGGCGCGCCACTATCAATCCGGCTCACCCTGTCATGCCATTCATCCACCCCTCTTGCAGGTCATTGTTCGGCAAAGTTGAAGTTTACGGCAAGGCCTTACATGGGAAGCCTGAGGAATATCGATTTTTCTGTCGCCTAGGATTTTTGTCTGTCCGCCTCAAAAGCGGAAATTAGGACAAAGGCCGACTAGTATGCTGAAGATGCCTGGGTTTACGTACTATAAGAATAACCGGGTTTGGTGGGAGTGATGGTGTGGCTGTTTGCCACTTAACGCAAAAATGGGCTAACGAAGGCACATTTGTGATACCACTTTGCTATCAGGACCTACCCAAAATTATCATAGCAGAACCGAATGGACCAGCCTATGCTACGTTTCTACTTTCGATAATGCGACGAATCCATTTTTTCTAAGGATACGGCCGTCTTTGAACATTTGCTTTTATTCCTCGAACGGAGTTCCATAAAAAAACGAATCTAGACTGCAAATCGTTCACCTCTTAGTTGCAAAACGACGTTGCCGAGGATCTATCCAGATATTTTCTTAGTTAAGCTTCTGGGGGAGTCATCTAGCAAGGTAAAAAAATTTTTAAACAAGGGGACTGATACTGCTCTAACAAAAAAGATTGCGTTTAGCACTGAACCAACTACCCGGATAAAAAGAACAGCAGGTACAATTGATTCACTTATCCATATACATTAAGCAAGTTAGAAAAATATCGCCAGCTAGACGAAAGGTTCTTATTATTAAATTCAAAGTCGTAACAGCATGTTCAATATTGAACGCAACTGTATAAAAGTGGAAGTATTTCCTGTACAAAAACGACAACGGTAAAAACAAAGAAAACCCGCAATAATTGCCCCTAAAAAAGAAGAATGAGAATATGTTTTACCACATCCGCTCCGGCCTCTTCACCATCTTCGTAAGGCTGACCAAGGTATCGCCGAAAAAGTTCCATCACAGCAAAAACTGTATGACGCGCTCTGACTTGTGGCAAATTTTCACGGACGGTAGCTTTACATATTTTCAAGACAATAATATACCCAAGTTCGCGACAACTATTCCAGTACCTTGCTGCTTCATATATTTTGTGCGTTTATGTTATGACTAAAAATATGTTTAAGAGGTTAGAACAGGTAGTGAAGGCGTACTCAGAGGAAAGCTGTTTGTGGTGATCAATTGTAAGAGCCTTAAATTTCAGTAGGAATGGTAGAATGGAGGAAAAGGCATATTTGGTCGACTATTTTGCTAATTTGAAACACAATCCGTTAAATTTAAGAAACCGTTATAATAACACCGAGAGCCAAAGTTTTTTCATTAGATTAATTGAAATGGATATGGGTTTGCCTTCAGTAAAAGAGACCTTGCAAGTATCTCAAGGTTGTGGAAGATGAGGTAGACCCTATCGTAAATTTAGATGTGGAAAATACCTCAGTGCTTTTGGGACTATAATATCATCCTTCGTAATAGATTAGGATAGGTAGTTAATTTAAGGTAAATGAAGGCGCTCAAGTCAAAGTGTAATGAAAGAGCGGCAAGAAGAGTTTGTAGGTTTTTGTGCAATTTACATTTTCGTATTTTTCTTTTTTACCTGAACCTTTCTGAATGCTTGTTTGAATGTGCTAAATAAAACACAAAGTGAACTTTGACTGCAGCTGGGCGTTTCCTGTTTTTGCTGATTCATGTCGCCAGCGCTTTCTTAATTGCGGTAATCTGTCACAATCATTTGAAGGCAATCGCAGCGATCGATCTTCATTCTTCGATCACCTTCTGCCGGACACAGATAACTAAGTTTATTGGTAAGTACTTCTTGGGCACCGTCAACTCCTAAAAACATAGGAAAAACCTAAAACAAACTCCTCTTTGCAGTGACCATTTTAGCTTTGTTTTGGTTGTATGCTTAAATAGCAGTGTTCAAAATGAGGAGTTTGTTTTATGTAAGAAAAAACTACCTTTCAAGGTTTATAAATCGCCAAATTTTAAAATAAAGCAGCTTTACAGAATGGTGATTAAAGTATATGGATAAGAAATTTTAGGGTCAAGGATATTCTTTTTGACGTTCTAGAGTATTCATTCGCGTAGATAATAACGTCTCCAGTCGATTTGACATGATCCCAATGGAGCTGCTGGCCCTGTTCATCTTTCTTGTTGCATAGCCTTCTGGATATAGTGCAGACCTCATTACAACCCCACCAAACTTGCTACCTAAGATAGCTTCGTTTTTGTGAGTCTGCATTCTAATGGTCCTCTGTCGTTTTTACCGTCATTTTGTCATCTTGTAGTTTAGACACACCCTTTCCCCCTGTGTGTTAGTTTTCTTTTGTACAGATTAGTTCTTAGTACTTTTAATCCTTCTTTATAATACAAGGTTATGCCAGGGAAAACAAGAGTAGCACTTAATAAGAGAAGCAGTTTATTTCATCTATTTTTTATATGGTGGCTCGCTGAACTCTGCCCTCAATATAACTGTAAGCGTTTTTTTACTGCTTCTTTTCAAGTTCGCCGGATATGCCAGACTGTTGACTATCGTTTTAAAAATGGCCAATCATTCTGAATCGTATATGCCTACATACTACTCATTTCTGCTGCTCATATGGCTGCTTGCATAATGCAGCAATTATCCGCTTTGTATTTATTTATATCGTGACACTCAGTTTTTAATGATGGGATTTTCTGGGACTTAACTATACAATTTATATTTATTTTTATTTAAATTTAGAATTGAGAATTTATATTTGGTTAGCACCGGGTAGGTACTGTCTGAACAAACATTAGTAACGAAATAAAGTTATGAAAATGTGTGCAGATAAAATGTACAAATTCATAACTTTTCCTGCTATGTCAACAGTTAGCAATGTTTTAAAATTAATGGTGAACTAGAAAAAATAGGCAGTGAAAATACTCCTACCATGAAAATGGAGGCAGAATTCAATAGGCCTTCATTTTCGAATAGAAGGTAGGAGAAAAAAACTGCTAAGGAAAAAATGGTCAGGTGGTAGAATAGGGTAATACTGCAGTAGCATTTCAGGATGAGATAATGAAACGTCGAGGTGATTCGTTCTTGATCACTTAGGCGTATGAAACAGAATCTCACGAAAATGCGTCAATGAACTTAAGTCCTCAGCATCATAGGATCCTGAATTGAGTTTTTTTTGTGAAATGTCTTTGGACATTTTCAATTTTTTGAACGGCTAGATTCGTTCATTAAACCGAAGAAAGGACAGCAAAATTCAAGAATGGGAAGTACAAACATACGATAAAGTCTTAATTAAATATCAGGAAGGTAGAAATTATAAGAAATAAAGCCGCAAATCGGAGCAGCTTTGGCCGTAATTCTATCGGCATGAGGCGAAAGATCTAATTTATTGCTGTAGCCCAAGTCCTTGGAGGAACATTCAATCATATGGCAACCTTCAAAGATAAGAGGTTGCGGCAGCCTTACAGGCCCAAAACTCATGTAGCGACACTTAGTAGGTGAGAACTCCATTAGCCATGTGGAGCTCCAGGCCGAAAGAGCGTCTAAGTCTGAATGAATTTGTTCTAGGCACCGTTCGGTTGTAGAGTTAGAGAAGGAATACACTCATTTGAGATCATCAGCATAAATGCGTTAGTTACTGTTGGCGATAGCTGCTTCAATCGTGAGTTCTCCCGATGAGCTGTATTATCTGCACCTAGAAGTCAAGCTGAAAATCCAAACGTACTTTGCGTGCGGTGATAGCCATTCACTAGAACCGGATACTCAGGCCAGAATCTCCCACGATTAGTTATTTCATGTCCTTTTATAAACCACCTACGACGACCTGCAATGCACACAGAGATTAAGAATCTTATCATCTGGTTATGTGTTACACCCTCTGGTTATCGGCAAGCTATAAGTGGTGGTTAGTGACCTACAAGACTCATAAATATTTATCTTCTGGCTAGGCACAAGGGCTATCAATTTAATGATTTATATATCCATTATCTAAAAGCAGCTTTTTTTCTATCTTTAAAAACTATTTTTAAAAAAAATTATGATAACTTTACATTTAAAAATGTTTTTTTGGATAGCGTTTTTATTTTTATGTATAATTTTTCTGATTAGTAAACAATTTGCTTTAAAACTAACTTGCAAAACTTATTATTTTTTTATCTCTGTCTGTTAGTAGTATGTTTTTTTCCATTTTTTTAACATCATTTTATGCTCTATGTTATTCGAATGTGCAATGAGCCGCACGTCTAGGTTTCGATATAGCTTTATGAAACGCATGGTACTAGCGGTTTCATACAGCTAGATCAAACATAATCAACACTATGATATATAATACAAATATGAAGTCTGTATGACTGCATTGAAAGTTTCTTACCGTTGAACTCTTCTTGCTCCTAATCTATTTTTCACCTTTTTTTAGCAATCAGTCAACTAAGTCTAATGAATTCGGCAGACCCCGCACCGGAATCGACTGCGCTCGCATCTGATTGGAAGTACCTATCCCTTCGAGATCGACCGCAGACGTTTCTACCTCTGTCAAATGAATACCCTCGAACGTCAATAACAGACTAGTCTTGACTCTAAACATTATTTCCTGATACATTCATCTTCATTCTGTATAGCTGTTTTTAACTTCATTTTTTTGCTATTTCTAAACCTTGGAAACGGGTTTTTTTGCTTAAAAACAAACTCGTCATTTCAACACTGCTATTTAAGCAAACAAACAAACCAAAGCTTAAGTGTTTAATGAAAAGAGGAGTTTGTTTTTGGGTTTTCCCTGTGTTCTAAGGATTTGACGGCACCAAGCAGTGCCAAATCAATAAACCTATT
>WEDG01002316.1:0-36796 GCA_017591395.1 Schistocephalus solidus
TCGGTGAGCAACATACCATCATCATATGCCTGATCGCAACCAACAAAAACAACGAGACCTTGGCTCAATGGTAGAGCGTTCGACTCAATTACCAAAAGTTGCGGGCTCGAATCCCAGGTGTGCCACACTTGGGAGTGGGTATGACTGGCTGATGACGGCTTATAAGCCAAAAATGGCCATTCCGGTCTCCCTTGTCTTTGTCGGTTCATCTCTATCATATGCTACATGTCGATATGCGACTGCCTGCGAGGGCTCTAATGTGAGCTCCAGGGCACAACGAAACATACGTGTTCCTTAAGCAGATCGGTGAGCTGCATAGTTTGATCATATTCCCGATCGCAACCGACAAAGCAGTGATCCCGTGGCTCAATGATAGAGCATTCGACTCAATTACCAATAGTCGCGGGTTCTAATCCCAGGTGTGCCAAACTTGGGCTTGTATGACTGCCTGATGACGGCTTATAAGCCAGCAATGGCCATTCCGGTCTCCCTTGTCTTTGTCGGTTCCACTCTATCATATGCTACACGTCGCTATGCGACCGCCTGCGAGGGCTCTAATGTGCGCTCCAGGGCAAAACGAAACATACATGTTCCTTAAGCAGATCGCTGAGTGGCACACTTTCATCATAATCCCGATCGCATCCGACAAAGCAGCGATCCCGTGGCTCAATGATAGAGCATTCGACTCAATAACCAATGGTTGCGGGTTCTAATCCCAGGTGTGCCACACTTGGGTTTGGGTATGACTGGCTGATGACGGCTAATAAGCCAAAAATGGCCATTCCGGTCTCTTTTTCTCTGTCGGTTCCACTCTATCATATATATAAAATTATAATTTTTTAGTGAATGAAAAAGTTTCTTCGTCATCCTTCTTTACACCGTCAGCATCCACGGCAATATGGTCGTAAATGACTTTTATCAACCACGGCTTGGCTTCAACGCAACTGCCAATAAAATATGTTTCTGAAATTGAATGAAGTTAGGTTCTCTTGTAGACCATTAACTGCTATATAAATTGTTTTGTAAAAAGTTAGTTAAACATTTCGTATGTGAAGGTAACAATAATACGCACAAACGATAAAAACTGTTGTGATAACCGTACTTTTCAAATGTCTATTTTGTTGTGTTACTGAATATTTCCGCGAAAAGTAAAGCTGAAATTGGCATTTATTTAAATGCTATTCAATTTTAATTTATCAAAAGATTACATGGTTACGGAATACGGTCAGCTACCAGCTATGCATCAACATTGATCAGTCAGCGAGAAGTCAATTACATTAACGTAGGAAGATGAAGTTCGACATAATAACGACATTTCTTATAAAGATATGAGAGAAAATAATCAACTTACAGATAGTACTCCCGCTCTTTGTGGAAGAAGGACAGTGTGGCAATCTGTTAGAGGCCACCTATATATTGTTATCGTGAACTGTAATTTAGCTACCTTAGGGTAGGTTTAGCATACTTTCATAGAGTTTTACATTCAATGAGACTAGTTAAACATCAATGTGACGCCTAAGAAGTGGCCAATAAATTAACTTTTTATACATAACGGCCCTCTTAGGATATATCAATATATCGCAGAACAGGCTGCACCGAACTCTCCTTTTTCATGGACAATTTTGGTATCTACCATACCAATCGGCAGTAAATCCGATAAAACCAGAAAAGCCGACTATTTTTTGACTGTGCTAGCCAGTACAGGGAACATCGCTCAATCACAAATTCCTGCAATGACCAGACCTGGGCAGCATTTAATATGTTGTGCGCTCGGAACAATTCGTCGTCTGCTGAAGAGTGCAGTCCCTGAAGACTGAACCGGATGTGGTGCCTGGCACAACATATTGTGTACATATTCTGGAAAAGATGGATACATGCCTACATACCATCGTTGCAGGCCAGACAAAGGCGACTTTGTGATGCACCAGAACATGTCCCACCAAGTGCGTTTAAAGGGTTAATTTCTTTACAAAAGATATAATTGAGACAGGTTAAATACTTTACTGAGACACGTTATTCAACTTGATACATTTCATAATGACGAAACAACGTTATTGTTTTGATTCAGGCAACCTAAGAGCAGCTACGTCTGCGTTTTATATAAAATCCAGAAGAATGTAGTCAGTAAACCTTCCCAAAAACCAGCCCCATATGTGTAAGTGAAACAATGGGTAATATTGAAGCCATGAAAGTCTTCTCTCACCATAATTGATCACAATCCGCCGTCCCTGAAGACATGCACATTTAAAGCTTGATTATATTTAGTAACCTCATTACAAACAATAAAATCAGGAAAGTATTTCAGCCCAGCATTTAATAATAACATCACTGATAGCAAACGAAAACGACAAATATTTGCATTTGTTCCAGCATGGAAAGCTTATTTTGGTATATCATCATGTAACCTTGTCTTTTTAGGAAAGCTGTAAATTGTTTTGTTCTTTACCGATTTGCTTATCGTTTCTGTTTTAAAGATTTAACCACAGCACAACTCTTTATCTTCTATACTCCGGCCAACGATATCATCTTCAACATCCTGCAGACATGAAATTGTCAATCCATTTTTAAAAGAAACTATAAATTTCGTAGTAAACGGTACAAAATTCCCTAACGATAAGACCAGTATGAACTGCTCTGCAGTTTGTTCTATTGTAAAGATTTTGATAATAAATTTTCTAGACATTTGAATGCAAAAAAACGTTTATTTTTAAAATATTCAAGTAATTTGCGTAAATGGAATGAGTTTGGGTAAAAACGTTGCTCTTTTCGCTTTCATTGAACAACGTTCGACAAAAAGGGTTATTGTATCGCCTTACGTTTGACTTTACCATTTTTATTGATTCGATAAAAAAACGATGTCTCACATTTAATTAATAACGACCTCAAGATTAAGGATAAAAGCGAAGATGCTCGTCACAAAATGCAAGTAAGAAGGACTATGTGTGATCAATGCACCAAGAAGTATAATCGCTTGAGCCTCAGCTTTACCCAGTACCATCAAATGAAACAGCAGTATTTATCAGATGCAGTAATTACGCTATGGTATACGGAAATACTTAGTCTTTCGTTTCAAACACGAGAGTTGCCCTCTGGTTCGCTCATTTAGCCAAAGTCATCGTTTGGGAAGAAAATCTGCTGTAATTTCATCACCTGTCAGGTTTTTGTCAGAATTAATGCTCCCACTTTGTTAACGAGCATCCATATAAATGCGCGCCTGTGCGCTCCCCCGATAGACAACGTTTTTGGTCAAACTGACGTCTTAACACCGAATATGGCTCAGGTAGGTCACGAACTTGGTAAATACTGGGGTTACTTAAACCAAGACTCCCACAACTCATGGCAAACGCAAATGTCACTGTCCTCCAAAAATATTGGCCTTATCGAATTATAATGTTTGGTCGGATCCATCAAATGGAAAGATGATTCTTGTGCACTCGGTATGAAGAGTATTAGCTTTGTGAGCCAATAAACAATAAATATACAATTTGAATAGTTCGAACTGCTTTATTGTATGTGGGCATTCGCTAAGTTTGTAAAAGTAATATACTTTAGTCCTCCATTCAAACATCCTGAAAACAGCATGCTTAAAATAACATTTGTATGACTGGTGTGCACACATATATCTTGTGATGTCGACTTCAACAGAATTCTATTAGTTTTTTTCCTTTTCCTTTTCAAACTGTCTGAAATAATATATTGGCTTTTGGTACATTAAGAGTTTATAAATACATACGTAAACTTTTTCTTAAAAAAACGCAACTTATGAAAAAATCTTATATGGGAATGTATTAACTTAAGATCGTTGGCTGCATGGCAATTGCAAAGAGAATACTCAAAAATCCAGATTTAATGGGTGAACATAGTTTAGAACGACAGTACTCTCTTCAAAACTGTTCAAAGGAAGGTTTTAGTCTTTTTTAAAAATACTTTAAAGGAGGCTATTTAGCTTTTTTAAACCACCTTTGTAACAAATTTGTAGATTATTTATGTAGGCAAACATGATTTTAAATTAAAGTACGTGTAAATAAGTTGTTGTAGAATTATCAATTTCTATCAACACAAAGATACAAGGAACATTTTTTATTCTGGCACATAGAGAAAATAAAAGTGGAATATTTAATAAGAAGAGTAATTTAAAAGAATTATTGACAAAACATATGTATTGCATGTGAAAAATAGAAATGTATCCTTCGTTTGAAAATAAAGTCACGCGGAATTCTAACAAAAGGACATGTATATGAGACGGTTAATGTAAAGAATAATGTCTACCTGAAAATACTAAAAAATGACATTTTTGCGCTTGATTTTTACCGAGTTTGCCAGCGCATTCACATTGGTCATTGTAAGAATCGCAAATAATGAGTGTTATTTAATGTTCTTTTCATTTATATGATCGTCTGTTCTTTAGAAACTCTGCATTTCACTTGCATTACACCTACTTAAGAAAATCTGTGATTTCCAATTTTCCAAACATGCTCTCTAGGAACATTTATTGAGATCATCTGAACCCACCTATAAATTTACCGCAAAGAAATGAAACGTACCATTTTACGGGCATGCATTAAACATTGCCAGCCATCTCGTGCACTTTTAATGTCGCTCCGCGCTCAGAAAAACATTTTGATAGAAGCATATCCAGGGGCTTTTCCGATTGTTCAACAAAATGGGTCCTAAAAAAATCTTTTCATGGCAGGCTGCAGAAATTTCCAACATGTTTTTGGTGTCAACTGGCTACTGGTTTGAAGTGACATGTGCGCACACCAATCGGCAGTTTTTTCCTTCTTGTCTGGTATGAACAGTGTTTGGCTCACGATTTATCCTCTTGGCAACTCTCCGTAATATTCCGTTTAAATAAAATAACGCACAGTCAGCTGTGCTTTGGCATGAGTCTGTAAAACATTTGCAGGCATTGCAGAATAAAGAAACGGTATCGAGGAAAATCCTTGTATGTAGAGCAAACCCTACAGGCCCGAATTGAAGCACATTATCCGCAAATTTACAGTTAATCACTTTGATTAAATCTGAGCAACCTCAATATAATTTTTTTTTAACCGGAATGAGCAAACGTATATTCCTTACGCCATCAACCAGGGCATATGTGCTGTGTTGTAATAATTTAATATTTAATGTTTTCCATCAAAGGATCGCATTATATTGAACTTTGATTTCTGGATTATATGTATGTATAGCACATGGGTTCGCAAACATCAATAAGCAACTAATGTTCCTCTAATTAAATTTATCGTTCATACACCTGTGTAGGATGAACGTGAATTTATGAATTTCCTTGGCAGTGGTCTATTTGCGAACAAATGCAACCGCAATGTAACTGTGAATCAAGAAATAAGGCCCTTTTTACAGATATACGCTTACGCAAATACAAAATTGCCATTCAAATAGCAAACTAAAATGAAACCTTATTAGAGATTTGGCACGGCTGGTGGCTCGGTCTCTGAAGAACGCCTCCTCTTTTCTTTCCATGAAACCTAGGAAGCGCATACTCACGACTATCAATGCTGCGAAATGTTATGATGAAACGATCTTTCTTAAAGGGGAGTCTGTCTGATTATAATTAACTTGAAGAAGCATTTATCTTAAAATATAATTTAAAAAGAGAGATCCGGTTATCTATTTTTACGAAGAATTAGTATATTTACAGCCAATTTTCATTTCAAACTGTCACGTTAACGGGTGCTCAATCGACAGAAATCCTCGGGATGGGCTTTCCTTCTTGAGGGCATCTAATTTTATGTGAAAAGTCTTATAAATGAATTGCAATTTTTTCAGTAAAAATCAAAATATCTCTGTGGACATAATTTAATTGAGTATTGATTCAAAAGACGACTTGGCGAGGATACGCTTTGCTTTCGATAACTTATCTTTAGGCCCATACAGTTATAGGGAAACGTTTAAACGTAGTAGAAATGTAAAAGATAAAATAAGAAATATTCGTGATCGTCAGATTTTTAGGCAGGGTAACTGAAAAACAGAAGGACGTCTATAAGGGCTAACAAATTAATGGCACATTTTTGTTTTAGTTTAGGTTTCTTAAAGGAAACATAGGTGAACGAATATTCTATCTTTTATTGAAACAAACTTTCAAACATATAAGTGGCTATTTGCAAGTCATTTCCATGATACTAAAAGTGTGGCCTGAAGACTGCATTAACTATTTGTTGATATCTATATACTGCCACTTATGACCGTCAATTTCATCATAGGACTTGTCAAGGTAACAGCACACCTTACTACAAACTGGTTGCACCGAAAAAGCCAGATGTGTTCAGCGGGTTGTATATGGTTTTTTTCAAAGCAGTGCAGAGACAATTCATATGATTAATATAAGAATTCAATAAATTAGTCTGCATAGGAGTCTTGGGTTAGAGTCTTTGGACTAAAACATAATGTATTTCGTCATAGTTATAATTTGAAAATATGACTGTGAGTTAGATAAGTTATACATGGGATGTGGGATACCTGTAACATTGCATAGCACAAACTAATCCTGACACTCTTGTCTGAAAATAAATAAAAGTAATTATAAGGAAGTCCTAGAAAATTAACAAAGGATATCGTTAACAAGTGGTTTATTTCATAAGTGGAATGGGACAATACGCCAAACATTTTATTCTTAACGATGAAAATACGTTATGCGAGTTATTTATGATGCATAATGTCAGGGAAAATAACAAGATACGGCGATACTTTATTATTAAACCGATGACAATTTTTCCATGAAAATATTGATAATAAACTATTTTAATCCCCAATCATCACTTAACATGGCAAAATAGTACTTAATGAATTTTACCAATTGCTTTATGTTGTAAGTTATTTTGCGGTTATCATATGTGGTGAAAAACTTGCAAGACAATCAATTTATTTATTTGTGTTGAGAGTATGCGTAATATATACAGACGACGCATTACTATCAACGAAAGGAGTGGGAAAGTTTATTTGATGAAAAGTCGACCTCAATGTTACACTATAACAACAGAGGCTTCTTAAAAATTAAATGTCACAAAAAAGTGTCTTTATTTAAAGTCTGACCTCTGTTAAGTAATGATCTGCGTTTTAACTTTAAACGCAAAGTCTTTAACTAAAATACCTGGTACATGTTATTTAAATTTTTCCAAGATAAGTATGTTTTTCTAAAACTTTTGGTTTCTTATTTAATCGACATTAGTTTTTCCATTCAATGAAATTGAATTTTTTTGTATCATACTGTAATATTGAGAGCTTACTTGAATGGCTATAAACATGAGAAAAATCACCACAAATTATAATCTTCTATCATGTATTGAAGTAAAGTAACTCCAGTTCAATAGTTATTTATCTTGAAGAAAATAATAAGAGTCCTTATTATCAGGACAGTGTCGTTTTGTGTGACGGTCAATTATATTGCTCGTTTACCCTTTTCGAAATCAGTTGAAAAGTATTAATTACAAAGGTTGCCGAAAATCTTTGATCAAGAAGGAGCGGTTATCTATGAGTTAAATTTCCAACAATTTATTTTGTTAAAAGTATGTTAGGAACTAATAATTATGAGTTGAGTATTCGTTCAGTTTAACGTCGAGCGCTCATTCCTGCATCGTACAGTGCTGTGCTCGTAAACACTACACGCTTAAACATAAATTGTGTTTTTCATTTTGTTCCTTTAGTGCCGTATTAAAATGATTTAATTTTAATTTTCTTCGTAACATGAACATGCTGTTTTAATTTTAAAATAGTTATTATTGCTGTATCGTGAAGTTTTAAACGTTTTCTGTTTAAAACGTTCATGGATGTTAGTCATACCTACTTTTGCATAGCACGAGCATCAATTAAACCTTATATTTAACGTTATTTCTGATGCCTTTTTATAAGGTATGAAATCTGCTTTCTACTCCTGTATATTCAATTCATGTTTTCTCTTACCCGCCAGTTTGGCAAAACTTACTGCACTGTTCTCGTTTCTTCTGACTGGTGACGAATACAAGCTAGAATCGTCGTAGTAACGGTTTATTCCGTTAGCACGGTGCACTGCCTTTCATCATCAAGTGTAAAAGGTGTTGCTGATTTGTCTACCACTTTTTTAATAATGCAATCCTCTGGCCTGGAGCTTTAAAACTGCAATGAAATTTGGTAGCTGTCAAATTTATCAATTTTTTTCAGGAATTTAAATGCATATATATATATCCAGACGACATCTGTTTTCACAACGTCTCGGCTTAATGCAGTTCTACTGACAAGCTATGTTCCCCAAATGTATCATTCTTGCTCTGGTTCATTTAAAGTACGGATGCAAAGCAGATGAAAGTACGTTCCTCATTTCTTTCACTAAACTAAAAGTGTTATTTAAAGTGGCTTTAACATATTTTTTTAATTAAATATTTTAATTAAATAATAAAATGCAATATAAAGCCAAAATTATTAAGATATTAAATTTATGCCTTTTAAGTATTCCTTGAAACATTTTAGTGCGTGAATATTTCCGATTGGTAAACTTGAATTCATATTATTTATAAAGTACTCAGGGAAAACAGAAAAAAGGACCAAGAAGCCATATAGTCTGATTTTCAAACCCTGGCTTGTGCAAGATTTATCAATAATTTGGCTTTATAATGAATGAAAACCGTTTGGTTTCTTCTTCTAATTTTCTAAAGGATATATGTTTTTTGAAAATCTAATAGCAGCCAATCTTCTTGACGGAATAAAGAAGGTCAGATCCAGTGAGCTATTCAGTTTGGCAGAATATGAAAACAAATCAAGCATATAGCCAGCATCTCCCACAACCTCGTCTGATAAGCTAATTTAGTTTTTCATATATTTTAGAATTTGCGAATCATTTGGTGTTCGATTCTTTAGCCAAACGTTATGTCAAACCCTTATAGAAACTCCAAATTTACCTTTCAAGTATTTTTAACCGACACTTAAGCACACAAACCTCCATGGAAACCTATAGAAAATAAAAGTTCACTGCACATCTTCGCAAGTATCCAGTGGTATAAGCTGAATCATATAATTTCTTTAAAGTCAAAAATATCTTAGCAAAAGCAACAAATAGTATCCCAGATAATTGCCAGAAAATTCTTAGAGCAATTAAATATTATATACTAACGATCAACCTTAGTTTAACTTTTTTTTGACCAACAGGTATCCAAAACAATATAAGCGAACATTAACTTAATAGCTTATCCTGATGCGTTAATAAGGCATTTCGTGCTCACGCGGTTTGGTTCAGGTATCTGAAATGGTATTCACATTTGTCTTAGAAATTGAAAAGAGCTTTTTATAAAATCTATAGGAAAATATTTGATTTAAAAGCAAAACATATTTTTTAAAATCGTGCATCTCTAAATAGTTGTTGAAAAGACAAATACTATATTGCAAAATTTTAACCTTAACGTGTACGTTTTACTGAGCATAAAAGGAACTACGAATGGTCAAGTGTGACACATTTACACTTAATGGGTCTGATCACTTGCCGTTAGCCAAATATTCAGAAGAACATCCCATTAAATACAGGTAAGGGTCAAATCGGGTCTTAATGAAACATATACCAACCCTATGGTGTAGGTTTTCAAAACTGATTCCCTCGGTCGTTGACATATTTAATATATTTTGAAAAAGAGACAGCCTGATGTTTATCCATTTATTGAAGCAAAAATAATCGGAAGCATCGTAAAAATAAAAAATCCGTATTTCTTCGAGAGGCAGACTCCGCCAATTCGTTTTTTTCCACAAGTAATGGCGTTTTCTGTATCAAGAGCGTCCATAGCCTATTATGACAAATCTTTAGGCCATTTGAATACTAGTATTGTTCGTGGCTGGGAATGGAAGTGAATTTACCATTTGACCATAACAAAAGGCAACATAGACATAAAAACCGAAAGATTATTAAAAACATGCAATTCTAGGAATCATGTATCAAGTTGACTAAGTTGGCTTGCATTCATATTTAAGGAAACAATGATGAGACAAGAAGCAACCAATCAAAACTGATGCAGAAATTGGCAACATATTGACACAGATATCAGATACGTGTCGATGTGTGCAGCACGGTCACAATATGAACATATTTTATCACATTTCGTTAAGACTAGAGACGAACTTAGGAACCAGTGTCAATAAACTACAGATACATTTGCATGCTTTGCCACAAAAAACCTAATCTTCAAGATTTAACGTGAGGAGTATTCTAAAATTAATGATTTTGACGGGCAATATGTCACTATTTAATAATGCAAAATGCCATCTGGCAGTAAATCCTTTCCTTTTGGACATGGAGTTCAAATCTTCTTCGACATTTTGTTTTATATTTTAAGTCTATACAGATCAGTTCAATTTATTAATGGAAGAAAACGCAAATGCCTTGGAGCTCATTCTTGGTAAAAGAATGGCTGAAAAGGTACTTACACATCATCGAAAGTTCAAAAAATGTGGTTTACATAAGAGCGTGCGGAAAATAAGCAGCCGTTGGCTAATCTTGAAGCTTAAACATAAACGTCTACTCACATATAACAAGTAGTACACGATGACACTATTGTTGTTGACAAAATCCTCGTGGGTTAGGCGATAGCGATGAGTTTGAGATAATACAATAGATGATGCAAATGGTACTGAAATATTGTTATAATAAGTGTGATTCAATAGGGACTTGACTAAGAAGATATGGTGGCATTATGTAGATTCTGATATACTGGTCCAGTGTTTTTTTAACTAGCGTTAAAAAGTAGCCATGAATACATCCAGAAGCAGAGCAGTCCAAGATTCGACCATATAGTTGGCAAAGAAGAACTTTCGTCTTTCCAGTTTGGCACCAGTCACACGTTGTTTGAGCGGATGACCTCTAAAGTTCTCGGCTGTTCCGAACTGGATGAAGTCTGCAGGTACGAGGCAGCAGTCCTAACCAGACATAATACGAATGTTTGTTATCAGGTCACCTCGTAGCTGCCTGCTAATCAAGTGAAATATATCAAAGGTTAGCTAATCGGCTTTCATAAGGTAATGCACGCTGTCCAGTCACAAGTTTGGTTGAGCGCTGTCGAACCTTTTTGAGGATATTGTGTTCCTTGGCGGTCAAAGGTCTCTAAGCTTGGATGGCCAACCCAAATTGTGGCCACACAAACGTTCGCTAGAATTTGGCAAAGCAGTCATCATTAAAGGCTGAGACATATCGCTTGACAAGGTACAGATTTTAAATCACTGACTTAGCTACCTTTTGAATAATGCAGCGAGGGTTTAAAGGGAGGTTAAGATCCACACTTTCTTAGTTCTTCTGCGTATCAACTTCGTGCAATGGTATACCGTTCAGAGAATTATCCATGAGGTTTTTAGTGTCAGTTCTACTGACTCGTAGAATAGTGCATTTTTTCTCATTGAATGGCAAACGCCAATCCTTTGACCATGGTTGATTTCGGTGTTGGTTCTCTTGATAATTTTTTTAGTTAGCTGCATTTATGTTGACCCTCCATAGCTTAATATCATCCGCAAAAATGGCGACATCACAATCAAGTATGTTTATTCTGGTGGGTTTTCTGCTAGTTTCCCAGGGCGGAAATATTTGATCACTTCAACTGCCTCAGTGTGTTCCAGGCCCTAAAAGAGCATTTTGTCTTCCAAAACTTGCTTCAGAGTTATAACAGCACTCTATACCTGGAGTCCTACAAAATAATCATTTGTTTCTATTAATTTAATGTGCTTCTACCACAGGGGTATCGTTTGCAAAATAATGTTTTGCTCTTACACTTTTTGCTGGTGATGGTGGAGCAGATGCTTCTCCGTGGCCTGTTTTGTCAGACTTGAGAAAAACACCTGGCAAAGAGAGCAGTATGTTGTTATGACTAAACAGGCTTGAATAAGAGAGAGCCCGTCACTGAATTCGCCACTCGAGGCATGGGTCCACGGTAAGCTTTGTATAAAGACAAAGTCCATCAATTTTCGAGTGAAAAACTCTTGCAATGCGAGTTTTGTCAAAGGTGAAGACGTGCTCTGCATTAAGAGGTTGCATAGCCTATTTTTCCATATGATCAAGCATCTTGAATACAAATTGCTGTTCATGCATGCGTGTGAAATAAAGTTTCCAGTTGACCATAATAAAAGGAAACATAGGAAATGCTTGATATATTCCAAAAGGCTTGCTTCGTATCAAGTTGGCAAACACCCATAAAAACCAAAAGATAATTGACGACTTAAAATGCCAGTAGTCATGTGTCACATTGATTTCGGTGCCGTGTATAAATATGTTAAGAAATAGGAAAAAGACAAGAGCCGATCAATATATACTGATGCACAAGGTGGCCGCTTATTAGCGCAAACACCATATAACATACAGTGTATGCAACACGGTAGCAATGTGAACAGATTTTATCACATTTTGTCATGTCTGGAGGAATTTAGGAACGAGCATCAATACATTAGAGATCCAATTGCCTGTTTTATCACAAAAAAAGCATCTTGCCTTCACGATGTTACGTAGATAGTATTCTAATATGGAATATTTTGCCTGATATTCTTTAAATATTAAGTTTAAATGACATCATCTAACAGAATATACATTTGAAATAACTGTTTCCTGTAACCCCGTGTTAGCAAATAACGTCATCTTCATACTATGTACCTGAATAAAAGGGAAAGCTTATTCATTTAAAAATCCTTTTTAACCATCATATGTTTTCAGGTCATTTAACATGTATTTCTAAGTAATTCAGTCTGTTCATTTGTGAATGCTGCTCATAATGTAAAGAACATGTTAGTCGAATTAGGAGTGCTCATCTGAAAACGCAAATGCAATGAACACATTATTTGGGAAAATAGAATTAACCAGGTTGAAACGCGACATTTAACATTAAAGTAGGCGGAAGATATATAAATGTGTTTGAATTAAATTAAATTGCGATGCTGAGCTGCCTAAAAGGACAGAAAAAACTTTAATGATTCTAACTGGTAGCCTTTTCGAGGGTGATATATTTTCCAGAAAATAACACGGTTAATATGAAAACACCTATTTTAGTCAGTATTGCATGTACGTATAGCTTCTTCTTATATTAAAAAAAGTGCACTAGTAACTGCTGATAAAACATTTACTTTTCTGTTAATTAATTTATAGAAATTATAACTTATGAAGAAAAACAAGGAAAATATATAGTTTTTAACTTTAAGAAAATACGAACGTTTACTTCTTCCAATTGCTGACAACTGTACGTACGCTTACTCTAGATGTTGTTTACACATACCAAGCAAACGCGGTTTCTGAAGCAGCCGAGCAAATAACTTTAAACTGGAATGGTGACAAAGTTGATTGGTGGTCAACAATTCGAAGTCCTCACTATGCCAGTGGATGTGCCATCGGTAACGACAAGCCAACAGTTCGTAGTAATAGACAAACTGGATTCCTCAAAATCATACGAATTTACAGTCTTCTTAATCAAAAACAACATAAAGACGCCTATTGCGTACACAAGAGGTCAGGTACTTCCCAAAGGTAATTTGTGTTCTTTGAATGCGTTTATTTATTAAATGGTAATTTATTTGACAAAGAAACAAGTATATTACATGAAAGAACCTTGGTAACCGAAGCGAGATAGGCCGATTTAGCTCAGATGGTGCACCGGCTTCCATAAAAACAGCTTCAGTAATCTTTCTACAATAGCCTTTTAGAAATGTGATAAAGCAATTGTTCATTGTATTCAATGACTCTGGCGGTCGATTCAAAAGAATTCCAAAGTAAAATTTATTCATTCTGAAGGAAATCAGACATGGTTTAACAGCAGTCTTCTATAAATGTATTTATTTGGCATTTTTATAATAACCATCTTTCATGCTACTCTTTCCACGTGCGTTTAATAGTTATTTAGTATACGTATTTAAATAAACTCTCCTTAACATTTGATTTTAGGTTCAAGCCCAACATGTGAAGGCGGATGTGATGGAAGTGAGCCTATGTTTAGTTATAAAAATATTTCAAATTATACGTTTTATGTATTTATTATAAATATTTGTGAGACGAGGCCCATAAGGTGAAGCTTTCATCCAAGATCAGGTATTTATCTAGATTCTGCATGTATTCCTATGAGATACTTATCAGCTTGCGAAGCATTAAGTAATTTTTATTGACTTCATATGATGGAATGCAAATTTTCATGGTTAATATACAAACGTGTCTATTTTACAGCAACATATAAATAAAACGTCTTTGCAATAAAGGATATCAAAAAAATTTAATTCCAACAAAATGTATTTTACAGGCGTTTGTATGTGGTTTATCGTCAAAGTCACTCTATAGAATTCAACTTAGAATATTAAAATCCTTGAAAATTGTTGGACAATTGACGGCAAAAATGTAACGTTTTCGCCTAGAAAAAGATGACTCAAAAAAATTCACATTTTGTGGGGATTTTACCTATAATATTTAATTTAAAATTACCAAAACAATATTGAAATGAAGCCTTCGTTATGTTCTGTGACTTTCTTGCATTACGCAGCTACTTGTCAATACTCATTTTATTTTCATTTTTATGTAGCTCTACAATATACTTACGGAATGAGAGGGCAAACAGAAGGATCCGGAAAAGTTAATCTTTATTGGATGGACGGCTACACTTTTCTTACTAATAAAGAAAGATTTCTGATCAAGACAATCCCTCCGGATGTACCAAAAATAATTTTGAACAAAAACCTCCTAGTAGTTGACAAACTAAAGCCAGAAACAACATATACATTCACAGTGTACTTAAGGATGGAAAACGGTATGCTGAAAACTACTTCAGCTATAGCTTCCTTTAAAACATTTCCTCCAGGTAATTACCATGCATTTATGCGATGCAGTTTGAACTTAAAAATGTATTTTTAAATTCTCAAATGCTCTTTTATCAATGGACATGCGAGGTTTAAATTCATTTTTTATAATGTTAAAAGTGTATGTATTTAATGTCTTGTTGATTTGGCCCAGTAAATATCATGACTTTTAAATATATATTTTTTACTTATTATAAAGTACCACACATTTTCTGAGTGCAACGTTCAAGTTAAAAAGTTTTCTAACTAACAATTGTCAGCAAAAGCCTAATAAGTTAAAGATAGCGGTGTTTTGAATACTTGACAAATTAAATAACCTTTCCGGGATCATGTTAACTTCGGCTGTGCCTGGATTCTTGGCAAAAATAATCAACTTTTGGAGCTTAGAGTTAACCAGTTAATATATAATGCCGTAATAAAATTGCTTACAACATTTTATTGATGGTGAGTCCTATATTTGATAGTAGAAGTAAAGTTAACTTATCACAAATTTTCACTTACCTTTTTACTTTAGATGACAATAACCCTACCGACTTGACCGCAGTAGTTTATAGCCACAACCGCATAGACTTGGAGTGGAAGGCAGCAGCAAATGCGTACAGTGGAAATCTTACGTACACAATTTTATGCACATCACACCCTGGCATATCTTATACTACAAATGGAATGAGATATCCCATCGTGAATCTTCTTCCAATGACATCTTACACCTTTACGGTACAGTCAACGAAAGCCGATGGTACTTTCTATCCGGGTGCTCCGGTAGTAACAAAAAGCACGTGGAGTAAAGGTACTTCAAATGTTTGCCTGTTACTTCTCTGTAAATTCGGTTTTGCATAGCAGATGAGAATCATGTTACAACATAACAACTCCTTAAGATCGCTAAACATAGTGTAAGTCTGAATAAATCAGTACATACATACAACGATTTAGACAAATCTCAAATGTGTATAGGTGGGATGGGAATCGTGTTAATGGCTTTCTGCAAAAAGGAGAAACTAAATAAAAATGCTTGGTCAACTCAATATAGTGCACATGTAAGCTTACATTTTAGTCAAACCACATTGCTTGTTTATTTTTCAAATCAAAAACATATTTAATAATATGCAATCGAATAACCGGAAAAATATAACTTCATGGGATACAGAAAACAATACCTGTACCGGGATACGAATCATGACCAAGCAAACTGAAAAAAATAAAAAAATAAAACCACCATTTTAAAATTTTGAATAGATTTTAAAGATTTGGCTTGTAAAAAAATATTTGGCTTTGCTGATTATAAAACAGTTTCTAAGTTCATGTTCTCTTTATATCAATATGCTGTGTGTAGACACGTATAGCCCATGCGATGTTACGGTGGAGCATCTCAGTCCGACAAGCGTACGCCTAAGTTGGACGGCAGCTGCGGAGTCAGAGCGCATTCCCCAACGTTACAAAATTTTAACAAACTTCGATAAAAAGTACGCACAAGAAACAGCGCTCACGACCATTGATATTCAAAATCTTTCACCCTCAACTGAGTACATCTTCACTGTGTATTCAATGTCTTTTCAAGACTTCTGGTATAAACCTGGAGCTAACGTAGAGACAAGGACACTTGACGAAGGTAATAATCTTGTTGTTCTGGCTTGCATGTATACTTTTAACAATCAAACATAACATGTTTTGTAATTATTTATCACGGGATTCCGTAATTTAAGATAATGGGTCAAAAGGCTAAGGTTATTCTTCGTCTCGAAAATGGGCCCTTATTAAACTGGTGAAACTGCAGTTCGTAACCTTAATAAAAATAATTACTAACATGGATAATGCTAAAAGATAAACGTAACCTGGTGTTGGTTAAGTCGCCGTTCCTATGGCTTCATTACATTCCAGAGCATCTCGCTTGAGAAAAAAACTTTGAAAGATATTTTAAATTTAACAGCATGCGTGCTACTCATTGGCTTTACCTTATGTTTCAATTTGCCAAGTTTGTGTTGAAAAATGATCGAACGATAATTGTAAAGGACATGTATTGAACCGATATTAAGTAACGTTATCGTATTAAAAAATATAAAGCAATTTTTCTTTTCTACTTTTTATTGGTAAAATGTGTATGGACTAATTATGATATATCACCATATATTAAATTTTCTATATCAAAACCATTGCGCATTACTGTTAAACATTTTGCCTTTACAGTATTGAATTAATGTAATTTATTTGTATTTGGCGAGATATAAAAATTTACTTGTATCTATAACCTGTTGTTAGGAAGTGATTTTATTAATATTTGACCTATATGGCACCCTAGTAAATTAATTGTCTTAATAACGGAACACTTATTCATATTTTCGAAATAAGAAGACCAGATAGTTGACCGTATTCCCGCAAGCTCTATTACGATTTTATAAGAATACATGAATCTATGACATTTTCTCAGTTGCTTATTCTGTTTCGTGAAACAAATAAACTGTCTTTCATTACGAAAAAAAGTAATCTTGATTATCTTAAAGCAACAAGTGAATCAACGAAGCTCGGATGTGCTTGATAACAGAATTAATAACCGTCCAAAGTCTTAATCTGCAACTACAGCAATGTTATTTAAACACCGTGGATAGTCATCGGGAAGAATTTATTGTATCATTGGAAACGATGACTGAGGGCTCTGAAATAACTGACGGACGAAAACGATTAATAAGACAACTGCCTGTGTAGAGCTGACTATTCAATTCAATTTGTTTAAACAATAAATAAACAGCCATTTTATACCGCGTGAAAGATTTACAGTTAAGCCGTCTGATGAAGGAAATAATGGGGGAAAATAACACTAATGGAATATGATCTGGCCACATTTTATTGTCTGAAAAGGTATAATATAAACCTGTTTTACTGAGGTCAATTACCATTTTTTCAATGAATGTCTGAAAATTATTTTAAAAATGTAGATTTTATTAAGCCAAAAGAAATTTTGAAATGATCCAACTGCCTAGTTGTGATTTTGTCATAAATGTCGCTTTAAACCTCTGCTTTCTGTTTAAAAAAGCAAATTTAATCCTAATCCGCTAGCTTGTGACTCACATTTCTAACTGCTTACATTTCGCAAAGCCTTAAGTGACAATAAAATAAGCATTGTTAAAGCAACGTTAAGGGAAATTGAATACTCGCGACCGAGCACGCATTTGTTTCCTGAGATACATTTAAATCTAACTGGCATATATTTAAAATGTTTATAGCTCATAGTGTGCTGCATAAAGGACGCCTTCTTAGCTCATTAAAACTGTCATTACACCAGCACCTATGCT
Organism: Schistocephalus solidus; assembly: GCA_017591395.1. Taxonomy (NCBI): domain Eukaryota; kingdom Metazoa; phylum Platyhelminthes; class Cestoda; order Diphyllobothriidea; family Diphyllobothriidae; genus Schistocephalus; species Schistocephalus solidus. Next base: position 18,066 of record WEDG01002316.1, read on the forward strand.
TCTGAATTTGTGTCAATCTATAAGGTGGTAGTCATAAAAAGTGTTTCTTTTTGAATAAATTGCGTTTTATTATGTGACAGATAATACCTCATGTTTTGGCGATGCGAAATGAGTTAACCGTATTCTCTTTTTACTTATTGCAGTTGCGAAGTAATTATATCCGTTCAAAATGAACCTTTTGGTTGGAACCCCGCTTGACGCAACCTCCGCACGAATCATACATTGTTATTTTTGCTCTTGTGACATACATTTTTCTTGACAATTCGTCGTTGTTAATTTTCTACTGAACATTATTTTTTGCTTTCATCTATGCGCTTAATAATAAATCCTCATTTATGTTTTGCTTATAAAAAATATTAACGTAAGTGTTCCCTTTAATATATCAACATAATCTTAACGGCAGAAAATTATTTTGGGTCGTGACTATGTGATGTCAACTCAGACTATTATGCGTGGTCATTTGTTCAAATAATGTGTTAAAGTCACTAATTTTAGCCCTTACCTCTTCAGTTGAGTATGTCCAATCATCTTGTCGCACTCGTGTAACATGCTGTTTACTATATCAGCAGCATTCGAAAACGAAGAGATGCAATTACTTTGAATCCTAAAGAAAACGGAACAGAGCGTGCTTTCAGAAGGTCTAAAATACAATCTAAATGACTTCAACTATTGTGGGATTCTTGCAAGCCTGGAACCCATCATATCGACTGCCATACGCAAGTGACATATAACACAATGTTGTGATTGTAAAACGCATCTAATATTTTCAAGGAAAAAGCGAACGTTTAACAGATATACAAGCTATTGTTTGCAAATCCAACATTGAGAGACATGTGTTAGCACTTAGGCGTGAATAAGAGTAGTTCGTTTGCGCAAACTGATGGCATAGGGAACAAAATAATATTTTTCGTCCATAGTTGTGCAGAGGAATGTCCGTTTCGATGTAGATTAAGGTTGAGGCTTGAATCAATTCGATAAAATTGCCGTTAAACTAACTATTCAGCGTCATACTATAGCAATAATGATTTGCCAGTGAAAAAAAGCAAAAAATTAAATTCGTTGATCGCCGCGTATACAAAAACATACGTGTGCAACTTAAATTCGTACTGCTTAAATAGTGCAGTTTCCTTTCAAAGGCTTCTGCGGATGCATGTATAACGGCAGCCCACGACTAAGCATTCGAAGCCTTAACCACTTTATTGTAGAATCAAAACATTCATGTGTTCTACTTGGCACCTCTCAAAGGATGTTTGATTGAATGACCTCGTAGCTTATCGTATTCGCAAACTTACGAACGCTAAGTTACTGAACGGTAGTCGCGACAGCGCATGATGTGTAATGATTGAATGGGGTCACACAGGGTCTCCTAAACGGGCCACATGGTGGAGAATGATGGGGTCCTGTACGCAGAAAGCAAACTTTATAAATTCAATCAAATTAATATATCCTTCAGAGTTGTCTCAATTGCTGTTTGTCTTTGCGGATTTTCTAATACTGATTTTGCTATTAGCAGGTATACTATTCTGGCCCACATTATATGAAGTTAACTTCAGGATGGGTAATATCCGAACATCATGATCTTGTGGTATGCATCTTCGAATGAACTGTGGGTTAAAGGCGGAAATCTGGCATGGCCAGAGACTTTAAATCTGCGTGCTAGCACGCCTGAAACAGAACTCCACGTTCTGGGTGCCGTAAGTTGCAAGTTAGTATGGTGCATCGTAAGCCTGCAACACTGCGCGCAACCAAGCCCCCTGTTTTGCTTTTTTATCGGATTTCCACCGACATACATAAATTCGTGGCTGTTGCAGGCCTTTATGTTTCAGCGAATCTTACGTTTGGCCCCTGTATGTAGAATTAATAAATGAAAATACCCAGTTTAAGGTAAACCAATATGTTGAAACACCCGTAGATCTAATTCTGAAATTTTAGATTTGGATTTAAATGTTGTAATCCACTGCGCCATTTAATCCCGGTTTGGTCGGCTTTAGTCAAAAAAGTTTGTAAAAGTCTGCTGAAGGTTTAGCAGTTGGTGTTTGGTCTTAATTATATCATTCTCCTTTGTTGCTCACTCTGTAACCCAATCAGTAAATGCAAAGTGGTTCGCATTGGACGCAGATGAATATAATGAAAAATAACTAGGGAGAAATTAAACAGTAATTCTGCCTGATTCGCCCTCATCAGTCAGCCGATCCCATCCACATGTGGCAGAAACTTGCGAGCTTTAAATTTTAGAACCAGAAGTTTAAAGGTTTAACAAACTGTACAGCGGGTTCATTGCTTTGTCAATTTTATATCGAAATATATATGCATTTTTGATGGATTTCAGGCAAGACAGTTGCGTTAGTTCAAATCAAACCTGCGCTGTTAGCTCAGAAGGCAATGAGGTAGGCATGCTCTCTTATGTGACCCACGAAACCTTCGGGATGTTCTCGCATATCTTCCACTAGTAATGGATGTTCATTCAGTGTTCATGACAGCGATTTATGCTCGTTGGCAAAGGCCTTTAGATAATTTGTCTGGTGTGCACTATACAACCTAAAAGGCCTCCGTGGGATTAACGTGGTGATTCGTATCGACTACATTGGTGAGGAAAAACATGAGATTGAGCTTATTTCAGCCTAGTCAGGCAAATATGTGTTCAAGTATCCTCATTTCCAGGCGCCTAGCTGTACGGTCAATGTAGCCTAATGCGCAGGAGTAATTGAATGAACATAAAAACATTTATGTCGCCTACAAAGGCAGTTGGTATTTACCTCCATGCGTATAATGATATATTTAGTTCAGAATAATAGCAAGGAACGCGCTAAGGCTTATTGTATTCTGACGTCATCTTCTGACTTTGTCTTCCTATTCAATTGTTTTATCCCCTACGCATACCCTAAAGTGGGTTGAGCAGTCCTCCTGCTGGTGATAAAGATACATCCAGTAACACGTTTTCACCTCAGACTCTGCAGAAAACTTGATCGAGATATGCACAATGATAATCTTCTGAATTAGGTGGTCAGTGTTGGTGCTATGATCCGTTAGGCAGAAGCTGTCATCCAAGTATCATGTGTATACGTTGACTTGTTTGATAGTTTCCTTGTGAGTCGTTTCCGCAAAATTAACCATTTAAAATTTATCCCAAAGTGTTCAATCGGTGAATCCATCAAAACGCCCTCCATATATTTGTGAAGCTACACTTTGTAAAAGGAATTAAACATTCGGTGTGCATCGTGTCAGTAGAACTCTAGGGTTATTCATGGGCACAACTATGTCGTGTTCCGAATGATTTCGCAAATGTTGTTCACCATTTGCAAACAGTCGTCTTTCAGCGTTCTTATTAGTTATAGCGTCGACAAACTTAAAGGTGTCTTTCACACTTCGATTACAGTATCCTTATTTAAGTACCTGACTGAAAATAAGAACCTTCCACAAATTCCATAACGAGGGGCTTACCCTAGCAAAATATAGAAAATGATAAAACCACCCTATCACAATCTTGCAAAATCGCTAATTGAATAGCTAAAGACGGCAATGCTTTTGTGCATTTGCAATTCTAGAACAGGGCATTACAGCGCATTAGAATGGCATTAACTGGCTGATGATGAGAACTAAATCAGAAGTGGCCATTTCAGTCTCAATTCTCTTTTTCGGCAATATGTGTCTACTTATAACACAAGCTCCTGCATGGCTGCTGAGGAAACTTGAGAAAGAACTCAAGGCGGAATGGAAGGAGTGAGTCCCGTGATCGATGGGTGAGCGTTCTAAATCCGGCAAAGCAATGAGCCCGCGGTACAATTTGTTAGGGTTTGAGACTCCTAAGTAGCAGGTTGCGAGATTGAAGATCGCGTTTTATGCCACATGTGGATGAGCTGGCTGTTTACGACTAATAAGGAATAAACATGGTTAAATTTATTTCAAGTTATTTGTCACAATATTCATCTGCATTCAATACGAGCCGATCTGCAGTTGCTGATGTGTTTAGCAGTGAGCACCAAGGTAGAACTTGGTAATTAAATTCTGACATCGATAGATGAACCCTCAACAACAATTTACTAAATTGCTTAGCTAAAACCGACCAGACAGGGATTAAATGGCGCAGTGGAATACGTTATTCAACTTTGAATCAACACATTCGGAATTTGATCGTCAGATATTTGAACATATATAGTTTTGCTCAGAATAGCACACCTGTCAATAACGAAGTGAGTATTTAAAAATAAGTAAAAACATACAACGATTTACACAAATATCAAGGGTATATCGGTGTAACGGGAATTATGTAGGTGGCTTCCTGTGTATACGATCCCAGCATTCTCGAACACGGTTCGTGGCGTGTAAATACTTTTTGCGCCCGAGAGAGCACATCAACTCAAACACTCATAGCACTTGATTCACGATCTCATTCTTTATCTAAAAGCATCCACTGTGTGACCCACGGCGGTTCACCCGTCGCTCTCCGTTGTAATCGGACGATATCCAACGTATGCTCGACAGAAATGTAAGGCAGAACCAGTGACCTTAACTCAAATCTTTTTCAATTAATAGTAGACCTCCATTGCATCTAACTCACTATCTCTAACCTTACCCTCCTGTTTCCGGTATCAAGAATTGGTCAATAGGATTAGAAGCGGGTCAGACGCAAAGAAGTCATGTCGCACCTTAACCATTAAATGGCAACAGTGGTTGGTGCGGCATGTGCCTGGAACCGCATACCCCTCCCGTGTTCTGCATTTGTTATAGGACCGCATCCGAAGGTTAATTTTCCCCAGTCATTCTCTTTGCGCTGTCACTACGTAATTATATTCCGGAAATACATAAAAAATGAAAATGATATGAGTATGTTTAAGAGGCATTGTAATGAAAGATAGACAAAGAACATAATAAAGGCTTCTTTAACATATTATTTGGTAATGACATAAGATATCATTGTTTAAAATTTCCACAGTATGTACGAATTCCTATTTGTGCTCATCCGTTTTCCATGCGACGACATCACATTTCTGTCGTCATTTGGTGGACGATTTGCAATGATTTAAATATTTTAAGTTGTATCCTATAGTGTGACTTTGATTGAAAACCATGCAAAAAGCTTGGAAGAAATGCTGCGTAAAAATTGTAAATTTCTTTGTGATCTATTTTTGCAGACAAGGTTGCATCAGTAAAATACTGTCATACATAATATAGAACTGCGCAACATTTGACCGTTATATGATTCATGATCTCAATTAGTTTCCATATTTTAAAGAACCACAAATAGTTAATGCCTCATATTCTTCTGTAATGAGCGGTCATTGAGAACAAAAAGAACCAAACGTCCATTCTGCCTTTGAATTTCACTCTTAAGCCCAGTATCCAGTCGCACAGCCGCCAGGTGTACAAAAGGCAGATTAATAATGCCGACAAAGACAAGGGAGACTGGAACTGTCATGTTTAGCTCATAAGCCGACATGTACTATACATTGTTAATCTACCTGTAATGCTAGCCACGCTGCTGCTGCATACTGGGCTCAAGAATGAGGTTCAAAGCAGAACGGACGTGTGATCTCCGTAACCGTTCGGTTAGCGGTTTGGGTATGACTGACTGTTGACGACTAATGAGCTAGAAATAGCTATAACAGTTTCATTATCTTTGTTACCATTGTGCATCTGCCCGTAGTGAATATCAAATTTGATTAGATTTAGCATATAAGGTGCAGTCAATCATAAAGAATATAGAAATATTTAACTTATTCTAATGACGAGATACAATTATCAGGACAAGTCCCATCGCCCGATAAATGCAGCCAAATAAGAAACGTTACGCATGGGCCAAAGTGGTCAAACCCAGAATTTAAGCTTAATCCCCTTTGTGACAATACAAACAATGTCATTTGAAAAAAATAAAATATGTTTATAAGTTAACAATGTTTTTTTAAATCTAATTCCCACACGTTAATTTGGAAATCACACGACCATTTGCAAATAATGAAGAAAATTCATTAAAAAATCAATTATTTTTTCAATGGAATATTATCACAGGATGTAGTTTATATTCCAGTTATATATATAAACCTTACTTCACAAGGCATATGGCGTACTGATGATCGGTAACAAACGCAAAACAGCTGTCTACGTCTTGCTGGTTGCATCTTTAGCAACATACGTGTGCAACATGCATATATATATATATATATATATATATATATATATATATATATATATATATATATATATATTGATAATGTGGAACCGACAAAGACAAAGGAGACCGGAATGGCCATTTCTGGCGTATTAGCCGTCATCAGCCAGTCATACCCAATCCCAAGTGTGGAACACCGGGGATTCGAACCCGCGACCTTTGGTATTTGAGTCGAACGCTCTACCATTGAGCCAAGTGCTCGTTGCTTTGTCTGTTGCGATCGGGAATATGACGATAGTGTGTGGCTCACCGATCTGCTTAAGGAACATTTATGTTCCGTTGTGCCCTGGCTCTCAGACGAGAGTACTCACAGGCAATCGCATAGCGACGTGTAGCATATGTTGATAATGTGGAACCGACAAAGACAAGTGAGACCGGAATGGCCATTTCTGGCTTATCAGCCGTCAACAGCCAGTCATACCCAAGCCCAAGTATGGAACACCTGGGATTTGAACCCGCGACCTTTGGTATTTGAGTCGATTGCTCTAACATTGAGCCACGGGCTCGTTGCTTTGTCGGTTGCGATCGGGAATATGATGATAGTGTGTGGCTGACCGATCTGCTTAAGGAACATTTATGTTCCGTTGCGCCCTGGATCTCAGACTAGAGTACTCACAGGCAGTCGCATAGCGACGTGTAGAATATGTTTATAATTTGGAACCGACAAAGACAAGGGTGACTGGAATGACCATTTCTGGCTAATAAGCCGTCATCAGTCAGACATACCCAATATCAAGTGTTAAAATCCTGGGATTCGAACCCGCGACCTTTGGTATTTGAGTCGAACGCTATACCAATGAGCCACGGGCTCGTTGCTTTGTCGGTTGCGATCGGGAATATAATGATAGTGTGTGGCTCACCGATCTGCTTAAGGAACATTTATGTTCCGTTGTGCCCTGGAACTCAGACTAGAGTACTCACAGGCAGTCGCATAACGACTTGTAGTATATGTTGATAATGTCAAATGGCCATTCCGGTCTCCCTTGTCTTTTTTGGTTCCACATCATCAACATATGCTACACGTCGCTATGCGATTTCCTGTGAGTACTCTAGTATGAGTTCCAGGGCACAACGGAACATAAATGTTCCTTATACAGATCGGTGCGCCACACTATCATCATATTCCCGATCGAAACCGACAAAGCAACGAGCCCGTGGCTCAATGGTTGAGCGTTCGACTCAAATACCAAAGGTCGCGGGTTCAAATCCCAGGTGTTCCACACTTGGGATGGGGTATGACTGGCTGATGACGGCTAATAAGCCAGAAATGGCCATTCCGGTCTCCTTTGTCTTTGTCGGTTCAACATTATTAACATATGCTAAACGTCGCTATGTGACTGCCTGTAAGTACTCTAGTCTGAGTTCCAGGGCACAACGGAACATAAATATTCCTTAAACAGATCAGTGAGCCACACACTATCATATATATATATATATATATATATATATATCGCATTCATCATCTCCTGAAGAAGACGAAGAAGATGAGGGGGCGAGTTCATGGACCAAATTGTATTTGTACTGACGTTTCGAAAGCCTTCTCGCTTCCATCATCAGAGTAATGTGCTTGCTGCTCCTGGTGGTCTTGAGTTAGTCAGACTTGCTGCGTGCCTCGTATTATATCCATGGTGGACGCGTAAACTTTGACCTGCCCGATTGCCGCTGACTTCCTTAGACCTCCCCGAGGCTGAACGCTGGCGGGCTCGCGTGACTGCCGTCCCCTTTGGAGCCGTCGTAGGTTTAGGCAAGGCAGCGTGCCTGTTGGCCTCCCCCACGTCAATCAGCTGACTGAGCAGTCGTTGCTGCTCTCGTGAGTTGTTATCCGTTTTACGGGCGCATTCGTGAGGCAGTGTTTGATTTTGGTCATGTGACCTTCGGCCGCCACCCCGCTTTTCCGTGAGCCTGGGCTCTCGGTTCCGTGTGCTCGTTTGCCTTATTGGCCCTGGCCGAACTGATCCGAGCCGTGTACAAAGCGCCTGGTAGGCGGGATGTAAGTCTATAGCTCGGTTGAGTGTACCCATCGAGGACCAGCTCTCGAGCACCAATCTGGCCATCTTCTCATTGGCTCGGCCAATCACCCTTGTTTTGTCAAAGGCGAAATCATGGTTCAGCTGTTGTGCGTGACCATAAACCAAAGACAACTTGTCTTTGCGGTTGATTGCAAGTTGGTGTTCATGCAACCTTGTGCCCAGGCGTTTGCCCGTTTCACCAACATACCTTCCATCACAATTTTGGCATGGTATGCTGTAGACCATTGCTGATTGTTCTGTCACTGGTAGCGGGTCTTTGGGCTTCATGACTTGCTGTCTGATAGTGCATTCTGGTTTATGAGCCACGCCAATCCCAAAAGGTTTTAGGATTCTTGCAGTCGCCTCTGAAACGTTCCTCACATAGGGGATTGCGAGCCAAAACTTTGGCTTTCTTCATTCGACCGCTCAAACTGAGGCTTCCTGAGGCATTTGCGGATGAAGGACTTTTGATAACCGTTGGCTGTAAAAGGGTATGTAGTACTCCATCTCTCCTTCTTCCCACTGTCGTCGCTGCAGTGTGTTTGGACACGTCGGAAGAGGGTTCTGACACAACTGCGTTTGTGGCCGACAGGGTGGTTGCTTCGGAAATGGAGGATACGCCTAGTGTTGGTTGCCTTTACGGTAGACCGTTGTCCTTATCTTCCCGTCTGCCAGCTTTTGTAACTTGGACGTCAAGGAAGGGCAACTGGTTGTTGACTTCTTCCTCCATGGTAAACTGGATGTCGGGAAAGATTGAATTCAACAATGCCCTGAAAGCCTGCAAGTGACTCCTCTTGATTAAGACGAACGTGTCGTCGACGTATCTGGCCCAGAACTTCGGTGGGTACGAGCTGAAGACCAGCTGCTCAAGCCTCTGCAAAACTGCTTCGGCAATTAGTCCAGACAGAGGCGAGCCCATTGGCGTCCCCTTCTTTTGCTCGTAGACCTGGCCGTTGAATGTGAAGAACGTCTTAAGACACAGTTCTAGGAGTTCGATGATATGCACTCGTTTGAGTTTTTGGTCGGTCTCGTTATATTTTTCCTGGAGAAAGCCGTCGATAGTTTCTGATAGCCAATGCGGGTGGGATAGAGGTAAATAACGAGATCACGTCAAATGACACCATCACCTCGTCTGCCTCTACTTCAAGATGTTTGATGCGCGTTAAGAACTCGTCAGCTGACTTCACTGTCCACTTCGAATCCTTGGTTAGGAAACAAAGTCGCTGGTACAACCACTTTGACAGCCCAAAAGGTTGGGGTGCCACGTAAGGAGACTATGGGGCGTAGGGCACTCCTGGCTTGTGGACCTTCGGCAGGCCGTAGAAGCGTGCCATCGCGGAATCAGTGGCTTTTGTGGCCAGCGCTCTTCGCGTGAGAGCTCCCGCCTTCCTCAGCTTGTCTACCGTCTTGTTTAATCTGTTCACGAGCTTTTTTGAAGTCACTGGTAGTCGATGGCACATAGGATTCCTTGTCCTTCAAGAGGTTACTCAGTTTTGCTCGTACTCAGACTTATCCATGACGACAGTCGAGCGCCCTTTGTCTGCGGGCAGGGTAACGATGTCCTCTATTTTTCGTATTTTCAGAAGTTCTCGTTCTTCTGCCTTTGAAATAGTTGTCTGACGTTGGTGCTGGAGGAGCAGATTACCACTGTTGCCGCATGGCGTTTTTGCACTCTCAACAGCATCGCACTTCTGGAGCGCCGACTCGAAGGATGCAATGAAGTCTTCTGGTCGAGCATCTTTCGTGTTGAATTTTTGCGTCATAGGACAGAACCGCTAGTTGCTGCTGAGTGAGCCGATGAGAGGACAAGTTGTGAACCAGGGCAACAACTAGCGGTTCTATCCTATGACGCAAAATTCAACACGAAAGATGCTCGACCAGAAGACTTCATTGCATCCTTCGAGTCGGCGCTCCAGAAGTGCGATGCTGTTGAGGAGTGCAAAAACGCCATGCGGCAACAAGTGGTAAATCTGCTCCTCCAGCACCAACGTCAGACAACTATTTCAAAGGCAGAAGAACGAGAACTTCTGAAAATACGAAAAAAATAGAGGACATCGTTACCCTGCCCGCAGACAAAGGGCGCTCGACTGTCGTCATGGATAAGTCTGAGTACGAGCAAAACTGAGTAACCTCTTGATGGATAAGGAATCCTATGTGCCATCGACTACCCGTGACTTCAAAAAGCTCGTTAACAGCATAAACAAGACGGTAGACAAGCTGAGGAAGGCGGGAGCTCTCACGCGAAGAGAAGCGCTGGCCACAAAAGCCACTGATTCCGCGATGGCACGCTTCTACGGCCTGCCGAAGGTCCACAAGCCAGGAGTGCCCCTACGCCCCATCGTCTCCTTACGTGGCACCCCAACCTTTGGGCTGTCAAAGTGGTTGTACCAGCGACTTTGTTTCCTAACCAAGGATTCGAAGTGGACAGTGAAGTCAGCTGACGAGTTCTTAACGCGCATCAAACATCTTGAAGTAGAGGCAGACGAGGTGATGGTGTCATTTGACGTGATCTCGTTATTTACCTCTATCCCACCCGCATTGGCTATCGAAACTATCGACGGCTTTCTCCAGGAAAAATATAACGAGACCGACCAAAAACTCAAACGAGTGCATATCATCGAACTCCTAGAACTGTGTCTTAAGACGTTCTTCACATTCAACGGCCAGGTCTACGAGCAAAAGAAGGGGACGCCAATGGGCTCGCCTCTGTCTGGACTAATTGCCGAAGCAGTTTTGCAGAGGCTTGAGCAGCTGGTCTTCAGCTCGTACCCACCGAAGTTCTGGGCCAGAATCGTCGACGACACGTTCGTCTTAATCAAGAGGAGTCACTTGCAGGCTTTCAGGGCATTGTTGAATTCAATCTTTCCCGACATCCAGTTTACCATGGAGGAAGAAGTCAACAACCAGTTGCCCTTCCTTGACGTCCAAGTTACAAAGCTGGCAGACGGGAAGATAAGGACAACGGTCTACCGTAAGGCAACCAACACTAGGCGTATCCTCCATTTCCGAAGCAACCACCCTGTCGGCCACAAACGCAGTTGTGTCAGAACCCTCTTCCGACGTGTCCAAACACACTGCAGCGACGACAGTGGGAAGAAGGAGGAGATGGAGTACTTACATGCCCTTTTTACAGCCAACGGTTATCCAAAAGTCCTTCATCCGCAAATGCCCTCAGGAAGCCTCAGTTTGAGCGGTCGAATGAAGAGAAGCCAAAGTTTTGGCTCGCAATCCCCTATGTGAGGAACGTTTCAGAGGCGACTGCAAGAATCCTAAAACCTTTTGGGATTGGCGTGGCTCATAAACCAGAATGCACTATCAGACAGCAAGTCATGAAGCCCAAAGACCCGCTACCAGTGACAGAACAATCAGCAATGGTCTACAGCATACCATGCCAAAAATTGTGATGGAAGGTATGTTGGTGAAACGGGCAAACGCCTGGGCACAAGGTTGCATGAACACCAACTTGTAATCAACCGCAAAGACAAGTTGTCTTTGGTTTATGGTCACGCACAACAGCTGAACCATTATTTCGCCTTTGACAAAAACAAGGGTGATTGGCCGAGCCAATGAGAAGATGGCCAGATTGGTGCTCGAGAGCTGGTCCTCGACGGGTACACTCAACCGAGCTATAGACTTACATCCCGCCTACCAGGCGCTTCGTACACGGCTCGGATCAGTTCGGCCAGGGCCAATAAGGCAAACGAGTTACACGGAACCGAGAGCCCAGGCTCACGGAAAAGCGGGGTGGCGGCCGAAGGTCACATGACCAAAATCAAACACTGCCTCACGAATGCGCCCGTAAAACGGATAACAACTCACGAGAGCAGCAACGACTGCTCAGTCCGCTGATTGACGTGGGGAGGCCAACAGGCAAGCTGCCTTGCCTAAACCTACGACGGCTCCAAAGGGGACGGCAGTCACGCGAGCCCGCCAGCGTTCAGCCTCGGGGAGGTCTAAGGAAGTCAGCGGCAATCGGGCAGGTCAAAGTTTACGCGTCCACCATGGAAATAATACGAGGCACGCAGCAAGACTGACTAACTCAAGACCACCAGGAGCAGCAAGCACTTTACTCTGATGATGGAAGCGAGAAGGCTTTCGAAACGTCAGTACAAATATAATTTGGTCCATGAACTCGCCCCCTCATCTTCTTCGTCTTCTTCAGGAGATGATGAACGCGATAAGATAACGGGAACTCGAATCTTTATGCATATATATATATATATATATATATATATATATATATATATATATATATATATATCGAGCAGGAGGATTTTAGTTCACATAGGTTACGGGAATCGTGATAAGCTAGATGTAGCATGTTGGCTGGCCTGCATCACATTGGGGCTTGTCTTGCATACAGAAGAACATTACTGATCATTATGTGTGGTGGTGGAATAGCCAATCTGGTTTTCTATGCTTTAATCGGCCTACCAAAGCCAAACAAAGATGGTGCATCAGCTGATGCTTTCATCCACATCCTGTTCGATTAGAAGTCCAATGCCCCACCGCGAGTGAAAAGGGATATTCTTTTTTCAACCTCAGTTCTTTCAACGAAGTTATCTCCACCTATAAACGACAATTTGGACGATAGCTTATTCTGTACAGAAGAATCGAAGTAGGGGTTGAAAACAGTTAGCAGCCGGAGGAGAGACCCTCCGACAGTTTTGAGAGTGACGTCCCCAATGTAAGGCAGTGCGGTGTCATTACAGGACATCCAGCTAGGCCATGTATGCGAAAAACTTGAGGATGATTAGCTAGATTGAACAGTCACTGGTGTAAACGTGCTTTTAGTCGCGAGATACAACATTACAATATTTATGCGTTGTCGGGTCCTTGCAATTCCATCCTGTGTTTTGCTTAAATCAAACTCTATGAATTGTAAAATTAAGAGTCCAAATGAATGACGGTCAAGTTATCAGAGTTTGCCAATAAAAATGTTGTTCTTTCAGGGTATTGGATAAACTACGAAATGCTACTGAAAACTGGAATTGGACTATGGGAACCTGGCTGCCTCTTTTTCAAATGCTGTCATGGCCACTGTTGTGAGCTTTTGTCAATATTTGCGGCTCAAAACGCCTTATTTGAAACCAAAGGCGGTTTGCTTGGTGTGAAAAATTAGGAAAGAGTCGTTAGAGGACCAAACACACTATTTCGGATCCCAAAGTACATTTTATGAAATCGGTCATTGCATGGACTTTTCGACCTGACATACTTCTAAAACTAAACGTGGACCAACTCCTTGGAAGCAGGTTGTCTCTGATATATACTAATGATTAGGTATGTGCTTGTTTACAAAAAGCTGGTGCAAAAATTGAAATGCACTTTTTATATCGTATCAAACAAAGTAGGAGAACGTTGTTGTACACTATTATACTTGCTGACCTCCATAACTCGATTTAAGTCTTTAAAATCATGCAATCAGAACTAGCTAAAGATGATTTCCCATGTCCAAACTCGAAAGCCTCGCGACTTTTGTATTTTTGAATCAACCATTGGTGGCATGTCTCATATAGATACATATTGTCTATTCTACCTCAGAAAATGTCGCACACATACGAGAGTTTGCAGTACAAAACCTTATTTTTTTATTGATTAACAGATGGAAATTCTTCAGATGTGACGAATCTTCTCAAAGAAGGCATCAGGAGACACTATTAACCCCTGTAAGACTCAATGTCTACTATGCAAAACAAGGGTGCAAAAAACTGCAGACAGCCCGACCTCCTTAACTTGCAAAAGAATCTTAGAATCACTGAGTTAATAATACAGCACATCTTCCTCGCTAAAAGCTCATCTTTCATTAAGTTATACGCACAGATTGCATAAGTATCATTTGTTTTCTTTTACACATCCTAAATGCAACTGTAATGTATGCGTCATCTTATTAGATGTCTTGCAAAGTTTTGTTTTTGTTTTGCGATGCTTTGCTTGACATCCAGAACTATGAAGTAGTCGGATGCCGAACGAACGTCTTGTTTGATTGCAATCTGATTTATGTTAAATATTTTACATTTGTTATAAGAATGTCGAAAAATGAAACTATGTATCAGGGAATACATGGCAAATAACCTTTGCGACGTACCTGATCGCTTGTGGGCGCAAAAAGCCTTCTCAACATTGTGTTTTATTGAGAACACTGTACATTTGTATGATGATGTTTAGGGGTTCAGTTTATCTATTACTACGACCTTTTGGCCTTTGCTTACCGGTGCAACGTCCGCTTGCATAGTGTGGACTGCGAATTGTTGACAACCAATGAGCTTGTCACTATTCCAGTGTACAGGCATTTGTTTGTCTCCTTCGGAAATTGCGTTTACTTGGTATGTGTATTCTGCATCTACAGTGAGAGTACGAACGAAGTCAAATGTGAGCCAAAGATATGACATAGTACGTACTACATGGTTCAAACTATGTTTTGCATATATTCGAGAAATGCAATACAACACAAAATGTGAACTGCTAAAATCAAAGCAAGCAAATGCACTTTTTACCACTTATTCTCTGAAAGGGACATATAAGTGCTCATCACTGAGTAAGCAAATTGATTTTGTAAATACAATGAGCTTATGCCAATTTATATTGAATTTAAGATATTTCTCAGGATACTAGTTTAAGTATCAGTATATTTGAGGGAGATGTAGGTGAGTCACCTTTGAATACTTTATTTGTAAATGCAAGTTTTGTATCAAAAAATAGTATCTCGATATGTTGGCGAGGCCAACATAGTTGAAAAAGAGCAGAGAGTAAATAAAAACTAAATAATAGATGCGCTTTTGAGCAGTGGAACCTTTTAAGATCAACACTTAAGAAAGCGAACATTGCCAAATTACGAGATCTATCAGAATTCCGTACGAAGTAAAGCTTTGAACTATAAAAGTTGTATGATTTCTGTTTCTTCTAAGACATAGCAATGCCAAGATGATGTGCATGCGATCTGTTTTGGACGCAAATCGCTGAACACGCGGTGGCGGTGTGGAGAATTGTCGCCAACTGTCAACTTGTGGATAATTTGAGGGACACGACCGAACGTTCAAGTTCGAAAACGCCGATATTTTGGGAGGCGAGTGAAACTCGCGTTAGCCGTGAGTTGTGGTATTTATAGTCAGTTTGGCGAAAGAAAGAAGTCCATCGGCAAGCGAGCGTGCGAACAAATATTCCAAAGCCCGTGAATCAGGTGGACGAGCAATCATCCTGCCAGAAAGCCGACCACTACCCAATGAGCGCACCAGAGGTGGATGGAAATGAAAGGCATTTCGTGTCTATATATACCGTAGCATAATGACTGTATCTTATAAATACTGCTGCATCTTCTAATGGTACGGGGTTAAGCCAATTGACAAGTGAATTAAATTTTTGGTCCAGTGATTACATCAAATCCTTTTTATAGGCATTCTGGGTCCTATCTTAATTTTATCACAAATTTATTGTTCGCTTAATATATAATATAAAACGTGGACATAATTCAATCATATTTGCAAAATCAAGTTTCTCACTTAGTCCTGAGTACTAATATATTGCTTGGATTTTAGCAGTACACTTTCGTTAATGTCTTGCATTTCTAGATATACGAAAATGCAGAGTATGAACCACGTAGAAAGAACCAGGTCAAATATTTGTCTCACATTGGACTTCCTCTTTTAATAGTTTACCCCAAATGGCTCCATCTCGTCTTTCATATGCAGAGGCCATGGTATCTTTGGTGAGAAAATTTTGACTTGTAGAATTATCACAAGATCATGCGGATTTACAGTAGGGCGCAAGCAATATAGGGGCAGCATTTGTATCCAGAAAGGCAGCCTGCGTGAAACCATGTGTATAGTGACTTATTCTGGGGTCAACGATTACGTCTATATTTTGCATACTGTACCGAATATTTTAGTGCAGATGGACGGTACTTCACTTACCTTATAACATACATAGGTAAAGCATTTGCGCACATGACAATAGTAGTATGTTTCATTTGATTGCAACTGCAAACGCTCATTACCTAGAAATAATTCAAGATTATACAATTAGACATCGACCAAAAGGGATGCAATTTAATCGGTAAACAAAGCATAAACTATGGGTCTGCTACGTGGTATTTCACATGGTGAGAGTTAAAAGGGGGGGAGGGAATTTATCTAAGTGTACCAGTTCAGATGTCAGTCAAAAGCTGCGAAGTCTGAATAAGACTGCATCGCGCGGGCTCACAGGCAGTCGTTCAGGGGGAGAAGGGTATTAAGAGGTGGGGTAGGTTATGGGGCCTCGTCGTTTGTCAGTCTTTACCACTGCAGTGTAAAGTTTATCACATGATCAGGCTGCTAACAGAGTTCTGTTTTTTTCGTTTTGCAGCTGTTTCTGTGTAGCGCAGAAAACGCCCAGTCATCGCCTGAAGTATGACATGAAATGCAGGAATTGGGACCACCAATTGACTTTTTTCCACCAGATGCTTTGTAATTGAACTCCTGGGTATATATGTCTTTATCCAAGATGCGGTCCATACCATTGATATACTCTGGTAGGCCTACTATATTGCAAGAACTAAAATCGAGTAGAGATTTACTTAAGTGCTTCAGTTCTCAAGGGTGCTGGCAACTGGTAGAAGACGAACAAGATTCCCAAATATTATACCGGGACTAAACGCTTTTGTAACCTTTTGCAAATGATCGCACGTTCACTGCCTTGTTCGTAAATTGCAAGGCAGACCCTCCGGTTATGCATGCTATGACTGACTGGTTATTCATTGGATGTTGGGGCGTTATTTTATGTACAGTACAAATATCATAGACAGGGTTCATACATTACAGAGACACGTACTTCAATTTGACCCATTTGGAAATGATGAAGCATCGAGTTGATTATACGTTAAATTTGAGACGCTATTATCCGGGTAACTCTCAAATTACTGGAACGTTTGCTGCCATTGTAGGGGTATTCTACAGTAATACATGTTAGTAACTGCATTATCTACCCACAAGATAAGCGCTTTTGTATACAGGCAACCTAAGAGCAGCTACATCTGCGTTTCAAAAGGTTCTTAAGAATGTATTAGGTTAACATTCACAGAAAACCGGCCCGAGAAAGGAATGTGGAACATCGGGTAAAGTAAATGCCATGAAAGCCTACTATCACTATAATTTATCGCAAGGCATCTTCCCTTAAGATATGCGCATTCAAAATTGCATGAACATTTGTTACGTTATCGCATTCAGTGGAATATAGACAAGGTATCCAGTTGAGCAATTTATTTATTAGCCAGTGGCGGCAAATAAATAAACGAAAATTATTTGCATATATACCATCTTTGAAAGTGTGTTTTCCTTTATCATTTTTCTAGCTCGTTTTATAAATGAATCAGTAAATTAGTTTTGATATTTGCCTGTTTGCTTTTCGGTTTTTTTGAAATGTTTTACCTAATTTAATCTCTATATTGTTTCTTCTTTGGCGGATAATATCACAATATAAATTCTGCAGACATGACACTTGCATTGCTTTTTTAGTAAAAATTATACATATTATAGTAAACGGTTAAAATTATGTTCCGTTGAGAGCAGTATGAACTGATCTGCAGTTTGCTCTTTTGTAAGGATTTCGCTAGCCAATTTTCTTTAATTTCTTAAATGCAGGAAAAAAATTAATAGTAATTCTTATAGAAATGTAAGTTGATGAAATGAGTATGGGTAATAACTGTGCACTTTTTGCTTTCAAAACATTTGCGCAAGCTTTTAGATTATATTCAGTGCAAATTTCGACAACGCAAGAAAAATTATCGTCTACCGTTGGGCATAAAACTAATTCGTGTTTAAAAACGAATATGCCTTATTAAATTTAACTTTTTTCATTTTCATTTTTAATTTAAATGGAATGACTGCGCTACTGAGTTTCCTTTAAGGGTAGAACGAAGACTTTCATGATTCTTACTAGCTGTTTTTTAGAGATGATTTAATTTCCAGTAAAACAAGGTAAATATGATAACATCTATTTAAGTCACTTTTAAATATACGTTGAGGTTCTTAAATCAGAATTGTGCACTGGTAACTCCTGAGCAATGATTTAGAAACTTAAATATTTCCGGTAATTTTGTGTAAATAAATATAAATAATGTATAACTTATGCAGAAAAACAAGGAAAAGTATAGTATCTTAAAACACGTTTGAACGTGTAATACTTCCAAATCCTGAAAAATTCCGTACGCTTACGGTAGATGCAGTTAACACATACGAAGCAAACGTGGTTTCTGAAGCAACTGAGTAAACGTCTGTTAACTGCAATAGTGACAAGCTCATTGGTGGTAAACAATATGAAGTCCTTACTACGCCAGCGGATGTGGCACCAGTAACGACAAGCCAACAGTGTGTAGTAATAGACAAACTGGATCCCGTAAAATCATACGAATTTAGAGTCTTCTTAAAAAACAACATTATAAAGACACTTATTGCGTACAAAAAATGTCATATACTTCCGAAAGTTAAATTTCAAGCTTTTCATGTGTTTTTGTGTATTGGATATTTATTTGAAACACGGGATTGTACATTACATGAAATAACCTAAGCTCCTAAATTCCTATAAAC